>QRDG01001409.1:947429-1396284 GCA_012064385.1 Puccinellia tenuiflora
TATACTTTCACTAGTGACTAACTCTCATATTATTAACATAACTAGCAAAGTGGCCCGCACAAATGCGCCGGCAACAAATTTATTAGTCTTAATATATCTTTATTAGAATAAAATTTAATAAGTTGTACTCCCTCTGATCCTAATTGATTGTCGCCAGTTGTACTATTCATCTGCCGCTAGCTAGCTTTCGCCTCGCGATGATCTTTCCCGATCGGAGGGAGTATTGAAAATCTTGGTTTCCATTTCATTGCATGAACAGCGTGGTAGTGAATGGTTTCCATTGAATTGGATTTCAACTTTGCTCTTTAGTGTTGACTACGTACATAACAGAACCAAAAATCATATCAATTGTGATAACTGAGCGTATTAAATTACTGTGAACATTTTGTCATTGTTTACTCGCAACCTTTAATGTGCACACATCTTCAAAATATAGTTTAATAAAAATAAAACAAAAGTATTTATCCATAATACAAGGTGTAATACTATGTTTGGTTCATTGCTCCTCTCGCGTTTGTTCTGGGCTACCGCACAACCAATCATACCTACATGTCAGTCTTCAAAGCTTCATGTTGAACATGTTTCTCAAAACAAAAATAGGAAAACCTTAGAATGAAGATGTCATGACATGGTATATCTTGGAAAAATGCCAACAATTTTCGTGAGGTCTATTTTGTTGTCGGAAATCATAAAAAATTACATTGTAGAAAAATAAAATTATATATTTTTTTATGGTTTTATTACTTCGATAAAAAGAATCACGGTAATATAAATTTCTATATGAATTTGTGGAAGTTCTTTAGTCAGAAAGACTACTCGGAAGTCGGAACACAGTGTCCTTAATTATAAGCAATTTAAAAAAAACAAGAGGACATACTTTCTCATGGCTAAAACTATGAAACATTTATACTGCAACTTTCACTTTTCATGTTGCTATAAGTTTTATCTAAGTAAACCACAAAAACGTAAACTCACATTTTCTCGTAAGTTTCTTCTCAAATTATAATTACCTAATTAAGATTTTAAAGACACATGTTTCTCCAATATGAAGAATAAACTACACTCGAGTATACACAAAGGTAGAGATTTTACAAAATTGATATGTACGACAATAAAGAAAAATCACAATCTCAATCTACTAAAGGTGAATATAATCTCTAAGCATTGGAAGAGCAACCATTGCAATTTGGTTTACATAAAAAGCATGAATCTTCCTACTTTGAGTTTATAATGGTCACACATGTGTCGGGGGGATAACTCCCCGGTATACCAAAGTCCACGACTCGACAAGAGAACAAGAGAAGCAAACCACGAAGATCAAGCAGACGGTCGGCAGGCTGCTGGCTGCCTTGAATCTGCAGGCTGCTGGCTGCAGGCTGCCCCAGTCCGGCTGCAGGCTGCTGGCTACAGGTTGCAGGCTGCCCCAGTTCGGCTGCAGGCTGCAGGCTGCTCCAGTCCGGCTGCGCCTGGCTGGCCACATCAGGTTGGCATCCCATGTGCGTGAGTAGTACTAGCTGGGCCCTGTGGGCCACCCCTTTGTCCCCTGGGCGTCCCCTTTATAAGGTGCACCAGGGAGCCCTTGAGAGGCAGCTAGGAAGGGAAAGGAAACCCTAGATAGATATTTTGGGAGGTGGAGGCTCTCCTAATCCCCACCGACCCCTTCTTCCTCCTCTACCTAGAGAGAGAAAGACAGCTCAAGGAGCAACCATGTAGCCCGAGATCTATACCATGATATACATCAGACATGTAGGAGTAGGGTTTTGCCTCACCACGAGGGCCCCGAACCTGGGTACATCACGTGTTCTTGCCGTGCTTGTTACCCAATCCCGCCGGAACGCCATCGCCGCCTTGTCCCATAAACATTCCCATCCCTGATGGGTATGCCGTGCTAACCATCACGACATTTGGCGCCCACCGTGGGGCTAGCGGCGAGCGGATCCCGTTCTCGACGGGACCCCTCTTCATCGACTCGCTGCCGCGACGCCAACCATCTTCTCGAGGAAGCTCGGAGGCTGGGCGTCACCGTGGATCCCACTCTCGCATCTGCATCGTCCCCTTCTGGATGCGCATGCTCGCACGCTCGTCGCCGCGGTCGGCCTCCGTTCGATTCGGGCCTCTCCTCCACGCAAAGCAGCGGCAGATCGGTACCATCCGCGCCGCCAGTGCGCGAAGCAGCAGGATCGACTCCAGGATCGTCTTCCCCATGCGAGTTCACCGTCTGCGCCTCCTCGCGTCCAAGCTCTCTTGCAAGCGAGCCTCGCCTCCACGACCGCGTCTGCCGTCGTCGTCCTCCCTCGTGGCTCGGCTGCCTCCTCGTGCAAGCTCGCCATCCTCGACCTGCTGCACGAGCTCCAACACCTCTGCTCCGCACTGCTTCGGCCTCCGTCGACGCCCGAGCTCCTCCCACGTCCATCGCCTAGCCCGCCCGCGCGTCGACTCCGTTCCGCCCTGCCTCGACCGTATCCGCGCCGGCTCTACTCTGTTCGCCTACGCCCAAGCCGGGCTCCTCCGCGTCTGCGCCGGCTCTGGCTCTCGTCGACCACGCGCACATCCTCCAGCTCCACTCCGGTCACCTACGCGCCCGATGTAGGCTATCGTCGCCATGCCGCCTCCGCCCATGCTGGCCAGCTCCTACGCCGCGCCAGCCTTCGCCGGCGTCCGCGTCGATGCCTATCCTCCGCCTCCGGCCGCGGCCAGTCGCCTCCGGCTGCACCACACCTCTCCGCTCCGGTTGCGTCCGTCTCCTGCGCAGGCTCCGCCTCCGCGCCCGGCCGCCTCAGGCTCGTCGCGTCGGCTTCCGCCCACGCCCACACGCCCGGCTGCCGGCATCACCCCGGTCGCTCCGGCTGCCCCTCCGTCGGCCGGCCGGCTCCGTGCCCGGCTGCCTCTGGCTCGTCGCGTTGGCTTCCGCCCCCGCCTGCGCGCCCGGCTGCCGGCTTCGCCCCGGTCACTCCGGCTGCCCCTCCGTCGGCCGGCCGCCTCCGCGCTCGGCTGCCTCCGGCTCGTCGCGTCGGCTTCCGCCCCCGCCCACGCGCCTGGCTGGCTGCTTCGCCCCGGTCGCTCCGGCTGCCCCTCCATCGACCGGACGCTTGGGAAATCAGAGAAGAGAGGAATAGGCCGGCTCAAAAAAAAGAGGAAAATATGGGCCGGCTAAAAAAAAGAAAGCCGGCCAGACCGGCTGCTAAAATAAAATAGAAGAATAAGAGTCAGCCGGCTGGGCAGGGCCGGCTCGACTTCATTTGGCTGCCAGGACGGCCGTGAGCAAAGCCGGGTGTCCCTGGCAGTTCGGTTTCCAGATTGCAACAATTCTTCTACGCCTACAAGAAAACAATAGAAACCGCAGATTTTGTACATCGAGATCTATTGACTAACTTCGTTTCTTGTGTGACCATTTTTGCATGAACCTGCCAAGGCCCTCCCGCTGGCGCTGTAGGACCTCGACAGCTTCGGGGGCTATTGGATCCCCAAGCCGACCGGCTCCTACAGCTGGCTAACCTTTCGACCGGCTCCATCCACAGCTGGATTCTCGGGGACTCGACATCACCATCGCCCACACCACGAAGCTTGGGAACTCGACATCGTCATCGCCATCACTTCCAATTTAGAGCTCGGAACCTCAATAGCCGCTAGTCGGCAGAAGACCAAAGACCTCCGGTCCAAGACACCCAGAGGCAAGTAGCCACCAAACCGGCAAAAATCATTCCCGGGGGCTGCGCAACCGCCAAGCTGGCTCCGCAGGCCCGGACGATCAACTCATCACCCCGAGTCACGGACTCGGGGGCTGCGCATCATCAAGACGTCAAAAATCATACCCGGGGGCTGCGCAGCCGCCAAGCCGGCTCCGCAGACCCGGACGATCAACTCATCACCCCGAGTCAAGGACTCGGGGGCTGCGCGTCATCAAGACGTCAAAAATCATACCCGGGGGCTGCGCAGCCGCCAAGCCGGCTCCGCAGACCCGGACGATCAACTCACCACCCCGAGTCAAGGACTCGGGGGCTGCGTGTCATCAAAACGTCAAAATTCATACCCGGGGGCTGCGCAGCCGCCAAGCCGGCTCCGCAAACCCGGACGATCAACTCATCACCCCGAGTCATGGACTCGGGGGCTGCGCGTCATCAAGACGTCAAAAATCATTCCCGGGGGCTGTGCAGCCACAAACCCGGACGACTTGAACACCCCGGCCAAGAGCCCGGGGGCTGCCACGCCGTCAGCCGGCAATCTTATTCCCGGGGGCTGCGCAAGCCACCAAGCCGGCTCCGCAGACCCGGAGGACTTCATCACCCCGGCCAAGAGCCCGGGGGCTGCCACGCCGTCAGCCGGCAATCTCATTCCCAGGAGCTGCGCAAGCCGCTAGCCGGCTCCGCAGACCCGGAGGACTTCATCACCCTGGCTAAGAGCCCGGGCGCTGCCACGCCGTCAGCCGGCAATCTCATTCTCAGGAGCTGCTGATGTCGGAGTTGATGGGGGAGAATCTTCTTATGTATCCTTAGTGCGTTCCCCTCTCCTTCAACTATGCCAACAAGCACTCTTGATACCCTGAAAGGAAGATAATAAAGGGTTAGGTTGAGCCTCCAAGTGCAGAGTATGTAGAAGTGGAAGTTTTTTCCCCACGAGGGTGACTCGAGGGTTTAATATCGAACTCTCGGGGAATCAGTAGTGGGGATTTTATCTCCCTTGTCCTTCTCTACATTTCCTGCAAACAAAGTAGATTGCTTTGTGCCCTCAACCTCACCAAGTGGTTGTCAAGCACAAGGTGTGAGAATGATATTAAAGATAATAATGGATGCAAAACAGTAAATAAATATGCAATGGTGGTAAGTAAATATGCAAGGATGGTGGAAACAATGATGGATGATATTTTTGGGGTTTTTATATGTGTATGCAAGAAGTAAAAGTGTTTTTGTATTTTCTGATTTTAAAATGGCTGAATGTAAATAATGCTTAAAAGTGGTTGGAAAGTTGTTTCTTATGATTAAAAATGGACCGGGGTTCATGGTTTCACACATGCACTTTCTCTTTAATATAGTGTGGCAAATAAGTAGACATAGAATTAACATATGAGATTGCAAACAAGTTTAATGACATGTTACTAATTATATGGGCATCACATCCTAACATAGAGACCTTTTGATTATTAGTCTCACTTATACTCCATCAAGATGCGAACTAAATCATAACACCTCAGTAATTAAGATGACTCAGAGTATAGCTTTAAGATTAATGACATGAAGTGAAAATAAGAACATGCTGGATCTAGTCATAGGTAAAGGCTTGTCACTCCTCATACCTTGCAACATGGTATTTTAGTTTATCCCTAATGAGGCAACAAAGTAAGTTAAACACCCAATGGATCGCGATATTAAGTTGTCAGCTTATCACATCACCACCCCCGTTACTCCAACTAATGCACACGTTCCCCCTCACACGCTCTCATAAACATGCTTGATCAAAACAAGGATACAAGAACGGGGTACATAATATGCATCTACTTTCATAACTGAAATAAACATTGCAATCTCAACATATATTAACTCATAAAAAGATCCACCACAAAGGTAATACAACGATGACCGTAATCATGTTTAGCAGCTCATACGGTGCTAATTAGTGAAGCTCAAGAGAGAGAGAGATACATATGCTACTGCCACAAACCCATAGTCCAGAGGTGGACTACTCCCTCTTCATCATGGACACGGTGGATATGTCGATGGAGAAGAAGGAGACCTCTCCGGCAGCACTCCGCCAGAGTTTCCCCCCTCCAATCTGCAGCCTCCTGGTCTTTGTTTCTTGTTTCTCTCGTGTGGTGGCTCTCCCGTCGAAGAACTTCGGGGGGGCACTTTATATAGGCGTTTTTAGGTCACGAGGAAGCTTCGGGAAGAAGGATTGACGCAACGAGCACGGCAAGGTGGGCCCACACGGCCCCAGTACCTGGCCGCGTGGGGCACCCTCTTTCGGCCTCCGGCCTCCGTTTGCTTGCTTCCTTCGCTCCGAGGTCTTCCTCCTTCCAAAATAATGATCCCCATAATTTTTCAGCTCATTATGACGTCGTTAAGGCCCTGAAATAAATAAGGAAAGAAATAGGGGTTTTCTGCCTGCGCAGGATTAATTCCATAAATAGGGGAAATCATTATTAATTACCAAAAATCATTAAATAACAGTAATATACCCCTTATATGATGAAATATGAATGGAATACAAGTGTTATAGTGCAAAGTTCATGTATGCATTTTACATGCATCAACATCCCCAAGCTTAACTCATGCTCATCCTCGAGTATGGAAGTGATAAAACTAACATGAACTTTGCAATATAATAACAACATGGATATAAAAGATGATTGCTACTGCTACATAAAGTCAAATGATTCATTATTCAAAGAAGTAGCAATATGCAAACAGTTTATAAAGTGATATCAAGTATTCAATGCAAGGATGTTCAATGATAGTTCACAAAGTGTAACATAAAAGATAGTAATATGGACCACAAGTATGCAATATGATAAGTAAGAACATCCTAAATTGGTCATAGAGTGAAGATGAAAATCTGAATATAAAAGGTGGACACTTTGGAAAAGATATATAAATGAGTAGAGGTAAAACATGCATAAGTTTCATCTATCCTCCAAACTATTCTACTTGAGTTATTGATTGCAATGGTAATACTTGGTGTCAAGCTCTCATTCCCCTATCATAGCATCTTGAATGATTAAAGTTAAATGTGAAAGCAAATATGAGTAGTGGCCTTGATAAAGCAAAGGTTAGATGTCTCATGCCCCTTGAATACAAGTACCTACACCATGATTACTCATCTTGGGAAACAAAGCAAGTTTAAGTTATCTATCATTGTAAGTAATAATGGTATTATCAAGAGTCTCAACTGGGGTACCTCTTGTCCCATGATATGGATCAAGCCCACATCAAAACAACAAGACAAACAAACATAATGAACAACCTCAACACCCTTTTTATTTACCACTTGATATAGCTTTTTAATGTAGGGTGTATCACAGAAAGTTCAAAATAGCATGTAAGTAAATTTCCACCATGAATGATGCATGGCTTATATTAGCGGCCCAGGTTTCTCTCTAACTATTTATACAAACTCATTTAAACTTACTCCATTTCCACATTATTTCACCATGACAGGCATCAATAAATAAAAGTACATGATACCAACTAAATAAATGATGGAACATGTTGAAAGCTTTGCATGTGACAGCACATATGGGCTAACTCCCAACCTTAAATATTTATCAAGCCACGATCATCATAATATTAATCACACTGGTTCATGTATATTAAATGCAATTAAAGTAAGGTGTGCATCAAGTTCACGAGAGCTTTTTAACCAACTTTTCCCATTACAATAAATAACATAATCATTTTCATTTAGGCTGTGTTTGGATGTTGGATTTGAGGCTCGGAATTGCTAATTTTGGAATTGCCGGCCCGAATTCCGCTGTTTGGTTGGTTCCGGAATTGTGCTCTGGAAACTCGCTCCAATTCCGTGCGAGCCCCCGCACGCATCCGCCCCTCGGTCGACAATTCCGAGCTCAGGAGCTCGGAAACGCTCGGAAACGCGTACCGCTTCGCTCCCGAGGAAACAAAGCGAGCGCCTCCTCGAGCCCGACCTGGAAGAAGACCGGCAGTGGCTCGGTACGCTCTCCCTCTCCTGTCCCCGCCATCCTCTCCATCTCCCCGTTCTCCTCCGCCATCCTCTCCCCCTCTTCGTCCTCCTTCATCTTCTCCCTCTCCCCGTCCTCTGATTCCTAACCCCTAAACCTAGATCCACTGTGGCGGTAGGGGCACGGCGGTGGGAGGTGAACGACGACGGGAGGTCATCGTCGGCCTCTCCATGGCACCGCCATAATCCGCACCAAGGCGAGGCCGGCACCGGCAACATCGTGGAGGCCGTCCGCCACGTCGCTCCGTGATGGGAGGCCGTCCGCCATGTCGATCCGTGATGGGCGCCGTCCGCGCCCTACGCAACATGGACGGTGACGAGATCTGCAGCTACGCCAAGCAGATCGCCGCCCGTACGACCTGGTGATGCAGACCAAGCAGCTCGGGGAGGCCATGGTGGCCATCATGTATTATCTGCAAGTTCAGTTGGGGGATTTTACTTTGCAAGTCGAATTCAGTTCAGCAAACATTGATGTTTGCTTCTTGGGGTCGCCTCCGTGTGCAGCCTCCAGCTGGGCTTGCTGTTCTTGTCGCTGGAGTCATGGTGCGGCGGCATGCTCCTAGTGGTTGGCTGCAAATGCAATTGTATGCTCTCATGTGGGATGTATCTTGTGTAGCAATCAGGAATGTAAATCAGTGTTTGCCATATTGGCATTTTTGCCCGTTCATGCTTGTGTCATACTTTCTTTTTTCATATTTTTACTTGTGTAAATATTCATGACCTTATTCAGAATATTTTAATATTATTATGTGTGCAAAATAATGTATATATATTCAAATATACACATACTATTTTTCATACATGTACAGAAGTTTATATTGTTCAAACTCAACAAATTATTCAATTCCATGGTTTGTACATCCAAACAGGAATTGGAATTGCGTCCTACCCTTTGATTCCGACTATAAATTCCATGTCCTACCAAACAACAGAATTCGAATTACAGCCCATTTCCTTTCCATCTTGGATTTGGAATTCACAATCCAATTCAATTCCGAGTCTCAATTCCTACATCCAAACACAGCCTTAGAGGTATAGATAACACAAATAACATGATAAACATACTTGGAAAAGCATAAAGCTAATAGGTAGATATGGTGGACTCACTGGAAAAACTTTGGTTGAAGGTGTTGGAAACAAGTTTTTACTTGTTGGAATTTTTGGGCGAGCAAAAGAGAGAAAGATGACCATCTAGATGCATGCATGAGTGTCCATAGAACTAACTAATTCATGTCAAACAAGGTGAAATAACATACAACATCAAAACATGAATAAAAGATAGCTCATGATAAAGCATTTACAAATTATTACTCATAAAGAAGCTCATGAATCATGCAACTATATGTGTCATTCAAAATCAACTTAGACATCCCTTTTACCAATACAATAAAAGCATGCAAGATATTTAACCCATATTTCCAGTAGCTTTCTCATATAAAAAAGATAGTGTGGTGCTCTCACAAAATAAAAATCAAAGCAAAACAAACAAAAATACGCTCCAAGTTTATGCAATAAAGTGTTTCAAATGAAAAATAGAAGTTAGACATGTGCAAACCGAGAGTATGTTGGTTCAGTGGGGATGTTAACCACATCCCCAAGCTTATGGTTTTCACCATCCTTGGATAACTCATGGTGCATCTCCTCCAATCCCTGTGAAAAAACTTCAAAACATTGTTTCTCCCATTTCTTTTCTGTGGGGTGATATTAGTAGAGATAAACAAATAGGCTTCTTGCTGCATATAATCCATAGAGTAAATACATATGAATGTTCAGAGAGTGTATAGTATTGTATGCCTACTCATAAACTCAATTGGATCGAAAAGATTCAACTCAAAAGTTCAAACTATGCATAAAACAAAATGGGACAGAATCTGTCCAGAAAAACAGCAGCAGAAAAACGTATTATTCTGTCCTACTTAAACTCGTCTAAAAATTCTTAAAAAATTCAGGAACACATATGATGAAAAGTTTCAGTTACAGTTAAAATCTCAGCTCATTCGGATTTACATAATAACAATTAAAAATCAAACCGTGCACAGACTTCGTGCAGGAATAAAATCTCCGAATAGAAATAGCAACTTTTTCAAACCAAAATAGGTAAAACTTGGCACTTTATTAAAAATTCCAGAAACTAAGCTAAGAAAACATTATCTTGTTACAGCAAGAGGACACAAAGAAAATCCAAATAAAAACAACCGGGTTGCCTCCCGTAAAGCGCTTTCTTTATAGCCATATAGCTAGGCTTACTTACTTGTTGTTTACTGAAGATGAAGCTCATGAGGGAGCTTAAAAGTTGTGCCCTTCTTCCTTGGGAAGTGTTCCATGAATTTCTTATGTAGAAACTGAAACTTCACATTCTCTTCCTTTGAATCAATAGTAGCCCCTGTGGTACGAAGAAAAGGTCTTCCAAGAATAATAGGACTAGAGGTTTTATTCTCCATATCCATGATTAGAAAATCCACAGGTACAAAAGTCATATGTAACTCTACCATGACATCACTTGCTTTTCCTAGAGCTAGTTTAATGGTATTATCAGCAAGTGTAAGTTCAACAGAGCATTTTCAAGATTCTTTAATTCAAGTACTTCATATAACTCTTTAGATAAAACAGAGACACTAGATCCTAGATCAAGTATGGCATGGTGTGTCTCTTTTCCAGTAGTTATTAGCACCTTGGGGATCCATATATCCCCAAGCTTAGGTGGTATCATAGCTTCTTGATTGTATCTAGCAATTTTTTCTTTCAAAACATGATTAGCAATATAGGAACCAAAACCAGATTGGTTAACATCAATAGAAGGATCACTTGCAAATTTTTGTAAGATAGATATTAATTCATGCAAGGTACAATTCTCTAAATCAACAAAGGATCATTAACTTCACTAAGCATCTTAACTTCTTCAACTTTTACTCCCATATTATAAAGATCAAATATTTCATAACGGTCATCAAAAACATCTTTAGGTACTTGAGCTTTATCTAAACTTTCTTTAATTTTTGCTTCCAAAAGCAAGCCATCAAGTAGATAATAAGTATTAGAAGCAGACATATTCATAAAAGAACCTTCACATTCCTTATCCAAAAAGACTCTAGAGGTTTCAGATAATCCTCTATAAAAGATATGCATGAGCATCCAATCTCTAAGACCATGTGCCATTCCAAAACCTATACTTCTAAATCTTTCCCATGTTTTTACCAAAGGTTCATCTTCCTCTTGTTTAAACTTGATAACCATTTGTTTAAAATTGCAAATCATTTCAATGGGACAAAATCTTTCAACAAAAGCAGCTTTCAAATTAAACCATATGCTAAAGTTACCAGGTGGCCATCTCAATATCCAATCTAATGCTTCCCCCCTAAAGAGTAAGGAAAAATCTTAAGTCTAATATTAGGATGGTTCAGTTTTAGCATGTTGCATCTTTCATCAAATTTCTTAAGATGAGCTAAAGGATCTTCCTTAGGTTTCCCATAAACGGTGTTCATAAATCATTTTAGTGATATTAGGATCTACCAAAATTTCCTCAATAGGGACATTCTTATTCTGAGGGAAATTCCTAACACTAAATGGCCAATAAGTTCTCTTTTCCATTTGCAAGTTCTTATGTATTTTTAATTTTTTTATGCAAAACTGAAAATAAAATGGCACTAAATAATGCAAACCGAATTAACTAATGCAACAAATGCAAACTGAAAATAAAATATGCAAACCGAAATCTAAATATGATATGCAAGACAAAAAACAAAACAAAATAAAATGCTTGAAGGTAAAGATGGACAAGATGATGCTCACGTAGGTGCAACCTCCCCAATCTTAGGTGTTAGCACAAGTTGGTGATGAAGTTGACTTTGTTGTGATATCCTTCGATAAAACCTTCCAGCTATGATTCCCCGGCAACGGCGCCAGAAGAAACCATGATGTCGGAGTTGATGGGGGAGAATCTTCTTATGTATCCTTAATGCGTTCCCCTCTCCTTCAACTATGCCAGCAAGCACTCTTGATACCCTGAAAGGAAGATAATATAATGGTTAGGTTGAGCCTCCAAGTGCAAAGTATTAGAAGTGGAAGTTTATTCCCCACGAGGGTGATTCGAGGGTTTAATATCGAACTCTCGGGGAATCAGTAGTGGGGATTTTATCTCCTTGTCCTTCTCTAGATTTCCTGCAAACAAAGTAGATTGCTTTGTGCCCTCAACCTCACCAAGTGGTTGTCAATCACAAGGTGTGAGAATGATATTAAAGATAATAATGGATGCAAAACAGTAAATAAATATGAAATGGTGGTAAGTAAATATGTAAGGATGGTGGAAACAATGATGGATGATATTTTTGTGGTTTTTATATGTGTATGCAAGAAGTAAAAGTGTTTTTGTATTTTCTGATTTTAAAATGGCTGAATGTAAATAATGCTTAAAAGTGGTTGGAAAGTTGTTTCTTATGATTAAAAATGGACCGGGGTTCATGGTTTCACACATGCACTTTCTCTTTAATATAGTGTCGAAAATAAGTAGACATAGAATTAACATATGAGATTGCAAACAAGTTTAATGACATGTTACTAATTATATGGGCATCACGTCCTAACATAGAGAACTTTTGATTATTAGTCTCACTTATACTCCACCATGATGCGAACTAAATCATAACACCTTAGTAATTAAGATGACTCAGAGTATAGCTTTAAGATTAATGACATGAAGTGAAAATAAGAACATGCTGGATCTAGTCATAGGTAGAGGCTTGTCACTCCTCATACCTTGCAACATGGTATTTTAGTTTATCCCTAGTGAGGCAACAAAGTAAGGTAAACACCCAATGGATCGCGATATTAAGTTGTCAGCTTATCACATCACCACCCCCGTTACTCCAACTAATGCACACGTTCCCCCTCACATGCTCTCATAAACATGCTTGATCAAAACAAGGATACAAGAACGGGGTACATAATATGCATCTGCTTTCATAACTGAAATAAACATTGCAATCTCAACATATATTAACTCATAAAAAGATCCACCACAAAGGTAATACAACGATGACCGCAATCATATTCAGCAGCTCATACGGTGCTAATTAGTGAAGCTCAAGAGAGAGAGAGATACATATGCTACTGCCACAAACCCATAGTCCAGAGGTGGACTACTCCCTCTTCATCATGGAGACGGTGGAGATGTCAATGGAGAAGAAGGAGACCTCTCCGACAGCGCTCCGCCAGAGTTTCCCCCCTTCAATTTGTAGCCTCCTGGTATCTGTTTCTTGTTTCTCTTATGTGGCGGCTCTCCCATCAAAGAACGTCGGGGTGCTCTTTATATAGGCGTTTTTAGGTCATGAGGAAGCTTCGGGAAGAAGGATTGACGCAAACGGAGCCACGAGGCCCAAAAGAGGTGGACCCATGCGGCCCCTGTACCTGGCCGTGTGGGGCACCCTCTTTCGGCCCTCCGGCCTCCGTTTGCTTGCTTCCTTCGCTCCGAGGTCTTCCTCCTTCCAAAATAATGATCCCCATAATTTTTCAGCTCATTATGACGTCGTTAAGGCCCTGAAATAAATAAGGAAAGAAATAGGGGTTTTCTGCCTGTGCAGGATTAATTCCCTAAATAGGGGAAATCATTATTAATTACCAAAAAACATTAAATAACAGTAATATACCCCTTATATGATGCAAATATTAATGGAATACAAGTGTTATAGTGCAAAGTTCATGTATGCATTTTACATGCATCAGTTGCGCAGCTGCAGACCCGGAGGACTTCAACACCCCGAGTCAAGGACTCGGTGGCTGCCACGCAATTCTAATCTCCAGCCGGCTCCATGGGCTGCCGACTCCAACTCCAAGTTCTGCAGTTGGCTTCAACTTCGTCCGACTTGAAGGCTTCAAATTCATTCGGCTTCAAATTCATCTGGCTTCAATTTTAGCTGGCTTCAACTTCAAGGCTTTTAATCCGTCTTCAAGGCTTTTCATCTGGCTCCATGGACTGCCGACTCCAACTCAAGTTCTGCAGTTGGCTTCAAATTCGTCCGACTTGAAGGCTTCAAATTCATCCGGCTTCAATTTCAGCCGGCTTCAACTTCAAGGCTTTTAATCCGGCTTCAAGGCTTTTCACTCGGCTCCATGGGCTGCCGACTCGCTACAAATTCATCCGGCTTCAAATTCATTCGGCTACAACTTCAGCCGGCTTCAACTTCAAGGCTTTAATTTAATTCAGCTTCAAGGCTTCAAGGCTTTAATTTAATCCGGCTTCAAGGCTTCAATTTCAGCCGGCTTCAAGGCTTCAAATTCATACAGCTTTAACTCCATCCGGCTTCAACTTCATCCGGCTTGAAGGCTTCAAATTCGTCCGGCTTCAACTTAATCGGCTTCAACTTCATCCGGCTTCAAGGCTTCATCTTCAACCAGCTTCAACTTCAAGCATTCAACTTCATCCGGCTTCAAGGCTTCAATTTCGGCCAGCTTCAAGGCTTCAACTTCTGCTGGTTTCAACTTCAAGGCTTCAACTTCATCCGACTGCAAGGCTTCAACTTCAGCCGACTCTGGCTCTAGCTCCAGTTTAAGCCGGCTCCAGCTCCGACTTCAGCATTTCGACCACGACGATCAAGACACGGGGAAGCTCGTGAAGCCCTCCCAGCAAGCAGCAAAGCCTCCACGCGCTCGGGGGCTAGTGTCGGGGGGATAACCCCCTGGTATACCAAAGTTCACGACTCGACAAAAGAACAAGAGAAGCAAACCACGGAGATCAAGCAGACAGTCGGTAGGCTGCTGGCTGCCTTGAGTCTGCAGGCTGCTGGCTATAGGTTGCAGGCTGCCCCTGTCCGGCTTCAGGCCAGGCTGCAGGCTGCCCCAGTCCGGCTACGCCTGGCTGGCAACATCAGGCTGGCATCCCATGTGCGTGAGTAGTACTAGCTGGGCCCTGTGGGCCACCCCTTTGTCCCCTGGGCATCCATTTTATAAGGTTCACCAGGGAGCCCTTGAGAGGCAGCTAGGAAGGGAAAGGAAACCCTAGATAGATATTTTGGGAGGTGGAGGTTCTCCAAATCCCCACCGACCCCTTCTTCCTCCTCTAGCTAGAGAGTGAAAGACAGCTCAAGGAGCAACCATGTAGCCCGAGATCTATACCATCATATACATCAGACATGCAGGAATAGGGGTTTTACCTCACCACGAGGGCCCCGAACCTGGGTACATCGCGTGTTCTTGCCGTGCTTGTTACCCAATCCCGCCGGAACGCCATCGCCGCCTTGTCCCACAAACTTTCCCATCTCTAATGGGTACGTATGTCGTGCTATCCACCACGACAGTTATGGCTGGAGCTGGCGATGGTGACGCCTGCGGGTATCGCGTACTTTCTTGAAAGCATCATCGATGTGTGCGCATTCCTCCTCCTGCGGCCTTGAGTCCGGAGGGAAACCTCAGATCCGAGATTGGGCGATGGAGGTGCTACTACGTCTCTTTCCTCCTTGGGGGCTACATGGACTACGTTTGGCTAAGGAAATGAACATCAAGCGTATCAGGTGCTTCAGGGACTCAGATCTCTGTAATAGCCCCATTTTTGGTACCTGAAAATATGAGTAAAATTTTCACTTTTGCATCTCACTTTGCATCATAGCATCCCTCATTCATATTTGCTTCACATGAAATAATAAGGGAGCAACAATTAAGCAAACCAAAGATGGTGATGTGAATGGTGAACAAGATTTCAATTTGAGTTCTCATATTTGTCCAGGAAGTTCCAACAACTACAAATATAATTGTTGCAAAATTTAATGCAATTGCAAATGCAAATATTTAAATGGAGCCCAAAATGCAAGAGAACAACTTCTGAAATATTAACACATGAAATGTTTTTCAAATGGGCTGCAAATTTTATCACAGGTTCCAAATAATATATATTGGCTCTGTGAATTTTTCCAGAATTTTTCAAAATGTTTAAGTGCCTCAATTAAATACCTAAAACCTACTGGAATTTCTGGAAAAGGGAAAATAATAAAACCCTGACAGTGGGTCTCCACTGTCAGCACCATCTTCACTGTTGCGACAGGGGGAACACTGGCGCCATGGCCGCGCCCCACCGTGCCCTCCCCTCACTGCTCCCTCGTGCTCTGGCCCCCTGGAGGATAAAGAGGCCCCCCACGACGTGCTGCTCTCTCTCCCCCGCCTTTTCCCCCTGCTGCAGAAACCCTAGGCGCTGCGCCATGCCCGCGACATAGCCGAGGATGCCGCTGCTCGCCGCCGATGATTGAGGCCTCCCAGAGCAGATCGGAGCGCACCACAAGCTCGACCTCCTCCTCTTCTTCCTCCTCGCTCGAGCAATCGAGCCGAGACGCTCGGGATCGACGCGTTCATCCTCGTCTTCTCCGCCTCCGACCGACGGCCGCCGCCGCAATTGCAGCCGTTACAGCCCTCCCCCTTCACCGACGAGCACCTAGACGCGCTTAGGGTGAGCACACGGTCCTCCCGGACCTCTCCTTCCTCTCTCTCCCCCTCTGGTTCGCCGTTTCGCCGCAGACCGAACCGACGCCGCCGCTGCCGCTCGTCGCCGGTGCACTTCCCGGCGACCATTAGGTCCCTAGTGCCGCCACCCAACTCCCCACGCCGTGCTGAGTGCAATGCACCCCCTCTCGGGCTCCCTGGGGCTTGCACGCGATGAATTGATCCACGACCGCGCCGCCGGTCACCGTGCCCGCGTCGCGCCAGTCCTGGCCGTCCCCGGGTCAAACCTTACCGTGGGTCCTTCGCGCCTACGTGTCTTGCCACCGTGGCAGCTGCCCCACCGGTCAGTGGTTGTGGCTAGCCCACTGCCGGTACAAAACGGTTTGGGCAGTTTTTCTAGATTTAAAACAATTAGGCAGAAAATGTTATAAACTTTGAAATTGCATAACTTTTGAACCACATTTCAGAAAAATGCAAAGAATATGTCAAAATGCTCAGGGAAGAAATATCTACCTGTTAGTACCCTTGCCATGGTCAACTAAAATATTTAAATTGCCTTTACTTAATAAACACTGAAATGGCAGAATATAAATGGAATTTAGAAAATCCATAACTTATTGAAATTTGCTCCAAAAATTGCATTTAAGATCTCAAAATGTTCAGGAAAACAACATCTAAGTGTTAGTTCTATTTCCATGTAATAATGAATATTCTAATTTGCTTTTTATTTAAATTAAGTAAAATGGTAGATTTAAATCAATAATTGCAATTATCATAACTTGTTAAATATTGATTCAAAAATTGCAACTGATATACCAAAATGACCAGCAAGGCAAATGCTATCTATCTAGGTTAATATCACAGCATGAAAACAACTTTTCCTTTGATGTCATTTTCGAATTGGTTAAAATTATTTAAAATGCAAAACCGTTTAAATCACCATTTCTTCCTCGTTAATCGAAAAATTGCAAACGAAGTACCAACTTGATCAGTGGAACAATACCTATCTAATAATGTCATTTTCATGCATATAGACCTCATATTTCAGTACTGGACCTTTTGGTTAATTACCTAAATCACTAAGTTAAGGATGGAGTTTTAACCCGTTATTTGCAATATTTAATTTAGGGGTTTCATTTAACTTGTGGGACATGCCCAATACCTTTTCAGTGCATAATATGACCATCTCATCATGATTGTGCATTGAACCTTGTATTCGTGTTATTTATTTCGTTTCCTGTTATTGTTTGTGTCCCGTCAGATTCAGGAGTCGAGGTTCCACCATAATACCTCGACAACCCGTGCGACCAGCTCTATCAGCAAGGCAAGAGCTAACCTAACCTTCTTGGCATATCTCATCTACCCAATTATTTTTATCCACCATACTATTGCATTCGATTCTAGAAACAACTTTGGTCAGTGTATAGAGTATCCTATCACTTGCATGCTCCCTGAACCATTATCTGTTTCCTCTGCTATTAACCATAGGTTGATGTGTTGGCCTAAGATAATTCATATCTGTTGTATGTTATGCTTAGATATGCTTAGCCATGCTTAGTCGACTGCTTAAGTTGTCTGTTGATTATTTCCATACTTGTGAAGTGAATGGAATGTTCGGACAGTGGTGGAGCTTGTGCTAATAATAAATTGCTAAAAGGCTTGGATGAGTTGCCAACAAGGTTGCTGGTGTTTTGTCTCATTCTCGCCGCCTAGGTGTGAGTTCTTGTCTCTTGAACCAAGATCGAGCGTTCTTCCA
Organism: Puccinellia tenuiflora; assembly: GCA_012064385.1. Taxonomy (NCBI): domain Eukaryota; kingdom Viridiplantae; phylum Streptophyta; class Magnoliopsida; order Poales; family Poaceae; genus Puccinellia; species Puccinellia tenuiflora. Next base: position 965,293 of record QRDG01001409.1, read on the forward strand.
TCGGTGGGGGTATGGGCCCCTTACTAACCGAATAATTTGTGCGGGCGTATCCAAGGGTCCTCTAGTTTGCTCTTTCCATTTGCGTGTGAGTTGATGGTGATGATGAAGATGATGATGATGGTGGTGATAGGATTGGCGATGGGGCAGGGTGTTGAAATAGGCGCTGAACTTGTCCTGGCATCACGATGACCCATGGATAGTCCCATGCTTTGTAAAGGTTTAACCGCGCCCGCCCTGCCGGCTTTCCCCGGAAGAGAGCTAAATGTACAGGCAAGGGGTCGGACGGTATCAATGGCTAAAAACAGTACACCCCTGTAGGGTTTGATCTTTTCAAAAAGCCGTGTCCGCGGTTATGGACAACTTGGGAATAGATTATGAGATCATAAATAACTTGAACCTAATTAAAACTTGGCAGCTAGAGGTTGCAACTCACGTGTGATGAAAGGTTCATTTCCTCGAGGGAGATTCGAGGGAGTGCCTTGGTAGAGAAAAGTGGTGACTCTGAATGCTGTAGGTTCCATGTGAACTGAAGAAGAAAAGTTTACTATCTTATCCCCTTATGAAAACCTTCTGAGTAGTCGATGCCATGAGTCTAGTCTTCAGAAGGACAAAAACTAGCTTTATGCAAAACAACTACCTTACAGCTTTAAAGCCAAACAACATCGGGCCTATATTGCCCTACTAATTCTTGCGAGTATGTCGTACTCAGCCTTGCTTTGTTGATTATTACTTGTTTCAGAGGAGGATAGCACCGAACTGTGTCGGCACAGTGGAAACCAGGGTACCACGGGCCGGCCTGCCAAGGCCCACAACACCCTTCAGAAAATTTCGCTAAGGACCAGGCTCTCCAAGCCTGGAGAGGCTCTCCAAGCCTGGCGAGCCTCGCCGAGGGTTTTTCCCTCGGGGAGGGACCTCTCCTCGAGAGGGCACCAAGCCAAAGGCTCGGCGAGGCCTCCAGCCTCGTGGGGTTTCCTTCTTCGGGAAGCCAGCTCTGTCTCCGCGGCAGAGCGCACATGGGCTCTGCGTCCTCCGCAGAGTCACGGGCGCGCCAGCGCGCGGTGACGCCAGCGCTGTCGTTGCCATTCTCGTGTATAAAGCAGTCAACAAAGCAGCGCCAAGCAAAGGAGCTGCAGGGATTGCCGTTTCGGTGCTAAGGAGACCGCCTGCTGCTCCGCTCCAAGGGCGACGTCACCGTGGGGCTCACTCCGAGCCGTTGCAGCGCCAGCCCACCGTCCTAGCTGGACGGTGGCCTTTTCCAGCTTTGGTGATGCTGCTCCCTACCATGGACCAAGTCCATGGATGCTCCCTTTATCGTGCACCCTGCCTCCTCCTTCGTCGCCATGTGGTAGCCCTTCCCGCCAAGATTTTGGGGGAAGAGGTCCAAGACACCTATAAAAGGAGGGGGAGCCCGTTCGGGCAAAGGGTTCTACTCCGAGCGGTTCGACTCTTCTTCTTCAGCTAGTTGAGTAGTAGCCATTGTTAGACACCTCGAGCTCCACAAGCTCTCCTTGTACTGTAACCTCTCCAAGCAGTGCAATACAACCAAGGCAGGACGTAGGGGTTTTACCTCTCCAAGAGGGCCCTGAACCTGGGTAATACTGTGTGTTCATCTCTGCAGTGTTTTCCTCCAGCGAGCTCGACGAGCCACGTCGCCGAGGCACGTTGAGGGTTGTTTGATTCCGTGTTCAGCCCCTTGCCGATACCCTACCTGTTCCTGGGACAGTTCCTCGACATTTTGGCGCGCCAGGTAGGGGGCTGAGGCGCGTCTTCAACCTCGACATAGTCATGGCCGGCTCTCGCGCTGAACGTCTCGCTCGCCGGACGGCAAGCGCCGCCACCGCTCCTCCTGGCCGCCCGCGGGGCCGCCTGCGCGGAGGCGCTGCTCCAGACCGCCACGTCGACCCCGATCCCTACGTCGAGCACCCGGAGGACAACGACGACGGCCACGCCGAGGACGACCTCGGCGAAGAGGAAGCCTCCTCCCTGCACCCATCGCGGGACCGTGCTTCCTCCTCGCTGGGCCGTCCTGCGCCCAGCCCAGCAACTGCGCTTTTCATGGCTCAAGAGGCCTGGCTCAATCGCCTCTCCGAGCTCGTCGGCGCCGCTCGCGTCGCCGCCCCTGCACCGTCTCGCTCGCTGGTCCTCTCTGCGCGCGTGGGAGACGTGGCTCATGGCGCTCCTCCCACATCCCCTCTCCATACCGCGCCCGCTCCAGCTCCACCGCAACCTGCTCCAGCAGGGGCTCCTCCTCGCGACAACCGCGCTGCATCGCACGCATTGTCGCCGCATGACAGCCAAATTGTGCAGCGAGCCCCAGAGGACGCACGCGTGAGCATCCAGCGCGGGCAGAATCGCCACAACCGCGCCGTCTAGGACATTGCCGCCGCAGGGCGCCACCCTCGCCAACGGCGTGGTCACCTACGGCACGACGGTTGCGTTCACTCGCAACCTCCATCGCGTCGTCTGGCCGGTCAAGTTCAAGCCGGATCTTCCTCCGCGCTACGACGGCAAGAACAACCCCCTGGAGTTCCTGCAGCTCTACACTTTGGCCATCCAGGCCGCCGGGGGCGACGACAAAGTCATGGCGAACTGGTTCCCCATGGCCCTCAAGGACTCTGCGTCCTCGTGGCTCACCAACCTCCCCGCTGAGTCCATCAGCACCTGGGAGGATCTCTGCCGGTGCTTCATCGCCAACTTCAAGGGCACGTACGAGCGCGGCCTCACGTACAACGACCTCCGCGCAGTACGCCAGAAGCCTGGCGAGACCCTCCGCAAGTACATCCAGCGCTTCAGCCAGGTGTGCAACAAGATCCCCAACGCCACCGACGCGCAGGTCATTTCGGCCTTCCAGGCTGGAGTCATGGACGTGCGGATGCTCGAGAAGCTTGGCATCTACGACAACATCACCACCATCATCAAGCTCTTCGACTTGGCGGACAAGTGCGCCAAGGCTGAAGAGGGCCGTTTGTTCGTCAAGAATGAGGCAGGGGACCCTGCAGAGGGATCCAAGAAGAAGACATCCACCGAGAAGCGCAAGACCACTGCGGTCCTCGCGGCTGAACCTGACGCCAAGCAGCCTCGCGCTGCCGCTCCAGCCGCGGGCACCGAAAAGAAAGATGATCGCCCCTTCTGCATCTACCACAACAGGCATTCCCATGCCACCGAGGACTGCTACGACCTCAAGAGGATTCACGAGGCTCGCAAGGCTCGCGAGGCCCTGCGAGCAGCAACAAGGATGCGGCGGCCGCGGTGGCGGCGGCCGCGGAGGGCGACGCTGGAACAACAACAACTACGACAACAACTACCAGCAGAACCCTCAAGCCAACGCTGCCCAGCCCTGCGAACGACAACCTCCCTGCTGAGACTCCTGAAGGCTACCAGGTGCCTCGCGGGGCCGCTTGCATCCTCGGCGCGGCTCAGGCCCACAGCTCCAACCGCCACTTCAAGCAACTCGCTCGCGAAATCGCGGCAGCGCTTCCCGGGGTTGAGGCCTCCAGGCCCCTCAAGTGGTCCCAGTACCCCATCGTCTTTGACTCCGGCAACCACCCCAAGTCCACGTCGACTGTTGGCACCATCCCGCTGGTCTGCAACCCCACCATCAACAACATCACAGTCTCCAAGACGCTCATCGATGGGGGTGCAGGCCTCAACGTCATCTCTGTCGAGACCTTCGAGAAGCTTCAGGTGCCCTACGAGCGGCTCATGCCCACCAGGCCCTTCTCGGGGGTGACAGAGGGACTCACTACCCCTTTGGGACAAGTGAGGCTCGCGGTCACCTGTGGCACGCAAGCCAACTACCGCACCGAGCTGATCGACTTCGATGTCGTGCACATCGGCCTGCCCTATAACGCCATCCTCGGCTACCCCACCCTCGCCAAGTTCATGGCGGTGACCCACCACGCCTACAACCTCGTCAAGATCCCTGGCTCGGGTGGCACCATCGTCATCCGCGGCATGGTCTCAGACGCCCTGTATGCTGCGCAAGCGGCCTACAAGGCTGCCGCGGTGGCGTCCCCCGCTGACGAGGACGAGGAACCCCTCCCGAGGCCCCCTCAGTGCAAACTTGCCCCTCAAGCGTGGCTTGAGGTTCTCTCAGGAGAAGGCCGCGACGAAGCAGGTGTCTCTTGAGGCAAGCGGCTCGGGGGCTAGCGTCACCATCGGCGCTAACTTGCCTCCCAAATAGGAAAGCGCGCTTGTCACCTTCCTCAGTGCGAACTCTGACTTGTTCGCATGGACACCGTCAGATATGTCCGGAGTACCAAGGGAGGTGATCGAGCACCACCTAGACGTGTATCCAAACGCACGCCCCGTGAAGCAAAAGGCGTGGCGCCAGGCGCCAAAGAAGCAAGATTTCATCGTTAAGGAAGTAGAAAAGTTGAAGAAAGCTAGCATCATCAAGGAAGTTGTCCATCCCACTTGGCTCGCCAACGGTGTGGTCGTCCCCAAGCACACCGGAGGAAGCCGCCTCTGCATCGACTTCACCGACCTCAACAAAGCTTGCCCCAAGGACCCCTATCCCCTCCCGAGGATCGACCAGATCGTGGACTCCACCGCCGGCTGCGCACTCCTCTGTTTTCTGGATGCCTTCTCAGGCAATCACCAGATCAAGATGGCGAAGGAGGACGAGGAGAAGACATCATTTCTCACCCCTTGTGGTGTGTTTTGCTATGTCTGCATGCCGTTCGGCCTGAAAAATGCCGGTGCCAAGCGCCTCATGAGGATCGCCTTGGGGGCTCAAATGGGAAGGAATGCAGAGGCCTACATCGACGACATCATGGTCAAGACCCGCGAGAAGGACACGCTCATCAAGGACCTCGAGGAGACCTTTGCCAACCTGCGCAAGGTAAACATCAAGCTGAACCCCGCCAAGTGCGTCTTCGGGGTCCCTTCAGGCAAACTCCTCGGGTTCCTGGTGTCTCATTGTGGCATCGAAGCAAACCCCGACAAGATCAAGGCCATAGAAGAGATGCAGCCTCCTCGTCGCCTCAAGGACATGCAACGCTTAGCGGGATGTATGGCCAGCCTCGGCCGTTTCATCTCCAAGTTCGGCGAGAGGGCGCTGCCTTTCTTCAAAATCATGAAGAGGTCTGGTCCTTTCAAGTGGACCCCTGAAGCGGCAAAGGCCTTTGAGGACCTGAAGAAATATCTGGCGAGCCCACCCATCATGGTTGCCCCACGCCCTCGCGAGCCTCTGAAGCTGTATCTTGCAGCCACTCCTCAGACGGCAAGCGCGGTCTTGGTGGCTCAAAGGGAAGAGCCAGCCCTCACCAAGCAAAGCTCTGCCTCGCCAAGCCCAGAACTCCACGACAAGGAAGCAGCCTCCTCAAGCCTCCAGCCTCCTGCCGAGCCTCCACAAGTGGGGCCTCAAGAGAACCTTGACAAGGACTCCACCGAGCCTGAAGAGGAGCCAACCGCTGCCACGTCAACAACCACCCTCGTCGAGCATCCCGTGTACTTCGTCAGCACAGTGCTGCGGGACGCTCACGAGCGCTACCCCACGCAGCAAAAGCACCTTTTCTCGCTCCTCAGCGCCTCCAGGAAGCTGCGCCACTACTTCCAGGGTCACCCCATCAAGGTGGTCACCTCATACCCCCTGCAGCAAGTCCTGCGCAACCCAAACGCAACAGATCACATCGCAACTGGGGCATCGAGCTGCAACCCTTCGAGCTGGAGTTTGACACCACAAGGGTCATCAAGGGCAGGGCGCTGGCTGATTTCATGGCGGAATGGACGGACACGCGTGAAGAGGAGCCTCAAGAGGAAGAGGCCACATCCTCAGGAGAGAAGGAGCCCAACTACTGGACCATGCACTTCGACGGCGCCTTCGCGGCCCGGAGTGCAGGGGCTGGTGCTGTCCTCACCAACAGGCGACAAGCTCTACTACGCCGTCCAGTTGTGCTTCAAGGACAACGACAAGGTCTCCAACAACATTGCTGAATATGAAGGCCTCCTCGCTGGGCTCAGAGCTGCCATCGCCCTCGGCATCAAGCGCATCCTCATCAAGGGCGATTCTCAGCTCCTCGTCAACTTCTCCAACAAGAGCTACACGCCCAAGGACACCTACATGGTGGCCTACCTTGAAGAGGTACGCAAGCTCGAGAAGCACTTCAGGGGCATGGAGCTCAAGCATATCCCGCGAGGGGAAAACCAAGAAGCAGACGAACTCGCCAGGCGAGCAGCAAGAAGGGAAGCCCAGAAGCCTGGAGTGTTCGAGGAGAGACTCGCCAAGGCCTCCGTCAAGCAACCAGCGATCGACACCAGCACCACCGAGGAGCTTCCACCAGCCCCAACAAGTGGAGCACCAAACTGTGGGCTACCCTCAGGCGATCGCTTGCTGATGACCCTGGCACGCCAAGACACTGGCTTGGTCGACGAGCTCAAGAACTACTTGCAAAATCGAGTCCTTCCCGAAGAGGATGCAGAGGCCGAGAGGGTTGCTCGCCAGGCCAAGTCCTACTGCCTCCACGACTGAGACCTGTACCGTAAGCGCCCCAATGGGGTTGCGTTACGGTGCGTCCCTGCCGAAGAAGGCCGCCAGCTCATCAACGACATCCACAGCGGAGAGTGCGGCACCATTCATCCTCACGCACCCTCGCAGGCAAGGTCTTCAGGAGCGGTTTCTACTGGCCTACGGTGCTTCAAGACGCAGCCGCAATCGTCCAGTCCTGCGACGCCTGCCAATTCCACGCCAAGCAAATTCACCAGCCCGCGCAAGGACTCCAAACTATCCCGCTCTCCTGGCCGTTCGTGGTCTGGGGGTTGGACCTTTTGGGACCTTTCCTGCGAGTGCTCGGGGGCTACTGCTACCTCTACGTCGCCATCGACAAGTTCACCAAGTGGCCTGAGGTGGAGCCCGTGCGCACCATCCCGGCGCAATCGGCGATAAAGTTCATCAGGAGCTTGGTCTGCCGCTTTGGCGTGCCCAACCGCATCATCACCGACAACGGCTCGCAATTCACCAGCGGCGCCTTCAAGTCCTACTGCAGGCAGCCTCGGCGCCCAAATCTGCTACGCCTCGGTGGCTCACCCACGCGGCAACGGGCACGCCGAGCGAGCCAACGCCAAGGTACTCAAGGGCCTCAAAACAAGGAGCTTCAACCGCCTCAAGGCCAGCGGCAAGCACTGGATCGATGAGCTCCCCTCGGTGCTCTGGTCCATCCGCACCATGCCAACAAAGCCCACTGGTGAGACGCCGTTCTCCCTCGTCTATGGCGCTGAAGCTGTCCTCCCCAGCGAGATCACCCACGGCTCTCCACGAGTCTTGGCCTTCAAGGAGGCCGAGCTGGACGAACTCCGCCATGATGACCTGCTGCTCGAGGGGCACCGCCGCAATGCGGCCCTGAGAGTGGCAAGATACCAGCAAGACCTCCGTTGCTACCACAGCGCCACATCCGCCCGCGCACTCTCGAAGCAGGAGACCTTGTCCTGAGGAGAATCCTCTCCAGGGCAGGTCTCCACAAGCTCTCGCCAATGTGGGAAGGGCCCTATAGAGTCGTGAACATCGCCAAGCCTGGCTCTGCACGGCTCGAGATGGAGGACGGCATTCCTGTCGCCAACCCTTGGAACATCCAGCACCTGCCCAAGTTCTACCCCTGATCGTCCTCGACGAGCAACTTTTTGCAAGCAACTTTTTGCATCAAGGGAGAGCTTTGCGCCATCATCCTCCACGAGGAAAAAATTCGGGCTCCCCTCTCTACTATACGTTGCCAGGGGCCGTTCGAGAAGACTCCCAAGCCACCACGCCTCGGCAAGGTGTCTTCTTCAAGCACCATGCCTTGGCGAGGTGGATCCCCATGCCCGACATGGTGGAGCGTAGGCTCTAAGAAGCCACCCCCGCATAGGGGCCCGCTCTGAGCTCTCTCTACATGCATCGCCTCGGGGCGTGAGAGTCTCAGCCACTGAATGTGGAACCCCATGCCTGACATGGCGGATTTTGTAATTAGGTCACTTTGAACCTTTGCGCTTCGCGCCAGCATATGATGTGCTTCGGTAAGCAGTTATATTGTTGCATTTTCATCCTTGCTCGTATGATCCCTCCTGTGCATCTCGCGAGCGGGGGCTGAGCATGGTGCCTGTGCCTCGGGAGCATCCCAGCAGCGCCTCAAACCCAAGGGATCCGAGCTCTGAACTCACGGGTCAGCTATCATGTATGTCAACTCCTCAGAGAGCTCTGAACTCATGGACCAGCTCCCGTGCACGTCAACTCACCAAGGACCTTGGTGCCTGTTCTCCTCGCGAGAGACACATGAAGGAAACTACGAGCACGCATGAGTTATCTAGCTATGTGTTGCTTGTGGGTATGCCTATCGGTCAAAACGCAGGAAAGCAGGATCAAATCAAGCCTCGGGCAAACTCGTGAAGGAAAACGCCTCTTCAGGGAACCAACACCCTCTCCAAGGCAAAAACACCTAACCAGGGAACCAGCACCCTCTCCAAGGCAAAAACGCCTCGCCAAGCTAAGTCCAAACACTTGGTTAAATTTCCCTTCGCTGGTTTTCGCCCCTCGAGCCTCTTTTCTCTCTCCTACGCCTCATGGGCTGCTTGCGCATTAAAGGGGAGCCTCAGGCATCGCGCCTCGTGGGATCTTACTTCTTGAGGCCTCACGCACCCCCGGGCCTTGTGGAGCCCTGACTCTCACATACCGAAGCGGCAGTGGTGTAGCGCTAAGAGAGGGTCCTAAGACATAGAGCGAAAAAGACATGAGGGGAAAGATAAAAGCCTCCCGAGGGACATTCACAAGCATGTATAAATAAAGCTTAAACAAGTTCCTTACAATGATCTACAAGCAAAATGCCAAAATAATGTGTGCCCCATGCACATCCAGCCACAAGAACGAGCTCAGGCCTGCGGGCCTCCTGAGGTGCCCCCACCATCCGTAGCAGCACCCTCTTCCTCCTCCGCGGCGTCCTCCTCATCATCATCCTCATCCTCCTCCACCTCGACCTGGTTGAACTTGCTGGCATACGCCTCTGCGGCCTTCTGCATCGCCGGTGTGCGGACGCTGAGGTCGACAGGCGCCGTCACGGCCTCGAGGTCGATGGAGGGCTACAGCCGCGTGAGGTTGGCGAAGATGCGACTGGTGGCGAGGACGAGGAGATCGCGGCTCTCCTCCACGACGCGGTCGTCGAGGCTCTTCGCGGTCTCTTCAAGCTCCGTGAGGAACCGCTCGAAGAAGAACATGTACCCGGCCTTGTCGTTGTTCCCCTCCACGGCGAGGGGAGGGACCTCCATTCACAGGCGGTCCCCAACAGCACGCGAGCGGGACACCAGGTCATGGAGCATGCGCTGGCGCGACATGGATCGGGCGATCTACGCGTTGCGCTGTGCCTCCTCCGCTGTAACAACCCAAGTTTTTCAAATTTTTGGAAAATCAGAAAGATCAAAAACTTTTTGAAAATTATAATTATTTTGTTTTGGAAATCCAAAAATCATGCATGCATGCATCATTCTCTTGCTTGATTGCATTATTTTTTTCCAAAAGATGGAATTCTATTTCCACTTTAAAACCCTATTTGAGAAAATATCATAAAGGGCCTGTTATGCCCTATATAATATTTTGGTTTCTATGATTTTATTTGATGGCCAAGTATAGTGCCAAAGTGTTCTGTTTAGAATAAGCTTTCTAAAAAGTATTTTATCAAATTAATTGGAAAAGATTTGTTTTTATTTTGACTTTGGAAAATATCACCAATTACCATTTAAAATGCCAAGGGTAATTGTGGTAATTTTATTTTGGGTAAAAATAACAAAAATGAGATTATCATTGTTTATACCACATGATACTACTCATATTATTTTTCTGGATTTTATTTAAGTTCAAAAGATTTCTTAATAGCCTATTTATTAAATTGACATAAAGGTGTCAATTATGTAAATATGCCATATTTTGTTTTTTATTTAAAAATAAAATATTATGGAAAAGGTTCCAAAGTATTTAAAAGGATTATTTTGATTTTACAAAATTATTCAAATTGGTTTGAACCAATTTGAACTTGTATTTCAAAAGTTATTTGAATTTCAGAAAACAGAAAAAGAAAAAGGTTTCAAAAAAAAAATAGAAGGGCCAGCCGAGCCAGCCCAGCTTTGGCCCATCCTCCCCCCACCGCGCGAGCGTCCCACTGCGGCCCGGCAGCAGCCCAGCATCATCCTCGCACGCGCCAGCCAGCTCCCTCTCTCATCCGCTGACCGGTGGACCCCGCATGTCAGCACCGACACCTTCATCCCCAATTCACGCGCGCGTCTACGGCAACTCCCGGCCGGCGATCTTGCTCTTCAATACGGGTGATTAAGACCGCGATTGACTCCACCTCTGGCACGCATAAGTAGCCCCCGACCCCCTCCTCCATACCCCTCTCCTTCCCGTCCGAATCACGCCCCAAGGCCATCCAATTTCTTCGCCGGAGATCCCACTGCCGCCGCCGTGTCGAGCTCGATTCCGGTGAGAGGAGACCACCTCGCGCCGCCTCTCCCACGCCAATATCTTTACCTCGTGCGTGCGCACCTCCCTGACCTCCCCGTCGATTTTATCTTGCAGCCAAACGACGCGCACGTCGTCGACCTGAAGCTCACCGACGCCCGCCTCCGCTTCGGCCTCGCTTTTGTTGCCGCTAAAGGACGCCCTCGACGACGCACCCTCGCCACCGTCTCCATCTCGTCGCCACGCACGTCGTCGTCCATTTCTCCGAGCTCGGGAACCACCGGAGCGCCTTCGACGTCGACGTCCTGAGCCGTCGCCGCCGCGCACCGTCCTCTCCAGCGACCCACTACCGGCAAGGTATAAAAACCTAGATCCTCAGCCCTCCGATCTAAATCCTACTGACCACGATTAGATCTATAAAAATCGAATCGGTATGCACAGTCAGCATGCCCAGTCAGCACCCCCTGCCAATCAGAAGCTGCCCCGTCAGATCCAGTCAGCAACAGCGTGGAAAAAGACTTTTCTATTTAGTTTTAAATGGCAGTTTTGCAGAAAAGCCCCTCCACCTTAGATTTATCATATCTTCTTATCCATTGGGCCAAATTCAAATATTTTTATATATTTGAAATCCTTAGAACTAGTAGAATCTTTCTGGCATTTTAGTTTTCTGTTTTGACAAGTTTAAATTTATTTGAATTTCAAATGTGAAATTTGAGTAAATTTGTCATAACTTTAGTTTAAAGATAGCTTTTTGAGTAAATCCAATTGGGTTAGTTTAGTTTTGAAGTCCTCTGTCCAGTAGTACCAACCCCATATTTTCTGTAATTATTTTATTTAACAGTAGTTTTCAATTTGTGTTTATTCCTTTTTTGGGAATTGTTTTGTATTGTTGTTATAATAAAAATTGTTTTAATTGCATTTTGACTTCATGCATGTTTTCATAGACCAGAAAAGTTAGTATGATATTTTTCTTGTGATTTTAAATGCATTTCATGCATTGCATATTTATTGTATTGTTATTATTGTTTTGTTTGTTTGATTATGTGTGGCTTGTTTATTTTGTTAGTTTATTCGGAGAGTCACGAAGACTTTGGTGGTTGCTACTCCTGCCACTCCTGTTGCCAAGGCAAGTGGCACACTCATGAAATCCCTATTATTTTAATATATGCATGTTGTAGCTTTTACTTAGAAAATTTGCATGATAGGTTATTAGTATGGCTATGCTAAAACTGTTTAGTGTAGTTTACTCCTTTTTACTAGATGATCTAGATACACCTATGAGCACTTAGTAGATTTATAGAAATGCTATACTTGGTTTTGTTTTGATAAAAGTAAATTCTACTAAGTTAAAGAAACTCCTGGGTGGATTTGCTTTGTTGACGGCGGTTGGAGTTGAGTGGCTACTCGGGGCCATGTCTATGGTTGTACTCGAGTATGTGCACTTGTGGATGGCCACCCAGGGACAAAGAGACCGACGTTACTCCAAGTTTAGTTAGCTTACCGTGCAGCCATAAGTCATATGGGCTCTGGCTTGACTAAGTATGTAGTGTGGAACCGGCCCGGCCTGACAGGTGGTGGTAGAGGTTTGTAGGTGGAGCGCGTCAGGACGGCAGTGGTCGGGAAAACACTTCGGAAAGGTCTCGTCTTCATCTCCTCCTTTCCTTTTCACTTCAAGAAGGGTCAAGGTCAGAATGGGTTGATGAGGTCTTATGGTGAACGTGCACAAACTCTGCAGAGTGTCAAACTAAGTACTTAGCCGTGTCCCCGGTTACGGACAATTCTGAGCAAGCTGGACAAGGACGTCAACGGAGGATCTCATCATTCTAATTTCTCTAAGTTAAAATTTGATGGGTGAACAAGGGTAGATGAGACGGTGGTTTTCATGCCATGAAAGTCTCGTATAGATGAAAAGATGTTTTACAAAGAGTTAGGGAAAAATTGGCTTTATGCAAACAGCCTTCAAACTCCACAAGCCAAATATGCATATAGGTTATTAGAGTTTTCCTCAATGAGTCCACAAAGTGTCACTTGCCAGTTCCATTTTATGGTTCTGACCCACCTTGTTGATATCTTTTATCAGGTTGTTCTGACGATGAGTGAGGTTTCGTTAAGGGTTTCGAGTCTGCAACCAACATGTTTTCGCCTGTGGCTACATGAAGATTGGGACTCCATGCAATAATTTTAGTCTTCCGCTGTTATTTTTGTTTATGCTAGCTTCGAGCTATGCAAAGTTGTAATGGATTATTTTAAGTCTGGATCATTTGTGTAATAAATCGATACAATGTTATGGTATTCATCGTAAACTGTGTGTGCAAACGATTCGATCCAGGGATTTGCACTATACACAGGGATCTTGCCTATTTTAAGTGCAGGTCTGCTGCAGATGGTATCAGAGCACTGTGTTGCCTGTAGGTTCGAAACCCTAGGTTTGGAATAGAAATAAGAAAGCCCATAGGACTAAAAGCTAATTTCTATTCATCCAAAAACTTTTCTAAATGTCATTCTTGTAACATCTTGTCTAAATTGCTTTCTAAGTATTTTCTCTTGTTTTAGATGACCACCCTCATGGAAGCCATCAAGAAAGGACCAGTGATGACCATGACTCTGCAATGTGAGACTGAGTTTCCAAGAGCACTCAAGGATAACATGAAGAGCTTGGGATTTGAAGGAGAAGCTATATACAAAGGATTTCCCTTCATTGATGAAGGACAAGAATACTGGTGGGTGCAACTCCATTTGTACAAGAGCAAAGACGATGACCACAAGACCGAAGGAGGGTGCATGTTCACCAATCCAATACTTCACACAACATTCTTTGATTCAGCAAGAAGTGCAGCATGGGAGGCCATCGAGTACCTTGGAGCAAGACTTCGTTTTAGACTTCACAACACCCAGAAGCACCTTGATGAACTCAAGAAAATTGGTGAAGAGCTCGATGCACTCAAGAAGGAGATAGATTAGACCACCATTTCATTAGAATAACAACCCCGATGGTGTATTGACCTACCAACTTGTGGTATGGCAGAACTACCGCTTTTGGTTTTCAAAACCTTGGTGTGTTTTTCCTTTCCAAACGACTAGTTCGTTTCTATCAAAAAGTTTGTGTTGAACTTTTGATTGATTGTTTTCATTGGTGTTACTTGTTTGTATGGGTAGGAGTATTTCTCATAGATCTGTCTATCTTTTTCTCATCTATGCTAAAACCCCACAGATGCCTCCTCGACGTGATCCCAACAACAACAACACCGATGCCATGCTTCAACAGATGATCGCAGTGCAGACTCAGCTGATGACTATGATGGCCCCATTCATGGCCAATCAGAATGCGCCGCCACCACCACCGCCACCATCACCTCCTCCTCAAGTGGACAGGCTTGAAAGATTTCTGAAGCTAAGACCTAACAAGTTCTCTAATGCAACTGAGCCTATTGTGGCAGATGATTGGTTGCGCTCTGTGCACAAGGATCTGGTGACTTGTGAGTGCACCGACCCTGAGAAGGTGAGATTCACCGCTCATTTGTTGGAGGGTCCAGCAGCTCAATGGTGGGAAACATATCAAATCACCCACCCTCTGAATGGCTTGACCTGGGAAACATTCAAGGAAGGCTTCCGTAATGCTCATATCTCTTTGGGCATTATGAATTTGAAGAAGGAAGAATTCCGAAGCCTGAGACAGGGAAACAGGTCACTCAAGGAGTATATGGACGACTTCTACTCGTTGTCTCGTTATGCTCCTGAAGACATTGACACTGATGCCAAGAGTAAGGAAAAATTCCTCAAGGGACTGTGTGACGAACTCAAGATTCCCTTGACGGTTGCATATGCCCCAAACTATCAGGCTCTACTAGATCAAGCAATCACATTGGAGGATAACATCAAGAAGGCAGAGGACAGGAAGAGGAAGCACAATGGCAGCAAGTACAACTCAGAATCTGTTCAGAAGAAACCACATTATCATGGGAACAGTGGAGGGCACCACAACCACAAGAATGGGAATGGCCACAACCACAATGGCCATAATCATAATAATGGAAGCAATGGTGGAAATGGTGAATACAAGAACAATAGTTACAATGGTCAGAATCACAATCACCCCACAGGCAAGAAGGACCTTAGTCACATAAAGTGCTATAAGTGCAAGCAGATGGGACACTATTCCAGCGACTGTCCCGAAAAGAAGACTGAGGAAACTGCCAAGCCAAACCCTTTTGACAAGGGATATGTGAACCATGTCCACTTGGAAGGAGCCTACAATGAGCCTGGTATGGAAAATGGTACATTCTATTCAAGCATTCAGTTTGAAGTTTGACATTTTAAACTACCAACCCAGAGTTTTCAAACCCATTCTTCTAGCCTCTTCGAATCTCGGGGACGAGATTCCTTTTAAGGGTGGTAGTATGTAACAACCCAAGTTTTTCAAATTTTTGGAAAATCAGAAAGATCAAAAAAAATTGAACATTATAATTATTTTGTTTTGGAAATCCAAAAATCATGTATGCATGCATCATTCTCTTGCTTGATTGCATTTATTTTTTTCCAAAAGATGGAATTCTATTTCCACTTTAAAACCCTATTTGAGAAAATATCATAAAGGGCCTGTTATGCCCTATATAATATTTTGGTTTCTATGATTTTATTTGATGGCCAAGTATAGTGCCAAAGTGTTCTGTTTAGAATAAGCTTTCTAAAAAGTATTTTATCAAATTAATTGGAAAAGATTTGTTTTTATTTTGACTTTGGAAAATATCACCAATTACCATTTAAAATGCCAAGGGTAATTGTGGTAATTTTATTTTGGGTAAAAATAACAAAAATGAGATTATCATTGTTTATACCACATGATACTACTCATATTATTTAAGTTCAAAAGATTTCTTAATAGCCTATTTATTAAATTGACATAAAGGTGTCAATTATGTAAATATGCCATATTTTGTTTTTTTATTTAAAAATAAAATATTATGGAAAAGGTTCCAAAGTATTTAAAAGGATTATTTTGATTTTACAAAATTATTCAAATTGGTTTGAACCAATTTGAACTTGTATTTCAAAAGTTATTTGAATTTCAGAAAACAGAAAAAGAAAAAGGTTTAAAAAAAATAGAAGGGCCAGCCGAGCCAGCCCAGCTTTGGCCCATCCTCCCCCCACCGCGCGAGCGTCCCACTGCGGCCCGGCAGCAGCCCAGCATCATCCTCGCACGCGCCAGCCAGCTCCCTCTCTCATCCGCTGACCGGTGGACCCACGGTGGCTGCTCGTGAGAGTCACCGTAACACGCTGTCGGCTTTGGAGCGGTATATCCATGCCAGGATACTTCCTCCAGATCTCCTTTCGCCTATGCTGATGGAGCTGCCCAACTATATGAGCAGCCCGAGTGTGGGTGGCACCATTCCACCGCGTGGACCTGCTCGAGAGGCCGGGGGCGACGTCCATACGCCGCCTTATGTCAGCCAGCCAGACAGTGCACGCCGTTTCCGCACTCGCTCTGTGCGTCTCCCGGGGAGTGCCCAATACTTCTAGGAGGCCGGTATCTACGGGTACCTTGTATTGTATCTTTGCCTTCCTGTGTGATGTGCAAGATACCCACTTTCTGTAGTGGTTGCTTTTAATAGACTTGTTGAATTGAACCTAATGACTTGTATCATTCGTATTTTCCCATTCATGTAATGCGTACTAAAGGCTTGAGAGCTTGTACTTTAATCACCTAATGGGTTTCTTCCGACTGGCGGATGGTTGATTGCTTTCAAATATGGATTCTGCCTTGTTGATGTGATGACATCTGTCGATTCCTCTCTTGTCATCCCGCATTGTTGCAATCCCTTCGGAGATAGATACTTACTGTGTCCTTGTTCGAATCTCCAGAATGGCTCCTCACCGTCGTGTAGGCACTGGCGATGCTGAACCACCACCGCCACCCACTATGGCGGAGGTTCTGATGGCCATTGAAGTAAACTGGCAGCACATCGAGCGTCTACTCGAACAGTTGGTGCAGCAAGGTGCCAGGAGGAACACTGAATGTAACAATCTCAATGACTTTCTGCGGTCCCAGCCTCCCACCTTTTCTTTTGCTAAGGAGCCGTTGGATGCTGATGATTGGCTGTGTGCCCTAGAGCGCAAGTTTGCCATGCTACATGTTCCGGTTGCTGAACAAGTGAACTTCGCAACCTACCTTCTGATGGGAGCCGCTGGCTCTTGGTGGGAAAGCCATGTGGCTATGGCGCCAGCTGGTCACATCTTCACCTGGGCTGAGTTCCAAACTGCCTTCCGTGCTGCTTACATCCCCAAGCCCGTCATGAACTTGAAAAGGAGGGAGTTCCTGAATCTGAATCAGGGACGCATGGATCTCCAATCTTATGGGTGGGAGTTCACACTACTAGGAAAATGCTTATAGGTAAGCCACGTGGCCATGGAGCACTGTCCGAATGGTGCGCCATGGCTAAATATGCGTGGCGCACCTCTTGGTCCTGCGCCACAGACACTAACTTAGCCGTGGCGCAGGCCTCTAAGATGTGCGCCACTGCTAAGTTGGGCCCTGGACGGCCGGCCTGTGCGCACTTAGGCGTGGCGCGGCAGAAACATGTGCGCCACCCACAGAAATACTTTCCTTTTTGTGGCGCATATACAAGAGGTGCGCCACTGAAATGTGTTATTCTGTGGCGCACGAGTGTACATGCGCCACAGAAAACGAGTGGGCCCCACAACCCACGGCTGTATTGCATCCTACCACACCTTTTCTGTGGCGCATGGCGACGGATGCGCCACAAACAAATTTTTTTCTGTGGCGCAGCTGCACCTATGCGCCACAGAAATAGGGGTGGGCCCCGGCACAAAAAATTGAGGGAGCCATTTGTGTGGCGCATCCAGCGGCGTGCGCCACAGATGCGCCACAGAACTCTCCTGTGCAGAAATTCAAAAGTGTGGCAGCATATGAATTTTAGTATTATACATACTAAAGATGTCTATTCTTTCTTTAAAAATATTAACAAATATGTGTGTGTTCTTTCTTTAAATTTAACCAAAACTTTTTTTTTGAAAAGAAAAAAAATATCATTAAAAAGAATAACAAATATGTGTGTGTTCTTTCTTTAAATTTAACCAATTTTTTTTGTATTATACCTACTAAAGGTGTCTATTCTTTCTTTAAAAATATTAACAAATATGTGTGTGTTCTTTCTTTAAATTTAACCAAAAATTTATTTTTTGAAAAGAAAAAAATATCATTAAAAAGAATAACAAATATGTGTGTGTTCTTTCTTTAAATTTAACCAATTTGTTTTGTATTATACCTACTAAAGGTGTCTATTCTTTCTTTAAAAATATTAACAAATATGTGTGTGTTCTTTCTTTAAATTTAACGAAAACTTTATTTTTTGAAAAGAAAAAAATATCATTAAAAAGAATAACAAATATGTGTGTGTTCTTTCTTTAAATTTAACCAATTTTTTTGTATTATACCTACTAAAGGTGTCTATTCTTTCTTTAAAAATATTAACAAATATGTGTGTGTTCTTTCTTTAAATTTAACCAAAACTTTATTTTTTGAAAAGAAAAAAAATATCGCGCATTTCTGTGGCGCACCCCTCCAACAGTGCGCTACAGAATCCTTCCTTTCTGTGGCGCACCCTTCCCGCGGTGCGCCACAGAATTCTATCACGCCCACTTACATGTGGGTCCGCCAACGCGCCTCCCTCACATCGCGAAAACGGCTAAGTCCCAAATTTTCGCGCGCTCGAGATGACCACCACCGCGTCCTCGCCGCCGGCAGCTCCCGCCCGCGCACTCGACGACCACCGCACGTCCTCGCCGCCACTCCACCGCGCTCGACCTGCCCCGCCACTGACGGCCAGGAGCACCTCCACCGCCACGCCCGCACCGCCCCTGCCCGAACCGCACACTCGGCCCCCGCGTGGCGCCGCCGACGAAGACCTCCCACCCTCGCACCTCCCTTCCCTCCACACCGGCGACGACCTCTACACCGCGCTCGACAACCTCCCCTCCCTCCCCTCCCCGAGGTGCTTCCTTTCCCCCTCCTCCCTCCCCTACCGAACTGCTGCACCCAAGGTGTTTGTAGAAATTCCCCTACCGAACTGCTGCACCCAAGTTGTTTTGCTGTTTGATTTCTGTTGTTGATTGCTAGTAGCGTTGCTGATAATTGCTTTTAGTGCTGGTTGCTGTTAGTTGAGATGAAAAAATGAGATGAAAAAAATGTTAGTGCATGCAGTAGATGTTTAGGTTAGTGCTAGGTGCTTGATATATGTTGTTATATGGAAAAATGCAGTAGATGTTTAGGTTAGTGCATAGTTGCTAGTTCTAGGTTAGTGCATAGTTGCTTGCTGTTAGTGCTAGGTTAGTGCTAGTGCTAGGTTAGTGCTAGTGCTATTGGTACTTTTTTTGTTGCTTGCTACTGCCACTATGTTGCTTGCTTGCTCTAGTTGCTTGCTGCATAGTTGCTAATGCTCTAGTTGCTTGATGCATAGTTGCTAATGCTTTTCTTGTAAAAAAATTGCTACTGCCACTATGTTAATTGCTATGGTGTACTACTGCCACTATGTTAATTGCTAAATCATGGTTTTGCTAATTTATTGCAGCGCCACGAGGAGCACCTCCACCACGCCGATCTCGGACCCGAGCCTCCCTTCCCTACCCGAGGTAGTTCCTCTCTCCCTCGATGTGGATGTGGATGTGGTGATGTATATGTGCATGAGGATATGTGTCCACGACCATCGTGTCGTGGTTGTTGTGCTCCGACCATCGTGTCATGGAGATTGTTGTGGTTGTTTGTGCTCCGACCATCGTGTCGTGGAGATGCCGGCCGGAGATGTAGATTTTTGTGAAATGCTTGCAGGTACCCCGAGAGGCCCTTGAGATTGCCGGAACGTTGATTAACTTCCGTTCCGGCAAATTCGGGTACTCCATATGTCCCTTTTTTAGCAAAGGTCATGCCGAAATTTTTCGTGAATTTTGGCATGACTCTGCTAAAAAAGGGACATATGGGGTATTGCGACTAATGCATGGGCCGGGGTATCCTAGTACTTAATTAATTGATTTTTTTTCTTATATTTCTGTTGTACTAACTTTTTGTCTTTTTTTAATTAAGTGCAAACATGTCGGACTCCGCGGGACCTTCTAAGAAGATGAGCGTCGAAGAAATAGCTAGAGACGCCAACAAGTTGTTCTGGGAAGCGTCCCAAGAGTTGGAGGAGGCCGCCGCCGCCGGAGCTGCTAGTGGCGACCGTGCTGACGATGAGCAAGACGCCCTGGAGGGCGACGACGCCGAAACCACCGATGGAGCTGCTAGTGGCGGCCATGAGGATGACACCACTGATGGCGGCGACCAGACGGATGGTGGTGTCGACCCGACCGTTCCGAAGCAGAATAAGGAAAGGAGGGATAGGACACCTCAAGTGCTCGCCAACGTCACAGACCATTTCACCGAGGTCACGCCAAGTGGCCTACCAGTGGCGCCTAAGGCCACTGCCAAAGGGTACAGCATGCAACTAGGGTGCATCCTCCGGGAAAGCGTGTCCATCAACACGAAGGACATCAGAAGCACGGCCAATAAGGCTTTGCGCGACGTCCTCCTCCAGAAGCTTCACCAACGGTACACGTTCCCGGAGCCGTTCAACAAAAGGTGGACAGTTTAGCCATCTCAAAGATGAGCACCGCCTTGAGCAGCTGGAAACACCGGGTGAAGCGGAAGATTGAGAAGGGTCTCAGCTGGCAGGAGATAAAAGCCAAAGAGCCGATGCTCGACCAAGAAGAGTTCGAGGAATTCAAGTTGTTCTTAAGAACTGAGGAGGCTAAAAAATGGACCAAGTGGGGGGAAGGACATGCGGGAGCAAAACATAGGTAACCACCGTTGTGGAAGCGGCGGTTACCGAGGAAAAGAAGCCCATTTGGGACAAGGAGGATGCCGAGTATGCACGTCTCGGAAAAGAGAACCCGTGGGAAAAAATCACGGACGAGCAGACGAGGTTCTTTGTCCGGTCCCGCTACTATCTGGACATGACCACGGGGGAATTTGTTACCGACGATACCGCCGTGAAGGATTTTGAGACGTATCTGGTAAGGAATTTAATTACCGTGGATATCTCAAAGTCCATTGCGTTGATCTAGTTAGATAACGAAGCCAAATAAATTAATGCCTAATTTGTCTGCAGGAGGCAGAGTTGAAGGCTGACGCTGAGGCCGGCGGCCCGTCGTCCCAGGGGTCGACAGAGCCGTGGGACACGACTTTCAACAGGGCGACGAACGCCTACAAGGGTAGGCCCCTGTCGATGCCGCCGACGTCAGCTGGCCGTGTGTCCGGCTTCGGTACGAGCATGAAGTTCATCAACTACTACCACTCGGACGCCGAGACGAAAAAGGAGAGGAGGAGGCCAAGTAAGGATAAAGCCGAGGTTGTGGAGCTAAGAAAAAAGGTGGAGACACTGGAGAATCAAAAAGTGGACTCCACCACGGTTGAGCGGTTAGTGGACGAGAGGCTGAAAAGTTTCTTACCCCCTGGGTTGGTGGAGGGGTTAGCTGCTTGGAATGCGGCTGGTCGACAGGGGCCGATATACGTGCCCAGCGTCAGCGGCAGCAACTCCATCATGAACCAAAACGTGTCGCCGGACCTGACGACCCCACAGCCCAACGCAACGACGCCCCCTACCGCGAAAGATATCGAGCCGCAGCCGGCGGCGGCTGTTCTTCATAATGCAACCGAGCGGCCGGAGAATGATAGGAAGGCCGCCGGCACCGACGCCCTTGTCTCGACAGTTGCCGAGCTCGACGCCATCACCCAGGTAACTAATTAGTTAGTCCGCAGAATCTTCTATAACTATGCCTATGATGACTGCCATCTCATGATGTCCAACATGTTTTGACTCAGGACATGCCTTGCATACTACTGCATAGGTTGGTGCCCGGCGGCGAGTTGAAGGACTGTGCTCAGGGCACTGTCGTACAACCAATGAGCCGCGATATGCACCACAGTAAAATGGACGAGGACGTGATGAGGGTCAGGTTGGTTACGATAGTGCCTGAGTTTCGCGACGTCGAGCCCCCCATTCAACCTCCGGGAGCCGACGAGGATCACATGGTCCTTAAAGATTGCATCAAGTGGCCGATGACATGGCCGAAGACCCAGATTCGTCTTGGGACTGGACTTCTAGGGTTAAGGCGCAGCACCGGCGCCACCTCGAGGCCCCCGATCGTTCGGCCCTCGAGGCCCCCGATCGTTCGGCCCTCCTCGAAGCCTGCAGCCATCACCGCCACCCAGAAGGAACCGACGGTCGTCGCCACCAGCAGTCGCCACCAAAAACTGTTGGGAGCGCCTGTACCGCAACCATCCAAAGGCGCTGCCAATGCACCTCAACTTGGTGCCAACGACGATGATGGTGATAATGTCGACGTCGAGGGCTACCTCAACACTGGTGCCAGCATGGACATGTACATGCCTCCTGTGGATGAAGAACCCTTCCGCGCTCAAGGCGATCAAGCTGCTCGTCCCAGTACATGCACGCAGCGCCTGGACTTCCAGGGTTTATCTCAAGACACGCCTCCGGAGGCCGGCGATCAACCTCCACGCAAATTACCGTCTACCATTTTCAGCCCTGGTACACTACGTAAGACGGTTTTCCCGGAGTCCGCACCCCAACCACCCTCACCATCCCCGGAGATGAAGAAGAAGAACAAGAACAAGAAGAGAAAGAGGGGGCCAGGCGCCTCTGCGAGCCAGCCAGCTCCTAAGACTATCCGGGGTCATGAAGACACGGTATCACCCCGTGCGGTTGTTGGCTTGACCCGGGTTCATGAAGCTGGTAAAGCGATACTGCCTCCGGAGCTACTCTGCCTCGCACGTGGATCCATGCACGCTTTGCATGAATCTGTCTTGGTGCTAGAGCGCCTCCTTATTCAAGACAAGGACCCAAATTACCCGGTGTTCACGGTCAGGGTGCCAATGGACTTGGACTTCATCTGTGATGCCCCCGCGAATCCGTTCTTCATCGCGTACGAGGACGTCTTCAATCTCTTTCACTCTAGACGGCTGGACTATAACTTGGTCCGCCTATACGCGCTTGATATGTCGATGAAGATCAAGAGAGATAATACCCAGTCCGTCGCGGTAGCGGATCCCTACTATATGCGTGACTGCCAGCTGGTGGAAGGATCAGCGACACGGACCAAGGCGATAGAGTACCTCCGGAGTTTCATGCTGACCAACAAGAGGAAGAACAACATTCTTCTGCCTTTCTTTCCCGAGTAAGTACACATCCGCTCGCTGCCGTCGTAACTTATGCTTTCTTGTAGATTTGTTTCATTGCTGATCCTTTCCAACATTTCGTTTCAATTGTGTTGAGCAGGAACAAGTACTGCACACTCGTCGTCCTGAACCCGAGGTGGTCCAGTGCCACTTATCTCGACTCGGGGAGTTTGGATATGAAGAAAGACTACACCAAGTTAAAGGGTGTTCTCGATGAGGCTCTCGAGGGCTACGCCAAAAAGGGAGGCCCCTTCGAAAAGAAGCAACAAGTTTTGAGCAATGACGGCACACACCGGTTCAAGCATGTGACCGAGTTCTGCTGCATCAAGCAGAAGTCTGGCAGCGTGAAGGAGGCCTTCTACGCCCTCCATCACCTTAAAGGGTTTGTCCGGGATGCTGAGAAATTGAAGTTGCCATCTAGCCTCCAAGAATGGACCAAATGTGCGGGGGCGATCACCGATGCCGATCTTAGAGAAGACTTCCATCGCATCCAGGTGCAGTTATCACGAATCATCGTCGAAGATGTCACCAATCATCGGGGGTCCTTACACAACATCAGAGGTAGCAATAAGTGCTTCTTTGTTTTCTTTATTATAGACTTGTCCACTTAGATTTGTATTATTAATCAATCTATTTATATCCCAATCCATCTACAGGGTTGCCTAAGAGGGAGATCGAAGAAATCCTAGAGGCTCAGTTGGACACCAGGACATGGACGACGAAAGAGGGCTGCAAACCGTTACCGGCACCGACAAAGAAGAAGGATCCATGATCGTCCTCCCCGCTCTTCCTCACCATCATCACGGATCATAGTTAGGCGGTGTGACCTATTCCTTTGTAATGTGTAAAACGATGTTAAAAATTCGGCACTTGTAATTATTGTGTGACACGATGAACTTTTGGATCATACTTGTGTAAAAATTGTGTATCTCGGGCTCTAAGTAATGTGATATACCTGTATTTTCTGTTTCCTGTAATATACCTGTATTTTCTGTAATATACCGGTATTTGTACAGCAGGCAGCAGAAAACTGAAAATACATTTAAATTATTCTGTGGCGCATCTTTTTATTTTTCTGTGGCGCATATAGTTCTGTGGCGCATTGGTGGCTGATGCGCCACAGAAATATTTCTGTGGCGCACTTTTTCTCGTGCGCCACAGAATCTCGGTATTTCTGTGGCGCACTGTGGGGATGCGCCACAGAATTATATTTTAGTGGCGAGACTTCTGTGGCGCATCCCCCCATTTCCTGGATGCGCCTACAGAAATCCAATAATGGTGCGCCACTAATGACCATTTCCCTAGTAGTGGGTCCAGGGAGGCCTGAGAATCAGAAGAAGGCATAGACATGCCAGAATGATAGGAGTCGGCTTTACTAGGAGGAGAAGTCAACTTCCATTGGTGGGAAGTTGGCAAGGGATCTGGAGTGTCTGCAGGGCCATCAGAGCGCAGTTTCCTCTTCCTAGCAGCCAGAACGCTCTGTGTAGATTCTTGAGGTTTAGCAGTTGAAATGGTTGATCCAAGGGCTCGAGAGAGAGGTACCTTGGAACAGCCTCTCGAGACTCATTCCTAGTGGGAGCTGGAGGAGATGAGGAGCGACTCTTTGTGCCGGAGGACTTCTCAGAAGATGTTGGCTGGGCAGCGGCAGGACTTGAAGCCGTACGTCCCTGCTCGGTAACAGGAACCTCATGAGAGGACTCCTCCTCAGCATCATTTTCAATGGGAGCCTCCTGAGAGGACTCCTCGTTGGCATCATCTTCAACTGTTGGGAATATGCCCTAGAGGCAATAATAAAATGGTTTATTAAGCATATTAACGTTTATGATAATAGTTTATTATCCATGCTATAATTGTATTAAATGGAAACATAATACATGTGTGGTATATAAACACCCGGAGTCCCTAGTGAGCCTCTACAGGACTAGTTCGTTGATCAAGAGATAGTTAGAGTTTCCTAACTATGGACTTGTTATAGTCACTTGATAACGGAGTCATATCATTAGGAGTAATGGTGTGATGGACATGACCCAAGTAAAGAGTTGCAATTAATCGTGTCACAAAAGTTTTGTTGTCAACACTTTTAATATGCCAAATATAGTTTCCTTAGATCATGAGATTATATCACTCCCGTTCACCGGAGGAATACTTTGTGGACATCAAACGTCACTTCGTAACTGGGTGATTATAAAGGTGGCTTTCAGGTATCTCCGATGGTGGGTTGTTGGGTGATATGAATCGAGAGTGGAATTTGTCCCTCCATGTGACGGAGAAGATATCTCCAGGCCTTCTCGGTAATATAGCATCAAAAGTCTGCAGACATGTGATTAGGTTGTAATCACCGGGATCCTATATTATGGACGAGTAAAGAGAACTTGCCGGTAACGAGATTAAACTAGACATGGGGATGTCAACGATTATATCTCGGGCAAGTAAAATATCGTGAGACAAAGGGAATCGTATATGAGATTAATTGAATCTCCGGCATCGTGGTTCAATCGAGAAAAGGTTTTCGTTGAGTGTATAGGAATTAATATGGGCATCCCGGTCCCGCTATTAATTATTGATATGATCATGTCTATGCATTCTCGAACCCGTAGGGTCACACACTTAACGTTCCGATGAAATTAGGTTTTGCGATGAATTAAATGATGAAGTGAACGAATGGTGATTCGGAGTCTCGGATGGGATCCAGGACATCACGAGGAGTTCCGGAGGAGTCCGGAGAATAAGATTCATATATGGAAAGTGGTTTCCGGAGGTTTCGGAAAAGTTCCGGAAATTATAGACAGGGTACCGGAAGGTTCCGGAGTGTTCTAGAAGGGTCTAGAAGTGGGACCATATTTTGTATGGGGCCCACATGGTGCAAAGGGGTGCTGCCACCACCTAGGTGGTGCGCACCACCTAAGCCCACATGGGCTGGTGCGGCACAAGGAGGGGGAGTCCCACTCCTAGTTGGACTAGGAGGTGGGCTCTCACCCCTTTAGGAAAGGGGCCCAAGGAGGAGTCCTTGTTGGACTCCAACTTGGGGGGCAAGCAAGGAGGGGCCGGCCGGCCCCCTCCCCTTGACCTAGCCGGCCACCTATATAAGGAGGGGAGGGGGGAGGCGCAATACACCTTGAGGCTGCCGCCCCATAAGCCCTAGCCGCACCCCCCTCTCCCATCTAGCCCTAGTGCGCCACCCCCCCTCCCCGGAGGGCTGCCGCACCTCCACCTCTCCACCATAGCCGCACCACCCCTATGCCCTAGGGCTGCTGCGCCGCCTTGTCCTCTCCCTCTCCTCTTGCTTGGCTTGGCGAAGCCCTGCTCGCGGAGATCGTCATCGTCACCGGCACTACCGTCGTGCTGCTGAGATCATCAAGGCCACGTCGTCTCGCTTGCGGGATCAAGGAGTCGACGTCTTCATCGAGCTGTACGTGTGGACACCGCGGAGGTGCTGCCCGTTGCTGCACTTCACCGGATTGGATCTCGAGGATAATACATCTCCTCGCGACTAGACGAGTCTAGTTGCGGGGATCGACTAGCCAACCCCTGCACCAACAAAACGCGTTTGTTGATCTTCGAGGGTAAGAGATTGGATCTCATCTTCGCTATCTTCATCTCGTGGATCTAGATCCTTGGGGTTTATTCCGCTTTGCCGCGTAGAAAATTTTTGTTTTCCATGCTGCGACCCCTTCAGTGGTATCAGAGCCAGGTTTATTCGTAGGTGTTGATGCGATTAGAACACAAGGAGTTGTGGGCGTTGATATTTTATGTTGCTACCTTCTCGCGTGCACTTTGCATCTTTGCGGTATTGTGAGATTGAAGCGGCCCGGACCAACCTTACTCGTCCACGCACGAGAGACCGGTTCCACGACTGACATGCAACTTGTTTTGCATAAGTGGCTGGCGGGTGTCTGTTTCTCTTGCTTTAGTGAGGATGCAATTTTCAATGGAAGGCCTTTCAAAAGGATGAGTAAATAAGCAACTATTATATCACCGTTGTGGTTTTTGCGTAGATTAGAACGGTTCTATCTCGTTGACCCAAGCCACGTAAAATTTGCATAAACAAAGTAGAGGCGTCTAACTTGTTTTGCAGAGGGGGTCAAGTGATGTGATATGGCCAATGTGATTTGTGATAATGTATGCAATGATCATGTTTGTAATTTTCGCGACTTGCATGTCGACGAGTACGGCAACCGGCAGGAGCCATATGGTTGTCTATTATTTATGTGACCTGCGTGTCAATGAAATCACCATGTAATTGCTTTGCTTTATTGCTAAGAGTAGCATTAGTTGTAGTTGCAATAGTTGGTGGACAACCATGGTGATGGCGCCAAGATGATGGAGATCATGCCGGAGATGGAGATCTTGCCGGTGCTTTGAAGATGGAGATCTAAGAGCATATGAAGAAAGGCCATATCATATCACAATTATGAATTGCATGTGATGTTAATCCCTTTTATGCACCTTATTGTTTTGCTTAGATGTGATCGCGACGGTAGCATGATAAGGTGATCTCTCATGTTAATATCAAGATAATTAAGTGTTCTCCCCTAGTATGCGCCGTTGCGAAAGTTCGTCGTTTCGAAGCATCACGTGATGATCGGGTGTGATAGATTCAACGTTCACATACAACGGGTGCAAGCCAGTTTGCACATGCGGAAATACTACGGTTGTCTTGACGAGCCTAGCATGTACAGACATGGCCTCGGGAACACGGAACCGAAAGGTTAAACACGAGTCATATGAATGATATGATCAACACTGAGTTGTTCACCATTGAAGCTACATCATCTCACGTGATGATCGGTGGTGGTGTAGTGGATTTGGATCGTGTGTCACTAATCAACCAGAGAGATGTTGAGTTTAGTGGGAGTTCGTTAATTTGATAAATTGAACTAAAATTATCATAAAGTGTCCTAAAGATGTCTTTGCAAAATCCTTGTAGATCATGGGAGACTACAGTAGTATGTTTCTTGCTGAGGAGCTGCGTCTCGATGGGTCAAACTTTGCTGAATGGTACATGCGTCTGAGAGAAGCCCTTTCGCCAATGATGAGTTCTACGTGATAGATGAAGCTTTAGAAAAACGCCCTGATGTTACTGTTGACTACGAAGGGTATATGGAGTGCTACGATCAAAAGACCACCTACTTGAGAGTCGAGTGGCTGATANAAGGAGAAAAGGCAAGTGAGGGTTTCTGGTCCTTACCCTTGACATTTATAAGGGGGAAAAACCCTAGAAAGTTACGGCACTGTCCCGCGGTAAACTACGAATAATGAGAGGTCATTCGTGGGAATTTCGTGGTTAAAGAGATAGTGGCCAAAGTCAAACAGAGTATATCTGAGAAAATAAAGACACATTAGTGGAAAGAAAAGCCGGCTTGTCTCAGAAAGGCGAGTCCTCTGTCTGCAAGAAGTGGGAAGAGTCAAAATCCTTAGAGCCAGCTCATAAGAGCCACAACAAACTCGGCCAGCTGATGCAAAGGCAAGAGTGGTGGACTTAAATAGAGGGCGAGGAAGGAGTAATTTTACATGTGTTATGTTCTTTATGCAGAAATTCATCTTGGAGCTAGCAACATGCGACTTCTGAGCCTATGACTCGAATCGGAAGAGTCGAACCAAGGAGTCGAGCCAAGGAGTAGAAGGAAGCCGCCAAACTGCGCCCAAGATAAATTCGGGGGCTACTGATGGGGGGATACTTTATAGGTAGGCCCATGGACCCGAAAAGTAGACCCGCCAAGACCAAGAAGGCCAAAGCCGGGTCGCACTTCAAGTTACATGGGGGCTGAGCTGGAGACAAGCCAACCAAGGCCCATGTCAAAGGAACGACTCGTCGAAGAGGAGTCCTAGTACAACCCGGAGTTCTAACCTGGAAGACCAAGACTAGAATAGGACTCCATGTCCAAGTATGACCCAGAGCAAGTTGTAAGTCCAGGACCTGGCCACCTTTATAAGGCGGGTCTTGGACCTTAGATCGACAAGGCTGAAAACCCGTAACACCAGACCCCAGAGAGGTTGAAGTCGTCGGATCTCGAGTTAGCGAGATCAGGTCTTTGTAATCGAGATCAAGTCATATCAATAAATCCGAAGCAGGAAGTAGGTCTTTACCTCTAAATCAGAGGGGCCGAACCTGGGTAAACCCTTGTCCCACGTCGAGATTAATCACTCCTACGGACTTCAATCACTAATGGCCCCGCAATTTATCTTCCCTAAGGAAGAACTTGTCGTGACAACCCCACGACAGTTGGCGCCCACCGTGGGGCCTGTGATGAAAGGAGTCGAGATCGTGGGAGCAGCTCGCCGAGGTATGGAGAAGCTCGCCATCGGCAGGGTCTACACCAACCAGCACGGCGAGACCGAGATCGACGACTACGGGTGGAGTCCAGAGATGGATGAAGTCGAGGAGGGCTACCAGCTCATCTTTGGCAAGATCAACGTGTTTGTTGGCATGGTTGGTACCACAGGTAACCGTGCTAACGAGTTGGAATCTGTTTCAGAAGCAACAGCTATCGTCGAGTCCGATGGAGAGGAGTCCGTTGGAACATCACAAGTCGGCATAGTTGCCAAGGATAGGAGCCGGAGATGCAGACAGAGTCAGATCTAGAGCCATATTATGATGCGGACTCAAGAGTCAATTTTACCTCTGTTTGAAGATCGACTTGGGTATGGAATCGAGGAGGAGTACATGCAGTCACCAACACGTCCATGTCACGTTGGAGTGTACGTGAACAATGCATACAATGCAGGTGGAAATCAATTTGATCCAAATCTGCTGACAAAAGAAATCACAGCAGACAACGCGGCGGCTCATGCAGAGGAGTTGCTAACAGCTCGAGAGGCATGAGAGAAACAATTGGCAGATGTTGCAGAGGCAAATCATAAGTTAGTAGCAGATCAAGCCCTTGTAAAGGCAGAGCAGGCACGTATACAAGCTGAGCAAACTCGCATATGAACAGAGCAAGAGCGTGTACAAGCAGAAGCAGCAGCAGTGCGCAACCGTCAATAGGAACTCGCCTCGATTCAGCATCGGAGGACTCGGAGCCGACTTCATGAAGGAGTCCATATCAATCCAATCAACTTGTTTCAGACACCGATAGGCCCAGCTGCAGGAGCCGGAGGGTCCGCACCTGGAGCACCACCACCGCCACCAGGAGGAAACGGAGGATTCAGAACGGGAGTTGGAGCCAATGTACCACCCCCACCACCTGGAGGAGGAGTTGGCGGCATGGGCCCACCACCGCAGATATTTCACACACCTGTGGGGCATTATTCAAACCCAATGGATAACGTACATGCAGCAACCATGGTACTAGAGAGAATTCCACTCAATGAGAATCCAATAGGACAAGAGGCAAGACTCGCCATCGACATGTTGAAAATAGCTCTGGCCCAGCAGGCTAGGTATCCTAGTTTCCCAGATGCAGGTAAGCTTCACTCAACCCCGTTCAACTCCTGAACGAGGAGTCGACACGACGAGTCGTATCCGGCCGGGTCCACAACCGCAAGGCGGAGGGAACTGGCAAGGAATTTAGCAAACGTACCAACGACTTCAGAGGCATAGAGGATTGTGGACGAAGCGCGAATTAGAAGGGAAGCCGCTGCAGCAGCAACCCCAGGAGTCGGAAGGACTCGGGAAGCGGCGCCAGCTGCAGCAGCAGTGGCAGCAGCACCAGTGATGAACCCGCCGCATCGTGCACTTACTGAGGTAACCTCACTAGGGAGTTCTCCATCATTAACAGGACCTGCATGTCTTTTAGAGGCCATTAGAGCCGTGGCTTTTCCAGATAACTTCAAGGAACCGTGCAAGGTGGGCAATTATGAACCAAATATGGACCCAACTTCGTGGCTTAGCAGTTATGAGATGGCAATGAGTATCAGAAATGCTTCAGAAGGGCTGTGTGCCAAGTTTATGTATCTTATGATGGATGAGACAGCCAAAGTTTGGATGAGGAACTTTCCTCCCAGGTCCATTACCTCATGGGAGTAGTTGAACACAGCTTTTGTGTAAAATTTCCAAGGAACCTGTAGGAAGCTGAGCACCATAGAGGACTTAGAGCGATGCACCCAGCGGAAGGGCGAGTCCACAAGACACTGGATGAAGCAAGTCTCAGAAATCATCAATTCATCACAAGGACTCCCACCCATCTCTGTGTTGATGGCATTGGAGAGAAAATGCAGTTATAACCCTTTGAGTTGGAAGTTGGGACGTATGAAAGATAGTCTAAATCAGGGCATACCTATTACCATTGGAGAGATCATGGCAGGAGCCAACAAGCACGCATCCACGGACAAAACCAAGGACCCGGAAGAAGCTGGAAAAGGCCAAGGGGGCAGTGGGCCAAGACAGAATCCAAGCCAAGGTCAAAGCCATGGTGGCACTAAGAGGCCATATGGAGACAACTCTGATCTGGTAGCTAACACAAACACCGGGATCAGACGCGAGGACAACAACTCTCAAGGATATCAAGGGCATAGGCCAAGTACATAGGAGGTTTTGGCGAGTCCATGCCCTAAACACGCCAGAAACGGGAAGTGTGGTCATACCTTGGGACAATGTGTGGATCTGCAGCGTGGCAGAGCCGTAGGACCAGGCAATAGGAACAACAACAATGGATATAGAGGAAACAATGGTGATGCAGGACCCGACAACCATGGTCGAGGAGCCGGCAATAATCCCAATTTACATCAAGGAGGAGGTAACCAGCAGGGCGGGTTCCAGCAGAACCCGAAGCAGCTTCATGATGGCCAAGGGCAATATTATGTCACAACTAGACCGCAGAACCCGAGTCAGGGCAGTTATCATGTGTTTACAACAAGCACGTCCAAACGTGCCAGGAAATTGAAAGTTCGAGCTGTTAATGCAGTGGAACCAGCAGTCCCATAGTGGCTCAGGTGGTCAGAGCAAACCATCACATGGAGTAGGGCAGACCATCCACCAAGAGTCGATGACCCAGGGCTCCTCGCTTTGGTGGTAGCACCTCAAGTTGGGGGCTACACGTTGAACAAGGTGCTTATGGATGGTGGAATCAGTATCAACATCTTATATTATGACACATTCAAGAGGATGCAGCTGCAAGATAGGCAGTTGATACCAACTGAGAAAGTTTTTCATGGGATATTACCAGGGAAGTCAGCAAAACCCATTGGTTAGATCTATCTTGAGGTTGCTTTTGGCACAGTGGAAAATTTCCGGTCAGTGATTATGTCCTTTGAGGTAGTGGATCTTAAGAGCCCATACCATGCTCTTTTTGGTCGGCCAGCATACTTTAAGTTTATGGCAAGGCCGTGTTACATATATCTGAAGTTAAAAATGCCTGGACCAAAGGGAGTCATCACAGTCAGTGGTAGTAGATGTATGGCATTGGAATGTGAATAGGGAGATGTAGCTATGGATGAAACAGCTTGTGCTCAGGAAGAGCTGAAATTTTATCAAGAAAACATGGACCCGGAGGACAACTCAGTCCTCAAGAAGCCGGCCACAGAGGAGAAGATGAAATTCAAGTCAGCTCAGGACACCAAGTCAGTGGACTTTACCCCAGGTGACTCCTTGATGCATCTAAAATGCATACATGAACTTTGCACTATAATAGATATATTCCATTCATATATGCATCATATAAGGGGTATATTACTGTTATTTAATGATTTTTGGTAATTTATAATGATTTCCCCTTTTATGGAATTAATCCTGCGCAGGCAGAAAACCCTTTTTTCTTTCTTTATTTGTTTCAGGACCTTAACGACGTCATAATGAGCTATAAATTTATGGGGGTCATCATTTTGGAAGGAGAAGATTTAGGGGTGAAAGAACTCAACGAACGGAGGTCGGAGGACCAAAAGGGGGGGTCCCACGCGGCTACAGTACCTAGCCGCGTGGGCCCATCCCATTTGTCCCTCGTGGCCCCGTTTGCATCGATCATTCGCCCAGAAGCATCCTCGTGACCTAAAAACGCCTATATAAAAGGTCCCCTGACGTTTTTCGATGGGAGAGCCGCCACACGAAAGAAACAAGAAACAGAGACCAGGAGGCTTCAGATCGGAGGGGGGAAACTCCGGCGGAGCCCTGCCGGAGAGGTCTCCACCTTCTCCATCGACATCTCCACCGTCTCCATGATGAAGAGGGAGTAGTCCACCTCTGGACTATGGGTTTGTGGCAGTAGGATATGTATCTCTCTCTCTCTCTCTCTTGAGCTTCATTAGTTAGCACCATATGAGCTGCTGAACATGATTATGGTCACCGTTGTATTACCATTGTGGTGGATCTTTCTATGAGTCAATATATGTTGAGATTGCAATGTTTGTTTCAGTTATGAAAGTAGATGCATATTATGTACCCCGTTCTTATATCCTTGTTATGATCAAGCATGTTTATGAGAGCGTGTGTGGGGGAACGTGTGCATTAGTTGGAGTAACGGGGGTGGTGAAGTGATAAGCTGACAACTTGAATATCATGATCCATTGGGTGTTTACCTTACTTTGTTGCCTCACTAGGGATAAACCAAAATACCTTGATGCAAGGTAGGAGGAGTGACATGCCTCTACCTAAGACTAGATCCATCATGTGTTTATTTTAACTTCATGTCATTGATCTTAAAGCTATACTCTGATGTTATCTTAATTTCTAAGGTGCATGATTTAGTTCACATCTTGATGGAGTATAAGTGAGACTAATAATCAAAAGGTCTCTATGTTAGGACGTGATACCCATATAATTAGTAACATGTCAATGAACTTGTTTGCAATCTCATATGTTAATCCTATGTCTATTTGTTTGCCACACTATATTAAAGAGAGAGTTCATGTGTGAAACCATGAACCCCAGTCCATTTTTAATCATAAGAAACACTTTTCCAACCACTTTTAAGCATCTTTTACATTCAGCCATTTTTAAATCAGAAAATACAAAAACACTTTTATTCATTGCATTCACTTATAAAAACCCTAAAAATATCATCCATCATCACTACTACCATCCTTGCATATTTATTTACCACCATTGCATTTTTATTTACTGTTTTGCATTCATTATTATCTTAATATCATTCTCACACCTTGTGCTTGACAATCACTTGGTGAGGTTGAGGGCACAAAGCAATTTACTTGTTTGCAGGAAATCTAGAGAAGGACAAGAAGATAAAACCCAAACTACTGATTCCCCGAGAGTTCGATATTAAACCCTCGAGTCACCTTCTTGGGGAAAAACTTCCACTACTACATACTCTGCACTTGGAGGCTCAACCTATCCCTTATATTTATTATTTTCCTTTCAGGGTATCAAGAGTACTTGGTGGCGAAGTTGAGGGAGACTTCAACTACACGCCATCAAAGGTTTTTCTGGCGCCGTTGCCGGGGAATCATAGCTGGAAGGGTTTGTCCAAGGATATCACAACAAAGTCAACTTCATCACCAACTTGTGCTAACACCTAAGCTTGGGGAGGTTGCACCTACGTGAGCATCATCTTGTCCATCTTTACCTTCAAGAAATTTATTTTGTTTTGTTTTTGTCTTGCATATCATTTTTATATTTCGGTTTGCATATTTTATTTTCAGTTTTGCATTATTTAATTCGGTTTGCATTGTTTTAAGTGTCATTTTATTTTCAGTTTTGCATAAAAAATTAAAAACACATAAAAAACTTGTTAAAATGGGTGATAGGACCAAGTTTTGTGACTACACAAATACTCCAAATGATCAATTTATTGCTAAACCTATTACCACACCTGAGATACAAGTTGATAGTTTTAGAGTAAGCATTGACTTACTACACTTGATAACTAAGAAATAATTTGGTGATAAAAGAAAAGAAGACTGTTTTGATCATCTGAATAATTTTGTCAGTATTTACTCTGCACTAAACCTGAAGGAACCTGATATTGTGATGCCAAAATTATTTCCTTTTTCATTAAAAGGAGAGGCAAAAGAATGGACACGTTCACTACCACCTGCTACAACTAAGACCTGGAAAGAATTAGAAAAAGCCTTCATTAGAAAAAATTGTCCCTCTTTTAAAGATTGGCTACATAAAAATAAACTGACCAATTCTATGGACAATGAACAAGAAATAAGAAGTGAGAAAGTACCCCCTGCTAAAAAACAAGTTTGGGTCAAAAAGGAAAAGAAAGTTAAAGATCCCTTGCTTGATTTAGAGAATTTTAGCTTGCATGAATTAATATCTACCTTACAAAAATTTGCAAGTGATCCTTCTATTGATGTTAACAAATCTGGTTTTGGTTCCTATATTGCTAATCATGTCTTGAAAGAGAAAATTGCTAGATACAATCAAGAATCTATGATACCACCTAAGCTTGGGGTGTATGGATCCCCAAGGTGCTAGTAACTATTGGAAAAGAGACACACCATGCCATACTTGATCTAGGATCTACTGTCTCTGTTTTATCTAAAGAATTATATGAATCTCTTGAATTAAAGAATCTTGAAAAATTCTCTATTGGACTTGCACTTGCTGATAATACCATTAAACATGCTCTAGGTAAAGTAAGTGATGTTTTGGTAGAGTTACATATGACTTTTGTACCTGTGGATTTTCTAATCATGGATATGGAGAATAAAACCTCTAGTCCTATTATTCTTTGAAGACCTTTTCTTTGTACCACAGGGGCTATTATTGATTCAAAGGAAGGGAATGTGAAGTTTCATTTCCACATAAGAAATGCATGGAACACTTCCCAAGGATGAAGGGCACAACTTTTAAGGTCCCTCGTGAGCTTAATCTTCGGTAAAACAACAAGTAAGTAAGCCTAGCTATATGGCTATAAAGAAAGCGCTTTACGGGAGGCAACCCGGTTGTTTTTATTTTGGATTTTGTTTGTGTCCTCTTGCTGTAACAAGAGATTGTTTTCTTAGTTTAGTTTCTGGAATTTTTAATAAAGTGCCAAGTTTTACCCATTTTGGTTGAAAAGGTTGCTATTTCTAATCGGAGATTTTATTCCTGCACGGAGTCTGTGCACGGTTTGATTTTTCATTCTTATTATGTAACTCCGAATGATCTGAGATTTTTACTGTAACTGAAACTTTTCATCCTATGTACGCCTAAATTTTCTAAGATTTTTTAGACAAGTTTAAGTAGGACAGAAAAATACGTTTTTCTGCTGCTGTTTTTCTGGACAGATTCTGTCCTATATTGTTTTATGCATAGTTTGAACTATTGAGTTGATCCAATTGAGTTTATGAGTAGGCATACAACATTATACATTCTCTGGTAATTCATATGAATTTTAATCCATGGATTATATGCAGCAAGAAACTTGTTTATTTATCTCTACTAATATCACCCCAAACAAAAGAGATGGGAGAATTGTGTTTTGAAGTTTTTTCACAGGGATTGGAGGAGATGCACCATGAGTTATCCAAGGATGGTGAAAACCATAAGCTTGGGGATGTGAACATCCCCACTGAACCAAAACACTCTCGGTTTGCACACGTTTAACTCCTGTTTTTCTATCAATGCACTTTATTGCATAAACTTGGAGCGTCTTTTTGTTTGTTTTTGCTTTGATTTTTATTTTGTGAGACCACCACACTTTTTTTTATATATGAAAATGCTACTGGAAATATGGGTTGAAATATCTTGCATGCTTTTATTGTATTGGGAAAAGGGATGTCTAAGTTGATTTTTAATGACACATATAGTTGCATGATTCATGAGCCTCTTTATGAGTAATAATTTGCAAATGCTTTATTATGAGCTATATTTTATTCATGTTTTGATGATGTATGTTACTTCACTTTGTTTGACATGAATTAGTTAGTTCTATGGACACTCATGCATGCATCTAAATGGTCATCTTTCTCCCTTTTGCTAGCCCAAAAATTTCAACAAGTAAAAACTTGTTTCCAACACCTTCAGCCCAAGTTTTTCAAGTGAGTCCACCATATCAACCTATTAGCTTTATGCTATCCAAGTATGTTTATCATGTTATTTGTGTTATCTATGCCTCTAAATGAAAATGATGATGTTATTTATTGTAATGGGAAAAGTTGGTTCAAAAGCTCTCGCGAACTTGATGCACACTTTACTTTTATTGCATTCAATAAAGATGAACCATTGTGATTAATATTATGAAGGTAGTGGCTTGATAAATGTTTAAGGTTGGGAGTTAGCACATATGTGCTATCACATGCAAAGCTTTCAACATGTTCCATCATTTATGTAGTTGATATCATGTACTTTTGTCTATGGATGCCTATCATGGTGAAATAAATGTGGAAATAGAGTTAAGTTTAAATGAGTTTGTATAAATGGTTAGAGAGAAGCCTGGGCCGCTAATCTAAGCCATGCATCATTCATCGTGGAAATTTACTTACATTCTATTTTGAACTCTCTGTGATACACCCTACAATAAAAAGCTATATCAAGTGGTAAATAAAGAGGGTGTTGAGATTGTTCAATATGTTTGTTTGTCTTGTTGTTTTGATATGGGCTTGATCCATATCATGGGAAAAGAGGTACCCCAGTTGAGACTCTTGATGATACCGTTATTACTTACAATGATAGATAACTTAAACTTGCTTTGTCTCCCAAGTTGAGTAATCATGGTGTAGGTACTTGTATTCAAGGGGCATGAGACATCTAACCTTTATTTTATCAAGGCCACTACTCATATTTGCTTTCACATTTAACTTTAATCATTCAAGATGCTATGATAGGGGAATGAGAGCTTGACACCAAGTATTACCATTGCATTCAATAAGCTTAAGTAGAATAGTTTGGAGGATAGATGAAACTCATGCATGCTTTACCTTTACTTATTTATACATCTTTTCCATAGTGTCCACCTTTTATATTCAGATTTTCTACACTCTATGGACCAAAGTATGCAAAAGTAAGAATGTCCATAGTACTATCTTTTATGTTGCACTTTGTGAACTATCATTGAACATCTTTTCATTGAATACTTGATATCACTTTATAAACTGTTTGCATATTGCTACTACTTTGAAATAATGAATCATTTGACTTTATGTAGCAGTAGCAATCATCTTTTATATCCATGTTGTGATTATATTGCAAAGTTCATGTTAGATTTATTACTTTCATACTCGAGGATGAGCATCAGTTAGGCTTGGGGATGTTGATGCATCTAAAATGCATACATGAACTTTGCACTATAATAGTTATATTCCATTCATATATGCATCATATAAGGGGTATATTACTGTTATTTAATGATTTTTGGTAATTTATAATGATTTCCCCTTTTTATGGAATAAATCCTGCGTAGGCAGAAAACCCCTTTTTCTTTCTTTATTTGTTTCAGGACCTTAACGACGTCATAATGAGCCATAAATTTACGGGGGTCATTATTTTGGAAGGAGAAGATTTAGGAGCGAAAGAAGTCAACGAACGGAGGCCGGAGGACCAAAAGGGGGGGTCCCACGCGGCTACAGTACCTAGCCACGTGGGCCCATCGCATTTGGCCCTCGTGGCCCCGTTTGCATCGATCCTTCGCCCAGAAGCATCCTCGTGACCTAAAAATGCCTATATAAAAGGTCCCCCGACGTTTTTCGACGGGAGAGCCGCCACACGAAAGAAACAAGAAACAGAGACCAGGAGGCTGCAGATCGGAGGGGGAAAACTCCGGCGGAGCCCTGCCGGAGAGGTCTCCACCTTCTCCATCGACATCTCCACCGTCTCCATGATGAAGAGGGAGTAGTCCACGTCTGGAATATGGGTTTGTGGCAGTAGCATATGCATCTCTCTCTCTCTTGAGCGTCATTAGTTAGCACCGTATGAGCTGCTGAACATGATTACGGTCACCGTTGTATTACCATTGTGGTGGATCTTTCTATGAGTTAATATATGTTGAGATTGCAATGTTTGTTTCAGTTATGAAAGTAGATGCATATTATGTACCCCGTTCTTATATCCTTGTTATGATCAAGTATGTTTATGAGAGCATGTGTGGGGGAACGTGGGCATTAGTTGGAGTAACGGGGGTGGTGAAGTGATAAGATGACAACTTGAATATCATGATCCATTGGGTGTTTACCATACTTTGTTGCCTCACTAGGGATAAACCAAAATACCTTGATGCAAGGTAGGAGGAGTGACATGCCTCTACCCAAGACTAGATCCATCATGTGTTTATTTTAACTTCATGTCATTGATCTTAAAGCTATACTCTGATGTTATCTTAATTACTAAGGTGCATGATTTAGTTCACATCTTGGTGGAGTATAAGTGAGACTAATAATCAAAATGTCTCCATGTTAGGACGTGATGCCCATATAATTAGTAACATGTCAATGAACTTGTTTGCAATCTCATATGTTAATCCTATGTCTACTTGTTTGCCACACTATATTAAAGAGAGAGTGCATGTGTGAAACCATGAACCCCGGTCCATTTTTAATCATAAGAAACACTTTTCCAACCACTTTTAAGCATCTTTTACATTCAGCCATTTTTAAGTCAAAAAATACAAAAACACTTTTATTCATTGCATTCACTTATAAAAACCCTAAAAATATCATCCATCATCACTACTACCATCCTTGCATATTTATTTACCACCATTGCATTTTTATTTACTGTTTTGCATTCATTATTATCTTAATATCATTCTCACACCTTGTGCTTGACAACCACTTGGTGAGGTTGAGGGCACAAAGCAATTTACTTGTTTGCAGGAAATCTAGAGAAGGACAAGAAGATAAAACCCACACTACTGATTCCCCGAGAGTTCGATATTAAACCCTCGAGTCACCTTCTTGGGGAAAAACTTCCACTACTACATACTCTGCACTTGGAGGCTCAACCTATCCCTTATATTTATTATTTTCCTTTCAGGGTATCAAGAGTACTTGGTGATGAAGTTGAGGGAGACTTCAACTACACGCCATCACTCCTCCAAGCAGTTCATCATTAGGGCACATTTGTCTGATAAATAGGAAAGCGCGCTCGTCAAGTTCATCTGTGAGAATCGGGACGTTTTCGCATGGAAGCCATCTAACATGCTAGGAGTCCCGCGAGAACTCGCCAAGCACTGCTTACATGTTAACCCTAATGCAAGACCAGTCAAGCAAGGTCTGCGCAAGTTTCATGACGATAGGAAAAAAGCTATTGGAGAAGAGGTGGCTCGGCTCCTTGCAGCCGAGTTCATCAAGGAAGTTTTTCACCCAGAATGGGTGGCCAACCCAGTACTAGTACCAAAGAAAACAGGAGAGCTACGTATGTGCATTGACTTCACGGGCCTCAACAAGCATTGCCCTAAGGACCCGTTTACTTTACCTCGTATAGACCAGATCATTGACTCCACAGCTGGATCAGAGCTACTTTGTTTCCTGGGTGCATACTCTGGGTATCACCAAATCAGACTGAAGAAGGAGGATGAGCTGAAGACATCTTTCATCACACCCTTTGGAGCATTTTGTTATATGACAATGCCTTTTGGGCTCAAGAACGCGGGAGCCACATATGAGAGGTGTATTCAGAACTGTTTCAAGGAACAGATTGGAAGGAATGTTCACGCTTATGTGGATGATGTGGTCATCAAGTCTCAGATAGCTGACTCTTTGATAGCAGACCTTACAGAGACATTTGATAACCTGTGCAAGTACAAGATGAAGCTCAACCCAACCAAGTGTTTGTTTGGAGTCCCTGCAGGCAAACTCCTCGGCTTCATTGTTTTAGAGCAAGGCATTGAGGCAAACCCAGAGAAAATCAAGGCTATTCACAACCTGCAGAGGCCAACTTGTCTAAAGGACGTTCAGAAACTCACTAGTTGTGTAGCAGCTCTAAGAAGATTCATTTCAAGACTCGGAGAGAAGGCGGGTCCTCTCTACCGACTCCTGAAGAAGTCAGACAAGTTCTTGTGGGACAAAGAAGCCGACGATGCTTTCGAGGGCTTGAAGAAAACCCTATCATCAGCACCAGTACTTGCAGCTCCTACAAACAAGGAGCCCATGCTATTATATGTGTCTGCCAATGAAAGAGTTGTCAGCGCAGTGATAGTTGTGGAGCATACAGAGGAAGGAAAAAGATTATCTAGTACAAAAGCTTGTTTACTACATCAGTGAAGTCCTCACAGATTCAAAGCAAAGGTACCCTCAATGGCAAAAGTTAGTTTATGGAGTTTTCCTTGCAAGTAGGAAGCTTAAGCACTATTTCCAAGAGCACCCAATCAAAGTGGTGAGCTCAGCACCACTGGCTGATATCATACGCAACAGAGAGGCAACGGGGCGAGTTGCCAAGTGGGCAATCGAATTGGGTCCTTATCATATCACATATGAGCCTAGGACAGCGATCAAATCCCAAGCTTTGGTCGACTTCGTGAATGACTGGACTGACTTCACGTCCTCACCAAGCTCACCCTGAACAAAATATTGGACAATGCACTTCGACGGGTCCAGGCAGCTAGAGGGCTCAGGAGCCGGCATTGTTTTAACTTCACCTAAAGGAGATAAGTTGGCATATGTCCTTCAGTTGAATTTTGATTGTACAAACAACATGGCAGAGTATGAAGCTTTGCTACATGGACTACGTTTGGCTAAGGAAATTAACATCAAGCGTATCAGGTGCTTCGGGGACTCAGATCTCGTGGCACAGCAAGTATCTGGAACTTGCGACTCGAAGGATGCAAACATGGCGGCTTACAGGCGAGCAGTCGAGCAGATCGTCGAGTTCTTTTCTGGCTATCAAGTGGAACATATTGACAGATGCAAGAACGAAGCCGCCGATGTGTTATCACGACTCAGCTCTCACCGAGAGAAAGTACCTCCCAACGTGTTCTTGGATGAACTCCACCATCCATCAGTCAATTTACCTTCAGAGGAGGAGTTAGCCTTCCCAGATCCAGAGTCAGCACTTGTGGCAGCAGTAAGGGCAGTCCCAGCATGGACAGAGCCCTACCTTGCATATCTCCTCCGAGGTCAGAGGATGAAGCCAAACAGAGACAACTCATCAGTGCAAGTCCTACACAGTCATTAATGGCGAGTTGTACAGAAGGAGTACAACTGGAGTACAACTGGAGTCTACCAGAGATGTGTGTCTCCAGAAGAAGGCGGGCAAATCTTGCAAGAAATCCATGCAGGTGATTGTGGTCATCATGCATCCACTAGATCCTTGGTGTCAAAAGCTTTCAGGCACGGATTCTTTTGTTTAATAGCACATTTGGACGCAGAAAAGATAGTATGAGTCTGTGATGGATGCCAAAGGTACGCAAGGCAAGACTACGTGCCAGCCCAAGAACTCAGAACTATTCCTATCACTTGGCTGTTTGCAGTTTGGGGGCTTGACATGGTAGGTCCTTTCTCAAAGTCACCCTCCACAAGACTCACCTCCTAGTTGCAGTTGACAAGTTCACCAAGTGGGTTGAAGTCGAACCCATAAGCCGAGTTGATCCGGTGTCAGCAGTTAGATTCATCAAAAAGATAGCTACAAAATTTGGATATCCACACAACATCATCACAGACAATGGAACCAATCTATTAGTTGGAGAGATGTCCAAGTTCTGTGTTAAGAAGAACATCAGACTCGACCTAGCCTCAGTGGCACATCCATAGTCCAATGGACAAGCAGAGAGGGCAAATCAGGAGTTGCTCAAGGGAATAAAACCCCGGCTTCGAGTTCCCTTGCTAAGAGCCGCTGGGTGTTGGGTTGAAGAGTTGCCAGCAGTGCTTTGGAGTATAAGGACGACTCCTAATAGATCCACTGGTTTTACACCGTTCTTCATGGTGTACGGTGCAGAAGCCGTCCTGCCTAGCGACTTGCTGCATGACTCGCGACGAGTCGCCAATTATATCAAGACAGAAAATGAGCTTGCTCGTCAGGACTCGGTTGACACACTCGAAGAAGCAAGGGAGTTAGCCCTTGAGAGGTCAGCAGTCTATCAGCAGGACCTGCGGCGATATCACGCTCGTCGAATCAGGACTCGGACTTTCCAAGAGGGTGACTTAGTGCTTCATCTAGTCCAAAACAAGGAAGGGATGCATAAGTTATCTCCGCCATGGGAGGGACCGTTCGTCATCAGCAAAAACTTGCATAATGGGTCGTACTATCTAATGGATGTGCGAGAGCCGGCAAGTGCAAGTAAACGAGCTGACACAGCTCATACCATGGACCCTTATGCAGATGCAAAGAGACCATGGAACGTAGCTCAGTTACATCCTTACTATAGCTAAATTTTAATAGTTTTTATAAATTGAAAGGCAAAGAGCCGAGTGAGCCATGCCTCAATGTAATCAAATTGTTATGATCAAAGGAAATAAAGTCGGCTTCTCTGAATATGAGTTTTTTAGTCAGGTCACCCAGTGAGTGCACTTTATTCTTTATATTTGATCATCAGGTTCTTGGGGGCTTGCTTTTCAGGAAAAAAGTCAAGCTTAGACCTTTGAACCTGGCTCAGTAGCCGAATTTTTCCTAATTTTCTCGCTGATAAGTTAGATGCAGCCTGCACAATATGAATAATCTACAGGCATGACTTGTCTCTAATTCTTATGAATCCTAGAGGACATAAGAAGTTGGGAGCTTGTGAGCACAAACTGTCAGAGAAGTCATGCAGGGCCTACTTATTCATCAGTGAAAAATTATATGGTTATAAGAACCAAGCAATGACTTGTATAGATACGACATAGCAATGTCACAGTTGAGCAAACAAGTCATTACAAGCCGATTGGCACAATTTCAGAACAACTAGTTCAAAGGTTTACAGCAGCAATACGATATTACAAAAAGTTTAAATATCATCAAGAGGATGATCCTTTTCAACGGTCGACTTCTTGGCTGGAACTGGGGAGTCCTTCTTAGCTGGAGACTTGTCCTTTGCTTGAGCAGTAGAGGTACGGGCTAGCTTCGCAGGAGGCTTGGTGGCAAAATTTTTCATATGGAAACCAGCAGTTCTTGGGCTCTTCACAGGCTGAGGCTGCTCTTCATCCTGAGGTTGGGAGTCCCCAGTAGGAGCCCTTGAGGGAGTGGGCGTAGCAGGAGTCCTCGGAACAGGCACTGCACTAGCCAGGTTACCAATAACAGGAGCCGTCGGTGCAGAAGAACTCGGTCCAGCAGAAGAGGAGCCACCTACCATTGCTTGTGAGGGACGGCCAAAGTTTACAACTGTAGGAGTCTCTGGGGCAACCCTTTTGTTCTCTAAGTCATAGTGATGAACCCATACCTCATGGTCCATCTTGTTGGCAATCGCACATGCATAAGGGCGCACCAGCTTCTCCTCAGCCTTGAAGTCATCCTGAGTAAAGGGTGTGCCATCTTCATGTTGATCAGGTTTCCCCATGGTGAGCAGAGTTGGCTCTATGACATTTGGATAATAGTTGTGGGCCAGAGCAAGG
Source organism: Puccinellia tenuiflora (assembly GCA_012064385.1). NCBI lineage: Eukaryota > Viridiplantae > Streptophyta > Magnoliopsida > Poales > Poaceae > Puccinellia > Puccinellia tenuiflora. The sequence continues at coordinate 1,009,233 of QRDG01001409.1, forward strand.
ATCCTGATTGAGGCTCTCCTTAAAGAGGACTGCTTCCAGAGGCGCATGTAGCCTGGTGCCCTAGAAAGCTCATCTACCAGGCGCTCAGGTTCCTTGGGGCACTTGTCCTTGGCATTCAAGTATTTTACCACAGCACGGGCTCCTTCTTGCAGCCCATGACAGTAGTCCAGCATCTCATGCAGTTGCTTGCCAACGGGCAACTTGAGCTTTTGAGAATCAGGCCCTGAAGAAACAAGTCAGTGAGTATAAGTTGATAGCACTGCAGAAAAGTGCAAAGAAGGAGCAAGCAAAGACATAACTTACCAAAGATATGTTGGCACATGGCTCCAATGCCTTTACGGCAGGTGTCATAAACTGCTTTTAGCTCATTATGGGCTTTCTGGGCAGTCTTCTTGGCAGCCTCAGATTCTTTCTTGACCTGCTCCAGCTCAGTAGATAGACTTTTCAGGTCTTTTTCCAGTTGGAGAGAGTGCTCCTTTTTAGATTGAGCAGTCCTGGCACTAGCAGCTGCCTGGTCTTCCAGCTCCTTCATATCCCTTTTCATCTTGGAAATAAGATTCTGCAAGTACAAGTCAAAGTATACAAGTCAGGACTCACAAGTCATACATGCACAAGTCAGATATACAAGCTGTCAAATTTCAAGTTCACAAGTGCAAAGTATGAACTCATGAGCTCCAAGTAGTCATAAGTTAACAACTTGGCGCTTGGGGGCTACTCAGGAGTCAGATTTTTCTCTAAATACAAAAGTCACAAGTCGTATTCAACAAGTTAGCAGCTCCAAGTCGTCACAAGTTAACAACTTGGCGCTTGGGGGCTACTCGCAGAACAGAATTTTTTCTACAAGCTAAGTACCAGCTAATTACATCGACTTATAGCTCCAAGTTGTTGCAGGATGACAACCCGGCGCTTGGGGGCTACTCGTGGAAAACTTTTTGAGAGTCATCAAGTTAAAGCCCCGAGTCCTAGAAGAGCTAGGGACTTAGTGCTTGGGGGCTACAGTGTGCAAGTTTTTCTACTTAGCAGTTGAATTAAAGTTCAAAGTCAAGCACCTATCTTAAGCCACAAGTCACCACAGATAAGGTGATTAGGGGCTACTGCAATAGGAAGATATCAGAGAACACAAAGACTAGAAGTCGGGAAAGCTTACATCATGGATAAGTTGAAGAGATCTAAGGGCCAATTGCTCATCATCCTTCAGTTTGGCTGCCTGATCATTCAGCTCAATAGCCTCTATCCAAGCTTCAAAAAAAGACTTGTTGTCAGCCCCTCGAAGTCGGCTGTAATCGATGGAGGACTTGGCCGGCTCATTGAGTTGGGATGCAGAAGCTGCCTGATGAGGAGCCGGGGAAGATTGAGGAATGACCGCAGGAGTCTCAGTCCCAGAAGAGGACTGGATCACTAGTGGAGCTCCTCCCCAAGTCTTTGGAAGGGACTCGGGGGGCAGTGGGAGTAGTAGCAATGGTCACACCTGCAGATATAGGTGTGGAAGGAGCTGTCCTTGTGCTTGTCGTATGAGAAGTAGAAGGAGGGACAGATCCGCGAGCTGACGTGTGATAACCCCCAAGAGCAGGGGATCACTGTAGCACCTCTCAATGTGGAAGTAAGGTATCGATCCGCAGGAGCAAGAAGGAAAAGTTATCTATTCCCTACAACTAAAGTGTCACAAGTTTTAGTTGATTAAGCACTAGACAAGTTTAAAGAACAAGATGATTGATTTAATGGATGGAAGTTTACTATAGCAAAACAAGAATATAAAAGTGTCCCAATCCTCTTCAATGTAAGAGGACAAGACAAGGGAACAAGAGTGTGAAAGTGTCCCAATCCTCTTTAATGCAAGAGGACAAGACAAAGGTGTAAACGGTGCTGGACACTCTCAACAATAATAATATAATTGAATACATAGATAATTCCTCCTCATTATGCTACTCTGAATTAATTTCTGGTTGGATAAATAACACCAATCCATTATGTAGGGTTACAAAAAGCACACCTTAAAGTTCGTATTCCACATCTATGGATACTTCAAGCGGTCACTATATGCATCCAAAGATAGTACTAACAAACACCATAATATCATAGAGACAACCAACACAAATAATAACTCATGATAAGTATTCATGTAATCTTTAGCCTAAAAGCCACACACGTGCACACACTGTCAACATCACACCATGGAACAAAGGTGACTCCGGCAATCACATCAATAAAACCACTTGAGTAGCATAATTCATAAGATAAAGAAGAGTACCATCTATGGATTCAACTAGATTACAAAGCTCATCATGACATAAAGATCACACCATGGGAGAGAGAGATAAACCACATAGCTACCGGCATGAGCCCTCAGCCCCGAGGAGGACTACTCCCCCTTCATCATGGAGAAGGTGGAGATGAGATGATCTTGCTATAGAAGTTGATGATGAACACGCCGGAGGGGGGTGGAGCCCTCCGGAGGTGGATTCCGGCAGCGGTTCCCCCCTCCGATCTTCTCCGGCGGCAGCCTTCTGCCTCTCTGTTTCTGGTTTTGCGTTTCTCCGCCGCCTCCTTCTGGAAAACGTCGGGGGACCCTTTATATAGTCGGTTTTAGGTCACGAGGGAGCCAGGGGGACGAAGATCGACGGCATCGGAGCCACGAGGGCGAAAGGGGGTGGTCCCATGCGGCCAGGTACAGGGGCCGCGTGGGGCCCTCTATCTCCCAGCTGGTTGGGCTCCTGGTCTTCAATTTTATCCCATTGCGTTCGCCTCGAAAATTCTGAACCGTGCTCTCTGACCTTGCCCTTTTTGGAGTCTCGAAGCTCCCGAAAGTCCAAAACACTAAAAAGACACGATTTCTGGAAAACAGAGTTAGAACAAAAAGAAGGGGGATTGTTTAGGAAATCCCCAAAATCATTATAAAACATGAATATAACCTCATATAAGTTGCAAATATGTAGGAATATGTAGTAATAACATGCAAAGTTCATGTATGCATTTTACATGCATCAACGTGACATCAGCCATGTTCTAGAGCTTAGTGACCTTTAGACAAGGCCGAGCCCTGAAATAGACAAAGTCAGAAGTCAGCAAGAATTTCATGAAAACAAAACACAGAAGTCATATGAGTACAAGTAAGCAAAGATGTCATACCCAGTATTAGTCTCAAGGTCCAAGGAGGCCTGAGAATCAGAAGAAGGCATAGACATGCCAGAATGATAGGAGCCGGCTGTGCTAGGAGGAGAGGTCAATGGATCTGGAGTGTCTGCAGGGCCATTAGAGCGCAGCTTCCTCTTCCTAGCAGCTGATGCATCTAAAATGCATACATGAACTTTGCACTATAATTGTTATATTCCAATCATATTTGCATCATATAAGGGTTATATTACTGTTATTTAATGATTTTTGATAATATATAATGATTTACCCTTTTTATGGAATTAATCCTGCACAGGCAGAAAACCCCTTTTTCTTTCTTTAATTGTTTCAGGACCTTAACGACGTCATAATGAGCTATAAATTTAGGGGGTCATTATTTTGGAAGGACAAGATTATGGAGCGCAAGAAGTCAACGAATGGAGCCCTAGAGGCCAAGAGGGAGGGCCCCACGCGGCCCCTGTACCTGGCCGCGTGGGACCACCCCATTCAGCCCTCGTGGCCCCACGCGCCCCAAAGCATCCTCATGACCTAAAAACGACTATATAAGGGGTCCCCGACGTTTTTCCAGAGGAGAGCCGCCACACGAGAGAAACAAGAAACAGAGATCAGGAGGCTGAATCGGAGGGGGAAAACTCCGGCGGAGCCCTGTCGGAGAGGTCTCCACCTTCTCCATCGACATCTCCACCGTCTCCATGATGAAGAGGGAGTAGTCCACCGCTGGACTATGGGTTTGTGGCAGTAGCATATGTATCTCTCTCTCTCTCTTGAGTTTCATTAGTAGCACCGTATGAGCTGCCGAACATGAATACGGTCACCGTTGTATTACCATTGTGGTGGATCTTTCTATGAGTTAATATATGTTGAGATTGCAATGTTTGTTTCAGTTATGAAAGTAGATGCATATTATGTACCCTGTTCTTATATCCTTGTTATGATCAAGCATGTTTACGAGAGCGTGTGTGGGGGAACGTGTGCATTAGTTGGAGTAATGGGGGTGGTGAAGTGATAAGTTGACAGATTGATATATCATGATCCATTGGGTGTTTACCTTACTTTGTTGCCTCACTAGGGATAAACCAAAATACCATGTTGAAGGGTAGGAGGAGTGACATGCCTCTACCTAAGACTAGATCCGTCATGTGTTTATTTTAACTTCATGTCAATGATCTTAAAGCTATACTCTGATGTTATCTTAATTACTAAGGTGTATGATTTATTTCACATCTTGGTGGAGTATAAGTGAGACTCATAATCTCTATGTTAGGACGTGATGCCCATATAATTAGTAACTTGAAAGAACTTGTTTGCAATCTCATATGTTAAGTTTATGTCTACTTGTTTGCCACACTATATTAAAGAGAGAGTGCATTTGTGAAACCATGAACCCCGGTTCATTTTTAATCATAAGAAACACTTTTCCAACCATTTTCAAGCATCTTTTACATTCAGCCATTTTTAAATCAGAAAATACAAAAACACTTTTACTTCTTGCATTCACATATAAAAACCCCAAAAATACCATCAATCATCATTGCTATCATCGTTGCATTATTATTCATCACCATTGCATTTTTATTTGCTGTTTTGCATTCATTATTATCTTAATATCATTCTCACACCTTGTGCTTGAGAACCACTTGGTGAGGTTGAGGGCACAAAGCAATTTATTTGTTTGCAGGAAATCTAGAGAAGGACAAGAAGATAAAACCCACACTACTGATTCCCCGAGAGTTCGATATTAAACCCTCGAGTCACCTTCTTGGGGAAAATCTTCCAGTTCTACATACTCTGCACTTGGAGGCTCAACCTATCCCTTATATATTATTTTCCTTTTCAGGGTATCAAGAGTATTTGTTGGCATAGTTGAAGGAGAAGAACACTCCCATCAATCCCGTCATCAAAGGATTTTCTGGCGCCGTTGCCGGGGAATCATAGCTGGAAGGGTTTGTCCAAGGATATCACAACAAAGTCAACTTCATAACCAACTTGTGCTAACACCTAATCTTGGGGAGGTTGCACCTACGTGAGCATCATCTTGTCCATCTTTACCTTCAAGCAAATTATCTTGTTTTGTTTTTGTCTTGCATATCATTTTTAGATTTCGGTTTGCATATTTTATTTTCAGTTTTGTATTTTGTTTTGCATTAGTTAATTCGGTTTGCATTGTTTTAGTGTCATTTTATTTTCAGTTTTGCATAAAAAATTAAAAACACATAAAAATCTGCTAAAATGGGTGATAGGACTAAGTTTTATTTTCAGTTTTTCATTAAAAGGAGAGGCAAAGGAATGGATACGTTCACTACCACCTTCCACAACGAAGACCTGGAAAGAGTTAGAAAAAGCCTTCATTAGGAAAAACTGTCCCTCTTTTAAAGATTGGCTACATAAAACAAACTGACCAATTCTATGGACAATGAGCTAGAAACTAGAAGTGAGAAAGAACCTCCTGTTAAAAAACGAGTTTGGGTCAAAAGGGAAAAGAAAGTTAAAAATCCTTTACTTGATAAGGAGGATTGTAGCTTGCCTGAATTAATATCTATCTTACAAAAATTTGCAAGTGATCCTTCTATTGATGTTAACAAATCTGGTTTTGGTTCCTATATTGCTAATCATGTTTTGAAAGAGAAAGTTGCTAAGTATAATCAAGAAGCTATGATACCACCTAAGCTTGGGGATGTATGGATCCCCAAGGTGCTAGTAACTATTGGAAAAGAGACACACCATGCTATACTTGATCTAGGATCTAGTGTCTCAGTTTTATCTAAAGAACTATATGAATCACTTGAGTTAAAGAATCTTGAAAAATGCTCTATTGGACTTGCACTTGCTGATAATACCATTAAACATGCTCTAGGTAAAGTAAGTGATGTTATGGTAGAGTTACATATGACTTTTGTGCCTGTGGATTTTCTAATCATGGATATGGAGAATAAAACCTCTAGTCCTATTATTCTTGGAAGACCTTTTCTTCGTACCACAGGGGCTATCATTGATTCAAAGGAAGGGAATGTGAAGTTTCAGTTTCCACACAAGAAATGCATGGAACACTTCCCAAGGATGAAGGGCACAACTTTTAAGCTCCCTCATGAGCTTCATCTTCGTTAAAACATCAAGTAAGTAAGCCTAGCTATATGGCTATAAAGAAAGCGCTTTACGGGAGGCAACCCGGTTGTTTTTATTTGGATTTTATTTGTGTCCTCTTGCTGTAACAAGAGATTGTCTTTTTAGTTTAGTTTCTGGAATTTTGAATAAAGTGCCAAGTTTTACCCATTTTGGTTTGAAAAGGTTGCTATTTCTATTCGGAGATTTTATTCCTGCACGGAGTCTGTGAACGGTTTGATTTTTCCTTCTTATTCTGTAAGTCCGAATGATCTGAGATTTTTACTGTAACTGCAACTTTTCATCCTCTGTATGCCTGAATGTTTTCAGATTTTTTCAACAAGTTTAAGTAGGACAGAAAAATACGTTTTGCTTCTTCTGTTTTTCTGGACAGATTCTGTCCAATATTGTTTTTTGCATAGTTTGAACTATTGAGTTGATCCAATTGAGTGTATGAGTAGGCATACAACATTATAAATTCTCTGGTAATTCATATGAATTTTAATCCATGGATTATATGCAGCAAGAAACTTGTTTATTTATCTCTACTAATGTCACCCCACAGAAAAGACATGGGAGAAATTGTGTTTTGAAGTTTTTTCACAGGGATTGGAGGAGATGCACCATGAGTTATCCAAGGATGGTGAAAGCCATAAGCTTGGGGATGTTAACATCCCCACTGAACCCAAAACACTCTCGGTTTGCACACGTCTAACTTCTGTTTTTCTATCGATGCACTTTATCGCATAAACTTGGAGCGTCTTTTGTTTAGTTTTGCTTTGATTTTTATTTTGTGAGACCACCACACTATCTTTGATATATGGGTATGCTACTGGAATTATGGGTTGAAATATCTTGCATGCTTTTATTGAATTGGGAAAAGGGATGTCTAAGTTGATTTTTAATGACACATATAGTTGCATGATTCATGAGCTTATTTATGAGTAATAATTTGCAAATGCTTATCATGAGCAGTCCTAATCATGAGCTATCTTTTATTAATGTTTTGATGTTGTATGTTATTTCACTTTGTTTGACACGATTTAGTTGGTTCTATGGACACTCATGCATGTATCTAAATGGTCTTCTATCTCACTTTTGCTAGCCCAAAAATTTCAACAAGTAAAAACTTGTTTCCAAGACCTTCAACCCAAGTTTTTTTTCCAGTGAGTCCACCATATCTACCTATTAGCTTTATGCTATCCAAGTATGTTTATCATGATATTTGTGTTATCTATACCTCTAAATGAAAATGATGATGTTATTTATTGTAATGGGAAAAGTTGGTTAAAAAGCTCTCATGAAATTGTTGCACACTTTAATTTTATTGCATTCAAAAAGATGAACCATTGTGATTAATATTATGAAGATAGTGGCTTGATACAAGTTTAAGGTTGGGAGTTAGCCCATATGTGCTGTCACATGCAAAGCTTTCAACATGTTTTATCATTTGTTTAGTTGATATCATGTACTTTTGTCTATAGATGCCTATCGTGACGAAATAAATGTGGGAATAGAGTTAAGTTTAAATGAGTTTGTATAAATGGTTAGAGAGAAACCTGGGCCGCTAATCTAAGCCATGCATCATTCATGGTGGAAATTTACTTACATGCAAATTTGAACTCTCTAGGACACACCCTACAATAAAAAGCTATATCAAAGTGGTAAAAAAAAGGTGTTGAGATTGTTCATTATGTTTGTTTGTCTTGTTGTTTTGATGTGGGCTTGATCCATATCATGGGACAAGAGGTACCCCAGACGAGACTCTTGAGGACACCATTATTACTTACAATGATAGAAAATTTAAACTTGCTTTGTTTCCCAAGTTGAGTAATCATGGTGTAGGTACTTGTATTCAAGGGGCATGAGACATCTAACCTTTACTTTATCAAGGCCACTACTCATATTTGCTTTCACATTCAACTTTAATCATTCAAGATGTTATAATAGGGGAATGAGAGCTTGACACCAAGTATTACCATTGCATTCAATAACTTAAGAAGAATAGTTTGGCGGATAGATGAAACTCATGCATGCTTTACCTCTGCTTATTTATATATCTTTGCCAAAGTGTCCACCTTTTATATTCAGATTTTTCCACACTCTATGGACCTCAAGTATGCAAAAGTAAGAATGTCCATAGTACTATCTTTTTATGTTGCACTTTGTGAACTATCATTGATCATCTTTTCATTGAATACTTGATATCACTTTATAAATTGTTTGCACATTGCTACTTCTTTGAAATAATGAATCATTTGACTTTATGTAACAGTAGCAATCATCTTTTATATTCATATTTTTATTATATTGCAAAGTTCATGTTAGTTTTATCACTTTCATACTCGAGGACGAGCATGAGTTAAGCTTGGGGATGTTGATGCATCTAAAATGCATACATGAACTTTGCACTATAATTGTTATATTCCAATCATATTTACATCATATAAGGGTTATATTACTGTTATTTAATGATTTTTGATAATATATAATGATTTACCCTTTTTATGGAATTAATCCTGCGCAGGCAGAAAACCCCTTTTTCTTTCTTTAATTGTTTCAGGACCTTAACGACGTCATAATGAGCTATAAATTTAGGGGGGTCATTATTTTGGAAGGACAAGATTATGGAGCGCAAGAAGTCAACGAACGGAGCCCTGGAGGCCAAGAGGGAGGGCCCCATGCGGCCCTTGTACCTGGCCGCGTGGGACCACCCCATTCAGCCCTCGTGGCCCCACGCGCCCCTAAGCATCCTCATGACCTAAAAACGACTATATAAGGGGTCCCCCGACGTTTTTCTAGAGGAGAGCCGCCACACGAGAGAAACAAAGAAACAGAGATCAGGACGCTGAAGATCGGAGGGGGAAAACTCCGTCGGAGCCCTGCCGGAGAGGTCTCCACCTTCTCCATCGACATCTCCACCGTCTCCATGATGAAGAGGGAGTAGTCCACCGCTGGACTATGGGTTTGTGGCAGTAGCATATGTATCTCTCTCTCTCTCTTGAGTTTCATCACCATTGCATTTTTATTTGCTGTTTTGCATTCATTATTATCTTAATATCATTCTCACACCTTGTGCTTAACAACCACTTGGTGAGGTTGAGGGCACAAAGCAATTTATTTGTTTGCAGGAAATCTAGAGAAGGACAAGAAGATAAAACCCACACTACTGATTAAACCCTCGAGTCACCTTCTTGGGGAAAATCTTCCACTTCTACATACTATGCACTTGGCGGCTCAACCTATCCTTATATATTATTTTCCTTTTCAGGGTATCAAGAGTATTTGTTGGCGTAGTTGAAGGAGAAGAACACTCCCATCAATCCCGTCATCAGCAGCCAGAACGCTCTGTGTAGATTCTTGAGGTTTAGCAGTTGAACTGGTTGATCCAAGGGCTCGAGAGAGAGGTACCTTGGGAACAGCCTCTTGAGACTCATTCCTAGTGGGAGCTGGAGGAGATGAGGAGCGACTCTTTGCGCTGGAGGACTCCTCAGAAGAGGTTGGCTGGGCAGCGGCAGGATTTGAAGCCGTACGTCCCTGCTCGGTAACAGGAACCTCCTGAGAGGATTTGATGGGGGATACTTTATAGGTAGGCCCATGGACCCGGAAAGTAGACCCGCCAAGACCAAGAAGGCCAAAGCCGAGTCACGAGTCAAGTCACATGGGCTGGGCTGGAGACAAGCCGACCAAGGCCCGTGTGGAGAAGGGACCCGCCAGAGAGGAGTCCTAGTACAACCCGGAGTTCTAACTTGGAAGGACAAGACCTAGAGTAGGACTCCGTGTCTAAGTGTGACTCGGTACAAGTTGTAAGTCCAGGGACCCGGCCAGCTTTATAAGGAGGGCCCTAGATCTTAGATCGAGAAGCTTAATCAGAGAAACCCTAGTCCACCAGAGAGAACTCGCCGACTCCTGAATCAGAGGAGTCGGAACCTTGTAATCGAGATCTAGTAAAGAGCAATAACACAGAAGCAGGAAGTAGGTCTTTACCTCTACTCAGAGGGGCCGAACCTGGGTAAATCCTTGTTCCTTGGCGAGAGTAACAACTCCTACGTACTTCGATCATCAATGGCCCCAGAACTCATCTTCCCTAAGGAAGAACTCGCCGTGACAACCCCACGACAGTTGGCGCCCACCGTGGGGCCTATGATGAAAGGAGTTGAGATCGTGGGAGCAGCTCGTCGAGCCATGGAGAAACTCGCTATTGGGCGAGTCTACACTGATGAGCATGGAGAAACCGAGATCGATGACTCGGGCTGGACCTCGGAGATGAATGAAGTCGACGAGGGCTACCAGTTTGTTTTTGGAAGAATCAACGTGTTCGTTGGCATGGTTAGCACATCAGGAATTCGCTCTAACTCGGCGGAATCAGTTTCAGAGCCTACCGTTGTCGTCGAGTCTGATGGCGAGGAGTCGGTCGGCACATCAGAAGTCGGCATCATCGCCGAGTCTGAAGAGGAGCAGCACCAGGTTGAGAAGCCGGAGATGCTGCAAGATTTAAGTTCAGATCCAGATTACGATGCAGATTCAGAGTCTATTTTACCCTTGTTTGAAGATCGGCTTGGGTATGGTATTGAGGAGGAGGATTACGAGGAGTCGCCAGTACGCGCCCGCGTCGTTGGAGTCTACATGTCTGGAAACGGTGGAAATCAGTTTGATCCAGCTTTACTGACAAAGGAAATTAATGCAAGTAACGCCGCAGAGCGGGCGGCTGAGTTAACCAGCGCTCGTGCTGCGTTGGAGAGGCAGCTAGCAGATGTCACAGAGGCAAATCGCAGGTTGGCAGAGGAGCGAGCCCGGGTCCAAGCTGAGGCCCAGGTAGTGCGAAGCCGCCGCGAGGAGCTCACTTCAATTCAGCATCGCAGAGCCAGGAGTCGCCTGCGCGATGGAGTCCACATCAATCCAACAAATTTGTTCACCACACCCAATGGTCCAGGCTCAGGAGCCGGACTAGGAAGTTCAGCGGCTGCAGGAGGCACCGCAGGTGGAGGAGCCGCACCACCACCACCACCCCCAGAAGGACCCGGAGGCAGCCGTACCAACGGACCACTGCCTGAAGGAGGAGTCGGAGGAGGAACATCTGGTGGCTTGGGATCTCAGCCTAATAGGTTTCATACTCCAGAGGGACACTATTCCAACCCAATGGACAACGTTCACGCAGCGACTTTGAGGTTGGAGAACATCGTGGTACCAGAAGGACCGGCGGGTCAGGAGACTCGTGAGGCTATAGAGCTGTTGAAAATAGCATTGACTCAGCAAGCTCTTTACCCGGCGTTTCCAGATGCAAGTAGGCTACATTCAACACCTTTCAACTCGGGCACGAGGAGTCGGCACGGCGAGTCCAACCCGGCCAACTCCACAAGTGCAAGGCTGCCGTGAGCAAGAGAGGAATAGGGCAAACATACCAACTACTTCACGAGCTCAGCTAGTGGTCGATGAAGCAAGACAACGACGAGAAAGGGAGGCAGCCAGGGCTCGGGAGGCTGAAAGGGACAGAGCGCTAGCTGGTGCAGCTAACCCGCCTCAGCCAACCCGGGCGCACACAGAGGTGACTTCTCCTGGTGCTTCCCCCGCACTAACAGGACCAGAGTGCCTGTCAGATGCCATCAGGTCCGAGTCCTTCCCCAGCAGCTTCAAGGAGCCGCGCAAGGTTCCAAATTACGAGCCCAACATGGACCCGACTTCTTGGTTAGGCACCTATGAGATGGCGATGAGTATTCGTAATGCCACAGGTAATCTGTGCGCTAAGTTTATGTATCTTATGATGGAGGGAGCAGCCAAAGTCTGGATGCGTAACTTGCCTCCTAGATCAATTAACTCTTGGGAGCAGTTGAAGGCGGCTTTTATTCAGAACTTCCAGGGCACATGCAAAAAGCTTAGCACCATAGAGGATTTGGAGCGGTGTGTTCAGAGGAAAGGCGAGTCAGCAAGGCACTGGATGAAGCGGGTGTCAGAGATTATTAACTCCTCACAAGGACTCCCACCGGTTTCAGTGCTGATGGCGATGGAGAGAAACTGCAGCTACAATCCCTTGAGTTGGAAGCTGGGTCGCATGAAGGAGAGCTTGAATCAGGGTATTCCCCTTACAATTGGTGAAATCATGGCGGGTGCTAATAAGCACGCTGCCACAGACAAAACCAAGGACCAGGAGGAAGGAAATAAAGGACAGGGTGGCAATAATCAGAACCAGAACCAGAATCATAACCAGAACCAGGGTGGTAGCAAGCGGCCGTACGGAGACAACTGTTACCTGGTAGCCAATACAAATGCTGGGATCAGACGCAAGGACAACAATTCTCGAGGATATCAAGGGCGTACGCCAACTACAGAGGAGGTTTTGTCGAGTCCATGCCCTAAACATGCCAAAAATGGTAGGTGTGGTCATACCTTGGGACAGTGTGTGGATTTGCAGCGTGCCAGGTTTGCAGGACCTGGAAACATAAACAACAATGGATACAGAGGAAATAATGGTGATGGAGGACCCGGCAATAACGGCGGAGGAGCCGGCAATAGCCCAAACCAACCTTAGAGAGGAGGTAACCAGCAGGGCGGGTTCCAGCAGAACCAGAAGCAGCTTCACAATGGCAATGGACAGTATTATGTCACAACTCGGCAGCAGAACCCGAGTCGTGGCAGTTATCATGTTTTTACAACAAGCACGTCTAAGCGTGCCAAGAAATTGAAAGTTCGAGCAGTCAATGCAGTGGAACTAGCAATACCACAGTGGCTCAGGTGGTCAGAGCAAACCATCACATGGAGTCGGGCAGATCATCCTCCAAGAGTCGACGATCCAGGGCAGCTAGCCTTGGTGGTAGCACCTCAAGTTGGGGGCTACACATTGAATAAGGTACTGATGGATGGTGGAAGCAGCATCAATATCTTATATTATGACACATTCAAAAGGATGAAGCTGCAAGATAGGCAGTTGATTCCAACAGAGACAGTCTTTCATGGGATAGTACCAGGAAAGTCAGCCAAACCCATTGGTAAGATTTACCTTGAGGTTGCTTTTGGCACAATGGAAAATTATCGTTCAGAGATTATGCCCTTTGAGGTAGTGGATCTTAAGAGTCCATACCATGCTCTTTTTGGTCGGCCAGCATACTTTAAGTTTATGGCCAGACCATGTTACATTTATTTGAAACTCAAGATGCCAGGTCCAGCAGGAGTCATTACAGTTAATGGCAGCAGGCAGATGGCATTAGAATGTGAACAGGGAGATGCAGCTATGGCTGAAGCAGCTTGTGCTCAGGAGGAGCTCAAATTCTATCAAGCAAACATGGACCCGGAGGACAACTCAGTTCTCAAGAAGCCGGCCACAGAGGAGAAGATGAAATTTAAGTCAGCTCAGGACACCAAGTCAGTGGATTTCACCCCAGGCGACTCCTCCAAGCAGTTCGTCATTGGGGCACATCTATCTGACAAATAGGAAAGCGAGCTCGTCGAGTTCATCCGTGAGAATCGGGACGTTTTTGCATGGAAGCCATCTGACATGCCAGGAGTCCCGAGAGAACTCGCCGAGCACTGCTTACATGTTAATCCTAACGCAAGACCAGTTAAGCAAGGTCTGCGCAAGTTTCATGATGATAGGAGAAAAGCTATTGGAGAAGAGGTGGCTCGGCTCCTTGCAGCTGAGTTCATCAAGGAGGTCTTTCATCCAGAGTGGGTGGCCAATCCAGTGTTAGTGCCAAAGAAAACAGGAGAGCTGCGTATGTGCATTGACTTCACGGGTCTCAACAAGCATTGCCCTAAGGACCCGTTTGCTTTGCCTCGTATTGACCAGATAATTGACTCGACTGCTGGGTCAGAGTTACTATGTTTCTTGGATGCCTATTCAGGGTATCATCAGATCAGACTCAAGAAGGAGGATGAGCTGAAGACATCTTTCATTACACCCTTTGGAGCATTTTGTTACATGACAATGCCCTTTGGGCTCAAGAATGCAGGAGCTACATATCAGAGGTGCATCCAAAATTGTTTCAAGGAGCAGATTGGGAGGAACGTTCATGCATATGTGGACGATGTGGTTATCAAATCTCAGAAAGCCGACTCCCTGATAGCAGACTTGACAGAGACTTTCAATAATTTGCGCAAGTACAAGATGAAACTCAATCCTTCCAAGTGTGTTTTTGGAGTCCCTGCAGGCAAACTCCTAGGTTTCATTGTTTCAGAGAGAGGCATTGAAGCAAATCCAGAGAAAATCAAGGCTATTCACAACTTGCAGAAGCTGACTTGTCTGAAGGATGTTCAGAGACTCACTGGATGTGTAGCAGCTTTAAGCAGATTTATTTCAAGACTCAGAGAGAAGGTGGGTCCTCTCTACCGACTCCTGAAGAAGTCAGATAAATTCCTATGGGATGAAGAAGCCGACCGTGCTTTTGAGGAGTTGAAGAAAACTTTTTCAACAGCTCCAGTGCTTGCAGCTCCTACAGATAAGGAGCCCATGCTATTATATGTGGCTGCCAATGAGAGAGTTGTCAGCGCAGTAGTAGTTGTGGAACGTGCAGAGGAGGGGAAATAGTATCCAGTGCAGAGACCTGTCTACTACATCAGTGAAGTACTCACAGATTCAAAGCAAAGGTACCCACAATGGCAGAAGTTAGTTTATGGAGTTTTTCTTGCCAACAGGAAGCTCAAGCATTATTTCCAAGAGCATCCAATTAAAGTGGTGAGTTCAGCACCATTAGCTGACATCATACGCAACAGAGATGCAACAGGGCGAGTTGCCAAGTGGGCAATTGAGTTGGGTCCTTATCATATCACATATGAGCCCAGGACAGCGATTAAATCTCAAGCTTTGGTTGATTTCGTCAATGATTGGACAGATTTTACATCCTCACCAAATACCCCCTGCACTAAGTATTGGACAATGCACTTTGATGGGTCTAGACAGCTAGAGGGCTCAGGAGCCGGTGTGGTGCTGACATCGCCCAATGGAGATAAGTTGGCATATGTCCTTCAGTTGCACTTTAATTGTACAAACAACATGGCAGAGTATGAAGCCTTGTTACATGGTCTACGTTTGGCCAAAGAGATGAACATCAAGCGTATCAGGTGTTTTGGAGACTCGGATCTTGTAGCCCAGCAAGTATCTGGAACTTGGGACTCGAAGGATGCAAACATGGCGGCTTACAGAAGAGCAGTTGAACAGATATCCGGGTTCTTTTCTGGTTATCATGTGGAGCATATTGACAGGCGCAAGAACGAGGCCGCCGATGCGTTATCACGACTCGGCTCTCGTCGAGAGAAAGTACCACCAAATGTGTTTGTGGATGAACTCCACCATCCTTCAGTCAAGTTGCCATCAGAAGAGGAGTTAGCCTTCCCAGACCCAGAGTCGGCTTTGGTGGCAGCAGTACGAGCAATCCCAGCATGGACAGAGCCCTACCTTGCATATCTCCTGCGGGGTGAACTCCCAAAGGATGAAGTCAAACAGAGACAACTCATCAAACGGTGCAAGTCCTACACAGTCATTGATGGTGAGTTGTATAGAAGCAGTGTTACTGGAGTTTACCAGAGATGTGTGTCTCCAGAGGAAGGAAGGCAAATCCTGCAAGAAATTCATGCAGGCGATTGTGGTCATCATGCATCCACTAGATCCTTGGTGTCAAAAGCTTTCAGGCACGGGTTCTTTTGGTTGACAGCACATTTGGACGCAGAAAAGATAGTACGAGTCTGTGATGGATGCCAAAGGTACGCAAGGCAGGACCACGTACCAGCACAAGAGCTCAGAACTATTCCTATCACTTGGCCGTTTGCAGTTTGGGGACTTGATATGGTGGGCCCTTTCTCAAAGTCGCCCTGCCAAAAGACCCATCTGCTTGTGGCAGTAGACAAGTTTACCAAGTGGGTAGAAGTCGAACCTGTCAGCAGAGTCGACGGAGCATCAGCAGTGCGATTCTTCAAAAAGATAGCAACACGCTTTGGGTATCCTCACAGCATCATTACAGACAATGGGACCAACTTGTCAGTTGGAGAGATGGCCAAGTTCTGTGGTGAGAACAATATCAGACTCAACCTAGCCTCAGTAGCACATCCACAGTCCAATGGACAAGCCGAGTGGGCAAACCAGGAGTTGTTAAAGAGAATTAAACCTCGGCTACGGGTTCCCTTGTTGAGAGCCGCTGGGAGTTGGGTTGAGAAGTTGCCATCAGTGCTTTGGACTATTAGGACGACTCCTAACAGATCCACTGGATTCACACGTTTCTTCATGGTGTATGGAGCAGAAGTCGTCTTGCCTAGCGACTTGTTGCATGACTCGCCAAGAGTCGCCAATTATGTCGAGGCAACGAATGAGCTCATTCGTCAGGACTCGGTAGATGCACTCGAAGAAGCAAGGGAGTTAGCCCTTGAGAGATCAGCAGTTTATCAGCAGGACTTGCGGCGATATCACGCACGCAGAATCAAGACCCGGACTTTCCAGGAGGGTGACTTAGTGCTTCGCCTAGTCCAGAATAAGGAAGGGATGCACAAGTTATCCCCACCATGGGAAGGACCGTTCGTCATAAGCAAGAATTTGAACAATGGGTCGTACTATCTAATGGATGTACGAGAGCCGGCAAGTATAAGAAAAGGAGCCGACACGGCTCACACTCTAGATCCATATGCAGAGGCAAAGAGGCCGTGGAATATAGCTCAATTACGTCCTTATTATAGCTAAAGTTGTAATAGTTTTATGAGTTGAAAGGCAAAGAGCCCAGTGAGCCATGCCTAAATGTAATCAAATTTTCGTGATCAAAGGAAATAAAGCCGGCTTCTGTGAATATGAGTCCTTTAGTCGAGTCACCCAGTGAGTGCGCTTTATTCGTTATGTTTGATCACAAGGTTCTTGGGGGCTTGCTTTTTAGGAAAAAAGTCAAGCTTAGACCTTTGAACCTGGCACAGTAGCCAAACTTTTCCTAATTTTCTCGCTGGTAAGTCAGATGCATCCTGCACAATATGAATAATCTACAGGCATGACTTGTCTCTATCTCTTATGAATCCTAAGGGACATAAGAGGTTAGGAGCCTGTCAGCACAAACTGTTAGAGAAGTCATGCAGGGCCTACTTATTCATCAGTGAAAAATTAGACGGGTTATAAGAACCAATCAATGACTTGTATAGATAAGACATAGCAATGTCACAGAGAGATAAAACAAGTCATTACAAAGCCGATTGGCACAAATTCAAAATAGTTAAACAGCTAAAAGTTTAAGCACCATTAGTGCACTATTACAATTCGGAGTCATCTAGAGAGTTGTCCTTTGCGGGAGTCGATTTCTTGGCTGGAGCCGAGGAGTCCTGCTTTGCTGGAGACTTGTCCTTAGCCTGGGCAGCAGAAGTAGAAGTTGACTTCACAGGAGACTTTGTGGCAACCTTCTTTGTTTGAAAGCCGGTGCCTCTTGGATTCCTCATATGCTTAGTCAACTCCTCTTGAGCCTGGGAGCCGCCAGTCATGACTCTCGAAGGAGTGGGCGCGGCAGGAGTCTTCAATGTGGGCTCTACACCAGCCGGGTTGCCAGTCACAGGAGCCGCCGGATTAGACGAGCTCGGCGCAGCAGAAGGGGCACCAGCTATGTCCTGTGAGGGACGTCCAAAGTTTATAATTGGAGGAGTTTCTGGAGCAACCCTTTGATTCTCCAAGTCGTAATGATGAACCCATACCTCAGGGTCCATCTTATTGGCAATTTCGCAGGCATAGGGCCGCACCAGTTTCTCCTCAGCTTTGAAGTCATCTTGGGTAAAAGGAGTCCCATCTTCGTGCTGCTCTGGCTTCCCCATGGTAAGCAGTGCCGGCTCCAAGACAGTGGGGTAGTAGCTGTGTGCCAGGGCAAGAATTCTGATGGAGGCTCTCCTCAAAGAAGATTGCTTCCACAGGCGCATATAACCTGGTGCTCTTGATAACTCATCCACCAGGCGCTCAGGCTCTTTGGGGCACTTGCCCTTGGCATTCAGGTACTTAACCACAGCACGGGCTCCCTCTTGCAACCCATGACAGTGGTCCAGCATTTCATGGAGTTGTTTGCTGGTGGGCAGCTTAAGTTTTGGGGAGTCAGCCCCTGCAAAATAAAGAAGTCCACGAGCATAAGTGGTCGAGTTCTTCGGATCAAACTCAAAAAAGGAATTAGCACAAGCATAAGCTTACCAAAGATGTGCCGGCACATAGCCCCAATCCCCTTGCGGCATGTGTCAAACACTGCCTTCAGATCAGTGTGGGCCTTTTGGGCAGTCATTTTGGCAGCCTCCGACTCCTTTTTCACCTTCTCTAGCTCAGCAGCTAGGATTTGCAGATCCTTCTCCAGTTGAAGGGAATGTTGTTTTTCAGACTGGGCAGATCTGGCGCTGGCAGCTGCCTAGTCCTCCAACTCCTTCATGCCCCTCTTCATTTTGGAGACAACGTTCTGAAAGCACAAGTCAGAAAAGTACAAGTCAGAAAAGTACAAGTCAGAAAAGTACAAGTCAGATTGTACAAGTCAGACACACAACTCATGAGCTCCAAGTCGTCACAGGTTAACAACTTGGCGCTTGGGGGCTACTCAGGAGTCAGATTTTTTCTTCAGATGCACAGACACAAGTCATAACCAGCAAGTTAGCAGCTCCAAGTCATCACAAGTTAACAACTTGGCGCTTGGGGGCTACTCATAGAGCAAAAATTTAATCCAGCAAGGTGCCAGTTAGCTAAATTAATTGGTAGCTCCAAGTTGTCGCAGGCTGACAACCCGGCGCTTGGGGGCTACTCGTGGACGAGTTTTTTGTTCCAAGATCTAAGAGTCATCAACAGCCCTGAGTCCTAGTAGAGCTAAGGACTCAGTGCTTGGGGGCTACAATGTGAAAGTTTTTCTATATGTCAAGTTAATTCAAACTAAAGCACCTATCTTAGCTCCAAGTCACCACAGATAGGGTGCTTGGGGGCTACTGCAATAGGAGGCCTAGCAGAGAAAGTGTAAAGAGTAGAAGTCAGAGAACTTACATTGTGGATCATTTGAAGGGACCTGAGGGCCATCTGCTCTTCATCCTTCAGCCTGGAGGCTTGGTCATTAAGTTCAACAACTTCTATATAAGCTTTAGAAAAGGACTTGTCATCAGATATCCAGAGTCGGCTATAGTCAATTGAGGACTTGGCCAGCTCAGGAGTCGCCTTTTGAGGAGCCGGAGGAGCTTGAGGCGCAGTTGTAGGAGTCCTAGTCCCAGATGAGGACTGGACCACTAATGGAGTCTCCACCCGAGTCTCTGGAATAGACTCGGGAACAGGGGGAGTTGCAGTATTTGTGACACCTGCAGAGGCAGGTGTAGAGGGAGCCGTCTTTGTGCTCGTTGTCTGAGAGGTTGATGGAGGGACGGCTCCACGGCCAGAAGTCACATCAGCCATGCCTTGGAGCTTGGAGACCTTAGCGCAAGGCCGGGCTCTGAGACAAGGCAAGTTAGGAGTCAGTACCAAAGGCCATTAAAAGGAAACACAGATGTCATATTAATAAGAGTAAGGGAAAAAGTCGTACCCAACATTTGTCTCAAGATCCAAAGAGGCTAGAGAGTCAGAGGATGGCATAGACATGCCCGATTGGTAGGAGTCAGCCTTCTCAGGAGGAGAAGTTGACTTCCTCTAATGAGAAACAGGCAGAGGATCAGGAGTCTTTGCAGGGCCGTCTGAGCGCAGCTTCCTCTTCCTGGCTGTGATAACACTCTGCGTAAAGTCTTGAGGTTTAGCAATGGAGCCGCTTGATCCAAGGACTCGAGAGAATGGTACCTTGGGAACAGCTGTTCGAGACCCGTTTTTGGTGGGAGCTGGGGGAGATGAAGAGCGACTCTTTGTGCCCGATGACTCCTCAGACAAAGCCGGCTGGGATGCTGTAGGACTTGACTCTGCACGTTCTTGCTCAATAGCATCCTCAATAGGAGCCTCCTCTTCAACAGCATCTTCAACAGGAGCCTCTGGAGAGGACTCCTCATCTTCATCTTCATCACCAGTAGTAGTAGCCTCCTTGGAGGACTCCTCGCTGGACTCGTCATCATCAATGATTTCTGCCGCAGCAGAAGCCTCTCCCTTGTTCTTCTCAGTTTCAGCCCTACTCTCAGTTTCAGTTTCGAGAGCTGGCTTCCAGAAGGAGTCAGTTAGCTACAAAGAAATATAAAGGATTAGTTAGCAAGTTATATAATGAAAGCAAATAAAAAGAAATGCAAATGAAGTACTTACGGCAGGAGCTGGGCTGATGGAGCAGAAGGGCTGGAGCCCATAGTGAAACTGGTCCTTCACCGGCTTCCCAGTCAACTTCTTGATCAGTCGACCAAGTTCAGGACCATCACATAGTTTGTCAGTTATTCTGAGATCGTCAGTGACACATCGAGTGTATGAGCAAATGAGCCGAGTCCTAGGACTCAGTGGCTGGATTCTCCAGGTTGTCCAGCAGCGGACGAGATCCATGTTCTCCAAACTGTGGGATAGAAGGGCTTGAATTCGGATGATCAAGGACTCGACCTTTGGCCGGGCGGTCTCTGAGCACCTAGCCTTCATGAGAGGAGTCGCCTCCAAGCGATCCTCAGAGAACAGAGGGAGTTTGGGTTCACCTTCAGGAGAGGTGTCCTTGCAGTAAAAGAATGATTTTTGCCAGTCCTTGATGCGATTTGGAAATACTGGCTTAGGAAAGACAGAGTTCAAGCGACGCTGAAGAGCTACAGCGTCGCACTGCAAGAGAGGACCCCCAGAGGTCTCAGGCTGGGGGTTGCAGTAGAAGAGCTCAAGCCAGAGATATAGGTCTGGCTTGATTTGGAGGTAATCCTCACAGAGAATGACGAAATTGGACAGGGTAAGGATGGAATTGGGTGCTAGGTCGTCAATCCGCAGCTTATAGAAGTCGAGGAGCTGGCGGAAGAACAAATTACCCGGGGGCGTTAATCCGCGGAAGAGGTGCTCGGAGAAGATGATGATCTCGTCCTTTGCGGGAGAGGGGATCATTTCGTCTCCTGGAGCTCGATCCCTAACGCCAAATGGAAGAAAACCGGCCAGCCGGTGCGATTTCAGCTGCTCCGCCGTGATTGTGGATCCACCCCAATCGGCGGAGATCGATCTCTTGGATGATGATTTGGCGGCGGCGGCGGCCGCGGCGGCGATGTCGACGGTCCTGCTGGACGAGGGGGCCTTGGCCTTGGAGGTGCCTCTGGTGCGCTTGGGAGCCATGGCGTACGTGCGGAGCAAGTGGGGAGTGCTGCGCGCGGGAAAGAAACGGGTGCGAGAGAGAGGGAGAATTTTGGGCGAAAGGGACAAGTGAGGTTCAAGTCCTTACCCTTTGCCATTTATAAGGGGGTAAAAACCCTAGAGATCTACAGTGATGACCCACGGTAAAATCGTGGATAACGGTTCAGCAGTTGAAAGTCAAAATTACGGAAGTGGAAGAAGAGCCGGCTTGTTCCAGAAAGCCGAGTCTCATGACTTAAAGCATTAAAAATCCTCAGAGCCAGCTTACAAGAGTAGCCACAGACTCGGCCAGTATTGCAAAAGGCAAGAGTGGTGGACTTGTGCAAAAGGCGAGGATGAACTCATTTTATGTGTGTATTATGTTTTATATGCAGGAATTCATCTTGGAGATAGCAGCAAGTGACTTCTGAGCTTGTGACTCAGGTAGAAGGAGTCGACAGAAGAAGTCGATCCAAGGAGTCGAACCAGGAGTAGAATCAAGGAGTCGGAGGAAGTCGACAAAGCTGCGCCCAAGATAAATTCAGGGGCTACTGATGGGGGGATACTTTATAGGTAGGCCCATGGACCCGGAAAGTAGACCCGCCAAGACCAAGAAGGCCAAAGCCGAGTCACGAGTCAAGTCACATGGGCTGGGCTGGAGACAAGCCGACCAAGGCCCGTGTGGAGAAGGGACCCGCCAGAGAGGAATCCTAGTACAACCCAGAGTTCTAACTTGGAAGGACAAGACCTAGAGTAGGACTCCGTGTCTAAGTATGACTCGGTACAAGTTGTAAGTCCAGGGACCCGGCCACCTTTATAAGGAGGGCCCTGGACCTTAGATCGATAAGCTTAATCAGAGAAACCCTAGTCCACCAGAGAGAACTCGCTGACTCCTGAATCAGAGGAGTCGGAACCTTGTAATCGAGATCTAGTAAAGAGCAATAACACAGAAGCAGGAAGTAGGTCTTTACCTCTACTCAGAGGGGCCGAACCTGGGTAAATCCTTGTTCCTTGGCGAGAGTAACAACTCCTACGTACTTCGATCATCAATGGCCCCAGAACTCATCTTCCCTAAGGAAGAACTCGCCGTGACAACCCCACGACAGGACTCCTCCTCAGCATCATTTTCAACGGGAGCCTCCTGAGAGGACTCTCCGTTGGCATCATCTTTAACATCTTCTGCCTCAGCAGTTTGCTCCGTGGCAGAAGCTTCCTCCTTGGCCTCCTTCTCAGCCTCAGCCTCAGTTTCAGTTTCAGAAGCTGGCTTCCAGAAGGAGCCAGTTAACTGTAAAGGAGACAGAAAGACAAGTTAGCAAATGAAATAGAGAAGGCAGATGAAAGTGAAACAAATGAAATACTTACAGCAGGAGCTTGATTGGTGGAGCAAAAAGGCTCAAGTCCAAAATGCACTTGGTCCTTCACTGGCTTGCCCGTCAACTTCTTGATCAATCGGCCGAGTTCAGGGCCATCAGACAGCTTCTCCGAGACACGGAGGTTATCAGTCACACAGCGTGTGTACTCACATATCAGCCGGGTCCTAGGACTGAGCGGCTGGATTTTCCATGTTGTCCAGCAGCGCACTAAGTCTATGTTCTCCAGCTTATGTGACAGGAGAGCATGAATCCGGGTGATCAGGGACTCGACTTTGGGCCGTACGGCCTCTCAGCACCTAGCTCTCATAACAGGAGTCGCCTCCAGGCGATCCTGAGAGAAGAGAGGAAGACGAGGCTCATCTTCAGGGGATGTGTCCTTGCAATAGAAGAATGTTTTGTGCCCATCCTTGATACGGTTAGGTAAGACAGGTTTGGGGAAGACGGAATTTAGGCGACGCTGAAGAGCAACAGCGCCGCACTGAAGAAGAGGACCCCCAGAGGTCTCAGGCTGGGGCTTGCAATAGAAAAGTTCAAGCCAGAGATCAAGGTCTGGCTCGATTTGGAGGTAGTCTTCACAAAGAGTGACGAAATTGGAGAGGGTCAAAACGGAATTGGGCGCCAAATCGTGGATGCGCAATTTGTAGAAATCAAGAATCTGGCGGAAGAACAAATTACCCGGGGGAGTGAATCCTCGGAAAAGATGCTCGGAGAAGATCACGACTTCGTCCTTCGCCGGAGAGGGCACCACCTCAGCCCCTGGGGCACAGGCCTTGACATTAGAGGGAAGAAGGCCAGCAAGCCGATACCCCTTGAGTTGCTCGGCCGTAATGGTGGATCCACTCCAATCTGCGGAGATGGATCGCTTGGACGAGGAAGTTTGGCGGCGGCGGCGGCCGCGGCGGCAATGTCGATTGTCCGGCTGGACGAGGAGGCCTTGGCCTTGGGAGCAGCCTTGGAGCGCTTGGGGGCCATGGCGTACTTGCGGAGCATGCTGCGCGCGGGAAAGGAAATTTGCGGGAAGAAGAAGTTTGAAGGCGAAAAGGCAAGTGAGGGTTTCTGGTCCTTACCCTTGACAATTTATAAGGGGGGGTGTCGTGGTGGGAAGCACGGCATATCCATCAAAGACGGAAAAGAGTATGGGGCAGGCGACGATCGGATGCTCGCGCGGGATTGGGCATCCAACATGCAAACACACGTCAATTACCCAGGTTCGGGGCCCTCCTTGTGGAGGTAACACCCCTACGTCCTGCTCTTCTTGTTCTTATTGATTGATCACAAATCGAGCTACAAGGTTTGCTCCAAGAGCTGTATGGCGGTGGTGCCGGCTTGAGCTGTCAAGCCGGCTGGAGGTGGAAGACGATGATCTACGTATGTCTGCTTGCCTATCGCTTACTGCTTGAGTCTGCTTGCCTATCGCTTACTGCTTGAGTCTGCCTGCCTATCGCTTACTGCTTGAGTCTGCCTCGCGCAGGAGGCCCATGCACGCCTTATATAGGCAGCGGCTAGGGTTTTGGGTTACAAGGAGATTACACGATTGCCCCTATGACATCGCTACTCTGGAGCTGGCTGGAACTATATCATCATTACATTGTAGCTGTAACGCCCGACAGGGGCTGGACGATCCGGGCCTACTAGTACGGACCGGTCGGTTGGTAGAGGCCGGCTGGCCTAGCCGGCCGTCCGCCTCCGGGTAGGCGAAGCGGCCTGCTTTATCCGGCTGGCTTCAGGCGGCACGTTGTAGCCGGCCCATGTAGTTCTTGAAGAAATGGACCTCTTAGGGGTATCCGGGGTTCATATCCCCGACACTAGCCCCCGAGATCGTGGAGTCTTGCCGGCTTGCCGGGTAGACTTCTCGAGCTTTAAAGTTGTTTGTCGCTGTCGTTGAAGTCGTCCGGCTTGAAGTTTGCCGGATAAGGTGACGGCGGCCGGAGGCGGTTCGTCCGGCTTGGGGTAGCCGGTCTCCGGTAGTCTGGATGTCTTGGGAATCGTGAGTCGTGACATGCGTCAGCCACGTTTCGCCGCTTGGTCGTGGTGGTTGTGCTCTGCCCGATGTCAGGGGCACGTCGCTTCGGTCTTCGACGGACTGGATCGTCTGTGGCAACTGCCTGTTAGTGGGATCGTTTGCGGACGATGCGGTCTGTCCGCGCCCCACGTGGCGCGCGGAGCGGTGCGGTTCCGCCTGCCCCGCCTTTAAAGGGGAAAAGAGGGGGAAGGCTCAGAGTTTTCGCTCCTCTCTCCCGCTTCGTCTTCTTCGCCTGTTCTTGCTCTTCTTGCTCCTTACAGATTTCTCCGTCTCGCTGCTTCTGCTTCCGCTTCTTCCACCACGGGCAACAGATCTTCAATGGCGGGCACGGGAGCCTGGATGGGTTCCATCATCGACAATAAGTTCCTTCTGAAGCTTCACCGGAATGGGTCCATGGGGAAGAGCGGCGATGTGGAGGCTCGCGCCCCGCCCCCTGGAGAGATCTCGCCGAGGCCCAAACCGGACGAATTTGTCATGTTCTACACGCATGTGGAGCGGGGATTGGGGCTCCCCGTCAGCTCGTTCTTCAACGAGTTTCTGCATTTTTACGGGCTGCAGCCTCACCATCTAGGGGCAAATTGCATCACGCAGTTGTCCTGCTTCGTCACGCTGTGCGAAGCGTATTTGGGCGTTTGGCCCAGTATGGAGCTCTTCGGCATGTTCTTCTTCTTGCGGTCCCAGGTGACCGCTGGGCTGCAGCGGGACTGCGGCGGCGTCTCCATCAGCGCGAAGAACACGCCGTTCCCCAAGATCCATCTGCCCGAGTCCATCAAGAAGTGGCAGAATACATACTTCTATGTCAAGAACGCTACTGAGGTCGACCGGGTCAACCTCCCCGCCTTCGCCAACACGCGTCCGGCGGACAGATCCTGGAGCCGGAAGCCGGCAGTCGATGAGAGTCTGCAAGGCACCCTGTTCACCCGCCTGGAGAAGCTGGTGGCGGACGGCTTGACGTCCAGGGACCTGACCATGGCCTGGACAACGAGGCGAATGTTCCCGCTGCAGGAGCGCTCGCACAAGATGTGCTTCTACTCCGGCGTCCGGGATCCTACTCTGTCGGAGAATAGGCCCAGGAACCGGGCGTATCTCACGGGGTAAGAATCGAGCAAGGGGCTGAACACGGAGTCAAACAACCTCCAACGTTCCACGGCGACGGTGCTCGTCGGGCTCGTCGGAGGGGAACACTGCAGAGAGGGGACGCACAGTATTACCCAGGTTCAGGGCCCTCTTGTGGAGGTAAAGCCCCTACGTCCTGCTTGGCTGTATTGCTTGTAGAGGTTTTTCAGTACAGGGAGAGCCTGTGGAGCTCGAGGTGGCTACAATGGCTAAAAACCCTAACTGAACCAGGGGGTGAACTTAGATCTAAAACCCAACCCTTGGCACGGGAGTGCCCTCCCTCCTTTTATAGTCGTCTTGGTCCTCTTCCGCCCAAACATTTGGGCGGGAAGGGTTGCCACATCCCGACGAAGGAGGAGGCACGGTGCACCATAAAGGTGAAGTCCACCATAAAGGTAGAGCCCATGGACGCGGTCCACGGCAGGGGAGCAGCGTCACCAAAGCTGAAAAGAGGCACCGTCCAGCCAGGACGGTGGGCTGGCACAGCAGACGTGGAACGGGTCCCGCGGTGACGTCGCCGTTGGAGCGTAGCTGCAGGCGGTCTCCTTATCACCAAAGTGGCAAGCCTCATTGTCCGCTTTGCTTGGTGCCGCTTTGTTGACCCCTTTATTCATCAGAACGGCAACTGGGGCGCTGGCGTCATCGCGCTTTGGCGCGCCAGTGACTCTGCGGGAAGCGCAGAGCCCATGTGCGCTCTGCCGCGGAGGCAGAGCTGGCTTCGAGAGGAAGGAAACCTCCCGAGGCGAAAAAGCCTCGGCAATCTTCGCGGCTTAGTCCTTAGCCGAAATCCTGGTGGCGCCTTGAGGCGCCTTCTTGTGAAGAGATCCCCTGTCGAGACTCGACAGGCTTGGAGAGCCTCTACAGGCTGAGAGCCTGGTCCTTAGCGGAAATCAGACCGAAGAGTCCCTTGGGCCTTGGCAGGCCGGCCCGTGGTACCCTGGTTTCCACTGTGCCGATAGTAGCCCCCGGGCCCACGATGGGCACGCCGGAGTTGCCGACGGAGGCGAAGCGTCGAGGGCCCAACAGAGCCTGCCAGGGCCGCGACACGTGGAGCGCGACGGTTGCGCCCGCGGCCATGATCTCCTCGGCTTCAACGGGCGTCGTGGTGGGACCCGCCACGACCAGGCGCCCGGTCAATAAAGTCTGGGCGCGCAGACTGCGCCCGTCACTTCTCCCATTACTCCGCCGCCCACTTCTTCCAAACGATTTCTTCTCCCCAGAGCGCTCCTTCTCCACGGTTGTCTTCTTCCTCTCCGGCGAGCGATGGCACCCAAGAGAGCGGGCACCGACGCGAAGGGCAAGGCCACGGTGCAGGCCGGCTCGTCGGCCGGCGCGTCGGCGGCGGCGTTGCGCGGTGCGGCCCTCACGGCGGCGATGCCGCCGACCCGCGTCTCCGCGGCGGCGATAGCCAAGGTGCGTCACCTGGTGGCGGCGGACTCCAACGAGCAAGGGGCCACCGAGATGAGGCCAAGCGGCAGCAGGCTCGCCGACGAGTTCTACCCCATCTTCCTCCACACTCTCTATGCTGGCCTCGTACCGCCATTCTCTGATTTCCTTCTGGCGATTCTGGAGACGTATCAGATCCACTTGCTCCATCTTCACCCCAACTCCATTCTCATTCTTTCCATCTTCGCCTACCTTTGCGAGGCCTACATCGGCATTCGCCCTTCGGTGGCGCTCTTCCGCAGCTTCTACTCCCTCCGGAGCAGCGCCGCCGGCGAGCACCTCGGCTGCGTCTCCTTCCGCATCGCCGCCGCCAGGAGCGAGAACTACATCCCCATCGCTTGGCGCGGTGAGAATGCCATCACCATGGTGACGAAGAAGGTGGACGGCTTCCGCGAGCGGTGGCTCTTCGTCGACGCTAAGATGAGGAACCCCCTCCTGGAGGTGCCTGAGGGGCCCCCGGCGAAGTGGGCGCGCTGGGGGAGTGCAGAGTTCACCGACCGAAATCTTGACGCGGTGTACACATACATCCAGCGTATCCGCGAGGCAGGGGTCACCGGCCAGATGGTGGCCAGAGACTTCTTGAGGCGCCGGATTGCCCCCCTCCAATGGCACTCTGAGCCGATGTGGAGCTACAAGGACAAGACGGACGCGATGAGGCTGAGCCGAGACAGCCTCCGGCCTGAGGTGCTGAGCCAAGTCCTGGGGGTGCTCTTCGTCTCCAAGACAACAATCCCGCTGCCTGCCCAAGACGACGCATGGCCGCTCATCGCCTTGCCGAGGAGAGCATCTCGGAGCATCGCCGGGGCATGCCGGTGTTCGACGAGTGGGGAATAGTACCCGCGGGCCACCGCGGGCCCCGCCCCAACCCGTTGGCGGCGGAAACCCGGAGAGCATGGATGTGCCCCCGGAGCAGGAGGAGGCTGAAGAGGCTGGAAGAGGTACTCGGGAAGCCGAGGACGCACCCACCGAGGGCGAGGCCTCGAGGGGCGCCAGCTCTGCGGGCGGGGACGAGGCGTCGACAGGCGCCAGCCCTGTTGGCGAGGACGAAGTGGCGAGGGGCGCCAACCCCTCGAGAGGCTCCGTCAGCTCCTCGAGGAGCATTCCCGCCGACGTGGACCTCCAGGTGCTCTCCTCCAGCGATGAGGAGGGTGCCTTCTACGTCCTCGCTCCAAGCGCGTCGAGGAGGAGAAGGAGGCGAGCGGCGGCGGGGGTGGGCGCAGCGAGCCCCGCTCCAAGGCTGTCCACGATAGAAGCGCCACGACAGCGAGGAGCGCTTCTCGCGAGGAAGCAAGGGTGCCTCCAGAGGAGGCCGGAGCAAGCAACACCCAGCCACCCAGGGTGAAGAAGAGGGTGTGGGTGATGGCCGACGGTAAGTCTCCATCTTCTTTTCTTTCCTTGCTGCTTCACTTCTCGGAGATCCCCTGACTTGAGGACCTCAGACTTGCCTTTCTTTCANTGTCGGAGAATAGGCCCAGGAACCGGGCGTATCTCACGAGGTAAGAATCGAGCAAGGGGCTGAACACGGAGTCAAACAACCTCCAACGTTCCACGGCGACGGTGCTCGTCGGGCTCGCTGGAGGGAGAACACTGCAGAGAGGAACGCGCGGTATTACCCAGGTTCAGGGCCCTCTTGTGGAGGTAAAACCCCTACGTCCTGCTTGGCTGTATTGCTTGTAGAGGTTTTTGGTACAGGGTGAGCTTGTGGAGCTCGAGATGGCTGCCAATGGCTAAAACCCTAGATCTGTCCCTAGCCAAAGGAAAATTGAACCCCTGGCACGGGAGTGCCCTCCCTCCTTTTATAGTCGTCTTGGTCCTCTTCCGCCCAAACATTTGGGCGGGAAGGGTTGCCACATCCCGACGAAGGAGGAGGCACGGTGCACCATAAAGGTGAAGTCCACCATAAAGGTAGAGCCCATGGACGCGGTCCACGGCAGGGGAGCAGCGTCACCAAAGCTGAAAAGAGGCACCGTCCAGCCAGGACGGTGGGCTGGCGCAGCTGGCGTGGAACGGGTCCCGCGGTGACGTCGCCGTTGGAGCGTAGCTGCAGGCGGTCTCCTTATCACCAAAGTGGCAAGCTCGTTGTCCGCTTTGCTTGGCGCTGCTTTGTTGACCCCTTTATTCATCAGAACGGCAACTGGGGCGCTGGCGTCATCACGCTTTGGCGCGCCAGTGACTCTGCGGGAAGCGCAGAGCCCATGTGCGCTCTGCCGCGGAGGCAGAGCTGGCTTCGAGAGGAAGGAAGCCTTCCGAGGCGAAAAGCCTCGGCAAGCTTCAAGGCTTAGTCCTTAGCCGAAATCCTGGTGGCGCCTTGAGGCGCCTTCTTGTAGAGAGATCCCTGTCGAGACTCGACAGGCTTGGAGAGCCTCTACAGGCTGAGAGCCTGGTCCTTAGCGAAATCAGGCTGAAGAGTCCCTTGGGCCCTGGCGGGCCGGCCCGTGGTACCCTGGTTTCCACTGTGCCGACAGTAGCCCCCGGGCCCACGATGGGCACGCCGGAGTTGCCGACGGAGGCGAAGCGTCGAGGGCCCAACAGAGCCTGCCAGGGCCGCGACACGTGGAGCGCGACGGTTGCGCCCGCGGCCACGATCTCCTCGGCTTCAACGGGCGTCGTGGTGGGACCCGCCACGACCAGGCGCCCGGTCAATAAAGTCTGGGCGCGCAGACTGCGCCCGTCACTTCTCCCATTGCTCCGCCGCCCACTTCCTCCAAACGATTCTTCTTCCCAGAGCGCTCCTTCTCCACGGTTGTCTTCTTCCTCTCCGGCGAGCGATGGCACCCAAGAAAGCGGGCACCGACGCGAAGGGCAAGGCCACGGTGCAGGCCGGCTCGTCGGCCGGCGCGTCGGCGGCGGCGTTGCGCGGTGCGGCCCTCACGGCGGCGATGCCGCCGACCCGCGTCTCCGCGGCGGCGATAGCCAAGGTGCGTCACATGGTGGCGGCGGGCTCCAACGAGCATGGGGCCACCGAGATGAGGCCAAGCGGCAGCAGGCTCGCCGACGAGTTCTACCCCGTCTTCCTCCACACTCTCTATGCTGGCCTCGTGCCGCCATTCTCTGACTTCCTTCTGGCGATTCTGGAGACGTACCAGATCCACTTGCTCCATCTTCACCCCAACTCCATTCTCATTCTTTCCATCTTCGCCTACTTTTGCGAGGCCTACATCGGCATTCGCCCTTCGGTGGAGCTCTTCCGCAGCTTCTACTCCCTCCGGAGCAGCGCCGCCGGCGAGCACCTCGGCTGCGTCTCCTTCCGCATCGCCGCCGCCAGGAGCGAGAACTACATCCCCATCGCTTGGCAAGGTGAGAATGCCATCACCATGGTGACGAAGAAGGTGGACGGCTTCCGCGAGCGGTGGCTCTTCGTCGACGCTAAGATGAGGAACCCCCTCCTGGAGGTGCCTGAGGGGCCCCCGGCGAAGTGGGCGCGCTGGGGGAGTGCAGAGTTCACCGGCCGAAATCTCGACGCGGTGTACACGTACATCCAGCGTATCCGCGAGGCAGGGGTCACCGGCCAGATGGTGGCCAGAGACTTCTTGAGGCGCCGGATTGCCCCCCTCCAATGGCACTCTGAGCCGATGTGGAGCTACAAGGACAAGATGGACGCGATGAGGCTGAGCCGAGACAGCCTCCAGCCTGAGGTGCTGAGCCAAGTCCTGGGGGTCCTCTTCGTCTCCAAGACAACAATCCCGCTGCCTGCCGTAGACGACGCACGGCCGCTCATCGCCTTTGCCGAGGAGAGCATCTCGGAGCATCGCCGGGGCATGCCGGTGTTCGACGAGTGGGGAATAGTGACCCGCGGGCCACCGCGGGCCCCGCCCCAACCCGTTGGCGGCGGAACCGGAGAACATGGATGCGCCCCCGGAGCAGGAGGAGGCTGAAGAGGCTGGAGAGGACTCGGGAGCCGAGGACGCACCCACCGAGGGCGAGGCCTCGAGGGGCGCCAGCTCTGCGGGCGGGGACGAGGCGTCGACAGGCGCCAGCCCTGTTGGCGAGGACGAAGTGGCGAGGGGCGCCAACCCCTCGAGAGGCTCCGTCAGCTCCTCGAGGAGCATTCCCGCCGACGTGGACCTCCAGGTGCTCTCCTCCAGCGATGAGGAGGGTGCCTTCTACGTCGCTCGCTCCAAGCGCGTTGAGGAGGAGAAGGAGACGAGCGGCGGCGGGGGTGGGCGCAGCGAGCCCCGCTCCAAGGCTGTCCACGACAGAAGCGCCGCGACAGCGAGGAGCGCTTCTCGCGAGGAGGCAAGGGTGCCTCCAGAGGAGGCCGGAGCAAGCAACACCCAGCCACCCAGGGTGAAGAAGAGGGTGTGGGTGATGGCCGACGAGTAAGTCTCGATTCTTCTTTTTCTTTGTTGTTTCACTTCTTGAAGATCCCCTTGAAGGACCTCAGACTTGCCTTTCTTTCAGGGAACCTGCGGCGCCAAAGAGGCGGCGGCTCCGCAAGGTTGGAGAGACCACCAGCGCCTCTGTGGAGACGCCTGCGGCGGGCGAGCCGCGGCAAGCATCTGTTCCTCCCGCGAGCGAGCGCCGCGCGGAGGTGGTGATGGAGGAGGCAGCGCCGTCGCCAGGTCGGGCAACAGCTCCTCCCGTGGCGGAGCAGCGCACAGAGGAGGTGGCTGAAGAGACGGCGCCATCGTCGTCTCGGGTGGTGACTCTTCCCGTGGTGGCGCACCGCGTGGCTGAGGAGGTTGAAGGAGCGGCGCCGCCGTCACCAACCAGGGCGGCCACTCCTCCCGTCCAGCAGGAGACAGAGGAGGAGAGGGTGGACGAGGAGATCGTCCTGGAGCAGCCTCCAGGGGAGGAGGAGGAGGCTCCCTCGAGGGGGCCGACGCGACCGAGGCCGCGGCGGACGCGGCCGCCACAGAAGGGGCAGGTGGCGCCCCTGAGGAGCAGGAGGCAGAGGGGCCTCCGGAGCCCACAAGCGCCGGAACTGGGGGCGAGAGAACGCCCAGCCCCCAGAGAGCCCTTGAAGCGGGCGACAGGGGAGGCGCCCCCACAAGCCCCCTGGCCGCTCCAGAAGCGGCGGTGAGCCCAAGGCAGGAGGCCTCGGGCGCCTCGACAAGGATCGAGGCCTCCGCACCTGGCAGTGGTGCGGGAACCTTGGTGCGGCGGGAGCCGCGAGCGGCTCGCCGCCGGGTCGTCGTCAATCGGGCCCTGCAAGCGCTTGGCGAGGTGGGGGACGAGCTCATCAGGGAGGAGGCCGCCATCGCGGCGGAGCGAGCGAGGCTGGGCGAGGCCTGGTCCCTCCTCCAAGAGAGGGTGGAGTCCTGCCGCCGCCAGGACGCGGCGGCTCAGGCAGAGCGCCAAGAGGCCCTCCGCTTCGCCAAGGAGACCCGCGACAGCGTCAAGCGGGAGGCGCAGGAGGTCATGGACCAGCTGGACGCCGACCGGGAGGCACTCGAGGCGGAGACTGCCTCCAGTGCACCAGGAGCTGGCGGCCGCGCGGCAGCAATTTGCTGCCGAGTCCGAGGACACACGGGCCAGCCTGAAGGAGCAGCGCGAGCTGCTGGAGGCTCGCGAGGGCCATCTGGCACGTGCGCGAGGCGGAGCTGACACAGCGCGGAGGAGAGCTGCAGCGGCGCGAGGAGCAGGTCCAAATGCTCGAGAAGGACCAGGCCATCCGTGAGGAGCAGCTCAAGGCCCGCGAGGACAAGGTGGCCCGGGACGAGGCCACCTACTCGGAGCGCATGAAGAAGCCAACGCCGACCTCGCCAAGAGCAGAAGAAGGCGGAGGACGATGCCGACGCCAAGGTCAAGCTCGCCCGGGAGGAACTCTCCGCAGAATACAGGGCCAACCTCGCGAAGCAAGAGGAGCGCTTCGTGACCAAGCGCCAGGAGCTCCTGGACCGCATCGACGTCCTCGAGAAGGAGGTGCAGAAGACGGCTCCTCTCCTCCAGAGCGCCCAGGAGGCCCAAGCCTGCGCCGAATCCAAGGTCACGGCCCTGGAGGAGGACCTGCTCGAGCTCCAACAGCAGGTGGGGCCGGTCGCCAACCTTGTTGAGCAGGCGCGGGACAAGGAGAGCCACGGCCGGGCCATGTCGCGTCAGCGCCGGCTCATGTTCGAAAGCCTGGTGCAGCGTGCGCGCGCCATCGCGGACAACTTCAGGATTGAACTTCCTGCATTCGACGCAAGAGGGGGCGATGACGGAGCGGCGTACAACCTCTTCTTCGAGCAGTTCCTCGGGGGGATCGAAGAGACCGCGAAGGAGTTTGACGCGCGCGTCGTGGGGGAGAGCCGCGACCTCCTCGTCGTCGCCACCGCCAACATCTTCTGCAACCTTAAGCGGCTCGACGCCTCCATCGACCTCGCGGCCGTGACAGGGCCCGGCGACCCCAGCTTCCGCACGAAAGCGATACAGGAGGCTGCGGAGGCGTACGCCAAGAAGTTCGACCAGGCCGTGATTTTCGAAGGCGATGGCGGCAGCGAGGAGGACGCTGAAGAGGAAGAGGAGCGCCCCGCGGGCGGCGCGAGCACCTCAGGGGGCGCACAGGCCTGAGCTTCTTCCTGCAGCTGGACGTGCACAGGGCGCCCAAGTGTCTTAGCCTTTTGCTTGTATAAACTTTTGTAAAGACTTATTGATGCTTTAATTAGATGTGCTTGGCGTGTGCCCCTCGAGAGGCTTTTGTCTTCCCTTTCATGTCTTTTTTGCTCTACGTTTTAGGACCCTCTCTTAGCGCTACACCACCGCCGCTTCGGTATGTGAGCGTCAGGGCTCCACAAGGCCGGGGGGTGCGTGAGGCCTCGAGAAGTAAGATCCCGCGAGGCGCGATGCCTGGGGTTCCCCTTTAACGCGCAAGCAGCCCATGAGGCATAGGAGAGAGAAAAGAGGTTCGAGGGACAAAAGCCAGCGAAGGGAAAAATTGACCAAGTGTTTGGACTTAGCTTCGCGAGGCATTGTCTGCCTTGGAGGGGGTGTTGGTTCCCTGGAGAGGCGTTTTGGCCTTGTAGGGGGTGTTTAGTTCCCTGTCGAGGCATTTTCTTCTCGAGGTTGCCTGAGGCTTGCTTGGACCTGCTTCCCTGCGTTTGGACAGATAGGTGCACCCACAAGCAGTACATAGCTAGGTAACTTATGCGCGCTCGTAGGTTCCTTCATGTGTGTCTCGCGAGGAGAACAGGCACCAAGGTTTTGGTGATCCTTGGTGAGTTGACGTGCACGGGAGCTGACCCATGAGTTCAGAGCTCCCTGGGAGTTGACATGCATGAGAGCTGACCCGCGAGTTCAGAGCTCGGATCCCTTGGGTTTAAGGTGCTGCTGGGATGCTCCCGAGGCACAGGCACCATGCTAGCCCCCGCTCGCGAGATGCACATGAAGGATCATACGAGCAAGGACAAGATGCAAATATCATAAATGCTTACCAAAGCAGAAATCAAACTGCAGGCGCGAAGCGCAAAAGGTTCAAGTTGACCTGAAACAGAGGTTCATTACACTGGCGTGGCCAGAATTACAAAAATCCGCCATGCTCTGGGCATGGGGTCCACATGCTGTGGCTGAGACTCTCGAGGGGGCGTGCCCGTGGCAGACGCATGTAGAGAGAGCTCAGGGGGCCCCTAGGCGGGGGTGGCTTGAAGAGCCTGTGTCCCGCCATGTCTGGGCATGGGGGTCCACGTCGCCAGGGCATGGTGCTTGAAGAAGTCACCTTGCCGAGGCTTGGTGGCTTGGGAGTCTTCTCGAACGGCCCGCGGCAACGTATAGTAGAGAGGGGAGCCCGAAATTTTTCCTCGTGGAGGATGTTGGTGCTGAATTCTCCCTTGGCGCAAAAAGTTGCTTGCAAAAAGTTGCTCGTCGAGGACGATCAGGGGTAGAACTTGCGCAGGTGCTGGATGTTCCAGGGGTTGGCGATGGGGACGCCGTCCTCCGTCTCGAGCCGCGCAGAGCCAGGCCTGGCGATGTGCACGACTCTGTAGGGCCCTTCCCACATTGGTGAGAGCTTGTGGAGACCTTCCCTGGAGAGGATTCTCCTCAGGACAAGGTCCCCTGCTTCGAGAGTGCGCGGGCGGATGTGACGGCTGTGGTAGCGGCGGAGATCTTGCTGGTACCTTGCCGCTCTCAGGGCCGCATTGCGGCGGAGCCCTTCAAGCAGCAGCAGGTCGTCGTTGCGGAGCTCATCCAGCTCGGCCTCCTTGAAGGCCAAGACTCGCGGAGAGCCGTGGGTGATCTCGCTGGGGAGGACGGCTTCGGCGCCGTAGACGAGGGAGAATGGCGTCTCGCCAGTTGGCTTTGTTGGCGTGGTGCGGATGGACCAGAGCACCGAGGGGAGCTCGTCGATCCAGTTCTTGCCGCTGGCCTTGAGGCGGTTAAAGCTTCTCGTCTTGAGGCCCTTGAGCACCTCAGCATTGGCTCGCTCGGCCTGTCCATTGCTGCGTGGGTGAGCCACCGAGGCGTAGCAGATTTGGGCGCCGAGGCTGCCGCAGTAGGACTTGAAGGCGCCGCTGGTGAACTGTGAGCCGTTGTCGGTGATAATGCGGTTGGGCACGCCGAAGCGGCAGACCAAGCTCCTGATGAATTTCACCGCTGATTTCGCCGGAATGGTGCGCACGGGTTCCACCTCGGGCCACTTGGTGAACTTGTCGATGGCGACGTAGAGGTAGCGGTAGCCCCCGAGCGCTCGCGGGAAAGGTCCCAGCAGGTCCAGCCCCCAGACCGCGAACGGCCAGGAGAGCGGGATCGTCTGGAGTCCTTGTGCGGGCTGGTGGATCTGCTTGGCGTGGAATTGGCAGGCGTCGCAGGACTGGACAATTTCAGCTGCATCTTGAAGGACAGAGGGCCAGTAGAAGCCGCTTCGGAAAACCTTGCCTGCCAAGGTGCGCGAGGACGAGTGATGGCCGCACTCTCCGCTGTGGATGTCGTTGATGAGCTGGCGGCCTTCCTCGGCAGGGACGCACCGCAACGCAACCCCATTGGGGCGCTTACGGTACAGGTCTCCGTCGTGGAGGCAGTAGGACTTGGCCTGGCGAGCAATTCTCTCAGCTTCTGCATCTTCTTCGGGAGGACTCGATCTTGCAGGTAGCGCTTGATCTCGTCGATCCAACCAGTGTCTTGGCGTACCAAAGTCATCAACAAGCGATCGCCTGAGGGCAACCCACAGTTTGGTGCTCCACTTGGTGGGGCTGGTGGGAGCTCCTCTTGAACGCTTATGTTGACCACTGGTTGCTTGACGGAGGCCTTAGCGAGTCTCTCCTCAAACACTCCAGGCTGCTGGGCTTCTCTCTTTGCTGCTCGCTTGGCGAGGTCATCGGCTTCTTGGTTCTCTCCTCGCGGAATATGCTTGAGTTCCATGCCCCTGAAGTGCTTCTCGAGCTTGCGTACCTCTTCAAGATAGGCCACCATGTAGGTGTCCTTAGGCGTGTAGCTTTTGTTGGAGAAGTTGACGAGGAGCTGAGAGTCGCCCTTGATGAGGATGCGCTTGATGCCGAGGGCGATGGCGGCTCTGAGCCCAGCGAGGAGGCCCTCGTATTCGGCGATGTTGTTGGAGACCTTGTCGTGGTCCTTGAAGCACAACTGGACGGCGTAATATAGCTTGTCGCCTGTTGGTGAGGTGAGGACAGCCCCAGCCCCTGCACTCCGGGCCGCGAAGGCGCCGTCGAAGTGCATGGTCCAGTAGCCGGGCTCTGTCTGTCCTGAGGTTGTAGCTTGTTCTTCTTGAGGCTCTTCTACGCGTGTGTCCGTCCACTTCAGCCATGAAATCAGCTAGCGCCCTGCCCTTGATGACTCTTGTGGTGTCAAATTCCAGCTCGAAGGGTTGCAGCTCGATGCCCCAGCTCGCGACGCGATCTGTCGCGTTTGGGTTGCGCAGGACTTGCTCCAGGGGATATGAGGTGACCACCTTGATGGGGTGACCCTGGAAGTAGTGGCGCAGCTTTCTGGAGGCGCTGAGGAGCGAGAAGAGGAGCTTTTGCTGCATGGAGTAGCGCTCGCGAGCATCTCGTAGCACTGTGCTGACGAAGTACACGGGATGCTCGACGAGGGTAGTTGTAGGCGTGGCAGCAGTGGGCTCCTCTCGAGGCCCGGTGGAGTCCTTGTTGAGGGTCTCTTGAGGCCCTGCTTGTAGAGGCTGGGTGCTTGTCGAGGCTGCTTCCTTGTCGTGGAGTTCTGGGCTTGTCGAGGCGTGGCTCTGCTTGACGAGAACTGGCTCTTCCCTTTCAGCCACCAAGACCGCGCTTGCCGTCTGAGGAGTGGCTGCAAGATACAGCTTCAGAGGCTCGCGAGGGCGTGGGGCAACCATGATGGGTGGGCTCGCCAGGTATTTCTTCAGATCCTCGAAGGCTTTTGCCGCTTCAGGGGTCCACTTGAAAGGACCAGACCGCTTCATAATCTTGAAAAATGGCAGCGCCCTTTCGCCGAACTTGGAGATGAACCGGCCGAGGCTGGCCATACATCCCGCCAAGCGTTGCATGTCCTTGAGGCGACGAGGAGGCTGCATTTCTTCTATGGCCTTGATCTTGTCGGGGTTTGCTTCGATGCCGCGATGGGACACCAGGAACCCGAGGAGCTTGCCTGAAGGGACCCCGAAGACGCACTTGGCGGGGTTCAGCTTGATGTTCACCTTGCGCAGGTTGGCAAAGGTCTCCTCGAGGTCCTTGATGAGCGTGTCCTCCTCGCGAGTCTTGACCACGATGTCGTCGACGTAGGCCTCTGCATTCCTCCCCATTTGAGCCCCCAAGGCGATCCTCATGAGACGCTGGAAAGTGGCGCCGGCATTCTTCAAGCGAAGGGCATGCAGACGTAGCAAAACACACCACAAGGGGTGAGAAATGCTGTCTTCTCCTCGTCTTCCTTTGCCATCTTGATCTGGTGGTAACCAGAGAAGGCATCCAGAAAACAGAGGAGTGCGCAGCCGGCGGTGGAGTCCACGATCTGGTCGATCCTCGGGAGGGGATAGGGGTCCTTGGGGCAGGCCTTGTTGAGGTCGGTGAAGTCGATGCAGAGGCGGCTTCCTCCGGTGTGCTTGGGAACGACAACACCGTTGGCGAGCCAAGTGGGATGGACAACTTCCTTGATGATGCTTGCTTTCTTCAACTTTTCTACTTCCTTGACGATGAAGTCTTGCTTTTCTGGCGCTTGACGTCGCGCCTTTTGCTTCACGGGGCGTGCGTTTGGACACACGGCTAAGTGGTGCTCGATCACCTCCCTCGGTACGCCGGACATATCTGACGGTGTCCATGCGAACATGTCAGAGTTTGCCCTGAGGAAGGCGACGAGCGCGCTTTCCTATTTGGGAGGCAGGTTGGCGCCGATGGTGACGCTAGCCCCCCAGCCGCTTGCCTCCAGAGACACCTGCTTTGTCGCGGCCTTCTCCTGAGAGAACAGCTGCTTCTTCTTCGCGGGGGGCCTCGGGAGGGGTTCTTCGTCCTCGTCAGCAGGGGACGCCACCGCGGCAGCCTTGTAGGCCGCTTGCGCAGCGTACAGGGCGTCAGAGACCACGCCGCGGATGACGATGGTGCCGCCCGAGCCAGGGAGCTTGACGAGGTTGTAGGCGTAGTGGGTGACTGCCATAAACTTGGCGAGGGCGGGGTAGCCGAGGATGGCGTTGTAGGGCAAGCCGATGTGCGCGACGTCGAAGTCGATCAGCTCGGTGCGGTAGTTGGCCTGTGTGCCAAAGGTGACTGCAAGCCTCACTTGCCCTAGAGGGGTCGTGAGGCCCTCTGTCACCCCTGAGAAGGGCCTGGTGGGCATGAGCCGCTCGTAAGGCACCTGAAGCTTCTCGAAGGTCTCGACAGAGATGACGTTGAGGCCTGCACCCCCATCGATGAGCGTCTTGGAGACGGCGATGTTGTTGATGGTGGGGGTGCAAACCAGCAGGATGGTGCCAACAGCTGAGGTGGACTTGGGGTGGTCGCCGGAGTCGAAAGTGATGGGGTACTAGGACCACTTGAGGGGCCTGGAGGCCTCAACCCCGGGAAGCGCTGCCGCGACTTCGCGAGCGAGTTGCTTGAAGTGACGGTTGGAACTGGGGGCCTGGGCCCCGCCGAGGATGCAAGCAGCGCCGCGAGGCACCTGGTAGCCCTCAAGAGTCTCGGCAGGGAGGTTATCGTTCGTGGGTTGAGCGGCGTTGGCCTGGGCGGGGTTCTGCTGGTAGTTGTTGTCATAGTTGTTGCCCCAGCGTCGCCCCCTGCGGCCGCCGCGGCCGCTGCCGCGGCCACCGCGGCCTTGCTCCCCCTCGCGTGCCTCGCGAGCCTCGCGAGTCTCGCGAAGCCTCTTGAGGTCGTAGCAGTCCTCGGTGGCGTGGGAGTGCCTGTTGTGGTAGATGCAGAAAGGGCGGTCATCCTTCTTCTCGGTGCCCGCGGCTGAAGTGGCAGCGCGAGGCTGCTTGGCGTCGGGTTCGGCCGCGAGGACCGCGGTGGTCTTGCGCTTCTCGGAGGATTTCTTCTTCTTCTTGGAGCTCTCAGTGGGATCCTCAGGCTCGTTCTTGACGAACAGGCGGCCCTCTTCAGCCTTGGCGCACTTGTCCGCCAAGTCGAAAAGCTTGACGACGGTGGTGATGTTGTCGTGGATGCCAAGCTTCTCGAGCATCCGCACGTCCGTGACTCCAGAATGGAAAGCCGAGATGACCTGTGCGTCTGTGGCGTTGGGAATCTTGTTCCGCACCTGGCTGAAGCGCTGGATGTACTTGCGGAGGGTTTCGCCAGGCTTCTGGCGCACGCCGCGGAGATCGTTGTACGTGAGGCCGCGCTCGTACGTGCCCTTGAAGTTGGCGATGAAGCACTTGCAGAGGTCCTCCCAGGAGCCGATGGACTCGGCGGGAAGGTTGGTGAGCCATGAGGACGCAGAGTCCTTGAGAGCCATGGGGAACCAGTTCGCCATGACCTTGTCGTCGCCCCCGGCGGCCTGGATGGCCAGGGTGTAGAGCTGTAGGAACTCCAACGGGTTGTTCTTGCCGTCGTAGCGTGGAGGGAGGTCCGGCCTGAACTTGGTCGGCCAGACGACGCGGCGAAGGCTGCGGGTGAACGCAACCGTGGTGCCGTAGGTGACCACGCCGTCGGCGAGAGTGGCGCGGAGGTGACGCCCGGCGGCGGCGACGTCCTGGACGGCGCGGTTGTGGCGTTGTTGGCCGCGCTCGATGTTTACGCGGGCGTCCTCGGGGGCTCGCTGCACGATTTGGCAGTCGTGCGGCGACGAGGCGTGTGAAGCAACGCGGTTGTCGCGGGGAGGAGCCCCCGCCGGAGCAGGTTGCGGTGGAGCTAGAGCGGGCGCGGGTTGGCGAGATGGTGCAGGAGGAGCGCCTTGCGCTGCGTCTCCCGCACGACCAGAGGGGACCAGCGAGCGAGACGGCGCGGGAGCGGCGACGCGGGCGGCGCCGATGAGCTCGGAGAGGCGATGAAGCCAGGCTTCGTGAGCCTCCGGGTTGGGACGGTACCGCAGCAGCTCCTGCGCCATGAGGAGCGCAGTTGCCGGGCTGGGCGCAGGGCGGCCCAGCGAAGAGGCAGCACCGTCGCGCGACGGGTGAAGGGAGGAGGCTTCC
The DNA here is from genome assembly GCA_012064385.1 of Puccinellia tenuiflora. Classification (NCBI taxonomy): domain Eukaryota; kingdom Viridiplantae; phylum Streptophyta; class Magnoliopsida; order Poales; family Poaceae; genus Puccinellia; species Puccinellia tenuiflora. The sequence goes on from QRDG01001409.1 coordinate 1,050,023, forward strand.
TCTTCGCCGAGGTCGTCCTCGGTGTGGACGTCGTCGTCGTCCGCTGGGTGCTCGACGCGGGGCTCGGGGTCGACGTGGCGCTCCGGAGCAGTGTTTCCACGAGGGCGGCCGCGCTGCCTGCCGGCGGGAGGAGCAGTGGCAGCGCTGGCCGTCCGGCGAGCGAGACGCTCAGCGCGAGAGCCAGCCATGGTGGTGTCGAGGTTGAAGACGCACCTCAGCCCCCTACCTGGCGCGCCAAATGTCGGAGAATAGGCCCAGGAACCGGGCGTATCTCACGGGGTAAGAATCGAGCAAGGGGCTGAACACGGAGTCAAACAACCTCTAACGTTCCACGGCGACGGTGCTCGTCGGGCTCGTCGGAGGGGAACACTGCAGAGAGGGGACGCACAGTATTACCCAGGTTCAGGGCCCTCTTGTGGAGGTAAAGCCCCTACGTCCTGCTTGGCTGTATTGCTTGTAGAGGTTTTTCAGTACAGGGAGAGCCTGTGGAGCTCGAGGTGGCTACAATGGCTAAAAACCCTAACTGAACCAGGGGGTGAACTTAGATCTAAAACCCAACCAGGAATCGAACCCCTGGCACGGGAGTGCCCTCCCTCCTTTTATAGTCGTCTTGGTCCTCTTCCGCCCAAACATTTGGGCGGGAAGGGTTGCCACATCCCGACGAAGGAGGAGGCACGGTGCACCATAAAGGTGAAGTCCACCATAAAGGTAGAGCCCATGGACGCGGTCCACGGCAGGGGAGCAGCGTCACCAAAGCTGAAAAGAGGCACCGTCCAGCCAGGACGGTGGGCTGGCGCAGCAGACGTGGAACGGGTCCCGCGGTGACGTTGCCGTTGGAGCGTAGCTGCAGGCGGTCTCCTTATCACCAAAGTGGCAAGCCTCGTTGTCCGCTTTGCTTGGTGCTGCTTTGTTGACCCCTTTATTCATCAGAACGGCAACTGGGGCGCTGGCGTCATCGCGCTTTGGCGCGCCAGTGACTCTGCGGGAAACGCAGAGCCCATGTGCGCTCTGCCGCGGAGGCAGAGCTGGCTTCGAGAGGAAGGAAGCCTCCTGAGGCGAAAAAGCCTTGGCAAGCTTCGCGGCTTAGTCCTTAGCCGAAATCCTGGTGGCGCCTTGAGGCGCCTTCTTGTGGAGAGATCCCCTGTCGAGACTCGACAGGCTTGGAGAGCCTCTACAGGCTGAGAGCCTGGTCCTTAGCGGGAATCAGACCGAAGAGTCCCTTGGGCCTTGGCAGGCCGGCCCGTGGTACCCTGGTTTCCACTGTGCCGACAATTGTAGAGTCATGGTCATCACTGGTCCTTTCTTGATGGATTCGATGAGGCTGGTCATCTAGAACAAGAGAAGATACTTAGCAAGCAAATAGCTAAAGATAGTTACAAGAATGATATTAGATAAGTTTTTGGACGAAGAGCAAATAAATTTTAGTCCTATGAGCTTTTTTATTTCTAACCGAACTTAGGGTTTCGAACCTACAGGCAACACAGTGCTCTGATACCATATGTAGCGGACCTGCACTTAAAAATAGGCAAGTCCCTATGCATAGTGCAAACCCCTGGATCGATTCATTTGCACACATAGTTTATGATGAAATATCACAACATTATATCAATTATTACATGCTTGATCCAGTACTTAACAAAATATTCATTACAATTTGCATAGCACGAAGCGAGCTTGCAAGAGTAAGGCATCGGAAAACATTATTCTTCATGGAGTCTCCATCATCTTCATGATGCCATAGGCGTTGCACACTCGAAACCCTTAAACGAAACATCACTCATCGTCGGAGCAACCTGCAACAATAAAAGCGATGCAGCCAAAAGAGTGGTCAGAACCATATGAATGGATCTGGCAAGTGACATTTTGTGGACTCATGGTGGAAAAACTCTAATAACCTATATGCATATTTAGGCTGGTGGAGTTTGAAGGCTATTTTGCATAAAGCCAACTTTTCCCTAACTCTTTTCAAAACTCTTTTTCATCTAAATGAGATATGTATGGCTTGAAAATCGTTGTCTCATCTACCCTGGTCCACCCTTCAAAATTTTACTTAGATAAATTGGAGTGATGAGATCTTTCGTTGACATCCTTGTCCAGCTGCTCAGATTCGTCCAGTAACCAGGGACACGGTTAAGTACTTAGTTTGACACTCTGTAGAGGTTGTGCACGTTCACCATAAGACTCAATCAGCCCATTGTAACCTTGACCTTCTTGAAGTGAAAAGGAAAGGAGAAGATTGAGCCGAGACCGTTCCGAAGCATTTCCCCGACCACTGTCGTCTTGACCCGTTCCAGCTACATCCTCTACATCTGCTTTTCAAGCCGGGCCGGTTCCACACAACATACTTAGTCAAGCCAGACCCCATATGACTTATGGCTGCACGGTAAGCTAAGTAAACTTGGAGTAACTTCGATCTCTTTGTCCCTGGGTGGCTGTCCACAAGTGAGCATCTCGGGTGAAAACCACCATGGAGATGGCCCTGAGTAGCCACTCAATAATAAACCACCAAGCAATACCAAAGTCCACCCAGGAGTTTCTTTAACTTAGTAGAAATTTTCTTTATTCATAAAACAACATTTAGCATAGCATTCATAATTCTACCAAGTTATAATAGGATTCTAGACCAACTAGTATAGGGGTACTACTCTAAACAGTTTAGCATGGTAGTACTAATAACACATAACGTGCTTTTTACTAAGGAAAAACTCTAACATGCATATACACCAAATAATAGGAATTTCATGAATGTTCCACTTGCCTTGGCAGCAGGAAGAGTAGGAGCAACAGTTGATAAAAAGTCCCGGGTCTCTCCGAAAGATCTAACAAATAAAACAAGCCACACATAAACATACAAACAAAATAACAATACAATAAAGTATCCTATGCATGAAATGCAATTACAATCACACGAAAAATACTAAACTAAGTTTTCTAGTTTATGAAAATATGCATGAAGTCAAAATGCAATTAAACAATTTTTACTATCATCTCAATACAAAACAATTCCCAAAAAGGGAATAAACACAAATTAAATACTACTGTTAAACAAAATAATTACAGAAAATATGGGATTGGTCTCTCTGGACAGAGGGCTTCAAAACTAAGCTATACCAATTGGATTCACTCAAAAAGCTATTTTTAAACTAAAGTTATGTCAAAATTACTCAAACTTCACATTTGGAAATTGAATAATTATAAAATTGACAAACAGAAAACTAATATAGCAGAAAGATTCTACTAGTTCTAAGGATTTCAAATATATAAATATATTTGAATTTGGCTAAACAAAGAAAAAGATATGGTAAAACTAAGATGCAGGGGCTTTTCTGCAAAATAGACAGATTAAAACTCATTCGAAAAATACACAGAAAATCCACGGCCACGTGGCTGCTTCCTGCTGGCTGATAGATCTGACTGTGTGCTGACTAGGCTGCTGAATGGATCTGATCTGGATCGTCAGATCCAGATCTGACGGCTAAGATCTAAATGTACCGGTTCGGGGTAAGTGTTCTAATCCTAACCGTTCGAATTAGATCTAACAGCCAGGGGCTAGAGTTTCTTACCGGCGCGACGTGTGGTTGTTGGAGGCGAGGGAGACGGCGGCGGACGGCTTGGTCGTCGACGTTCAAGTCACTCCAGTGATGCTCCGGTCTCGGGGAGGCGACGACGAGGCGCGGCGCGACACGGAGAAGGCGATGGCGAAGGGGAGGCATCGATCGCGTCCTGGAGAGGCGGGGAGAAGCGGCCGGAGGAGCTCGGGGCGATGTTCGGCTGCGGATAAAAAAAGAACAAGAGGTCAAGGAGGTGTGCGAGGTCCAAATTGGCTTGGCCGGCCAAGGGAGGCAGCCGGCCCCCACATGGGCCCCATGTGGCAGCCCATTAGTGGCTCAGCCGGCCCCCATGTCCCCGTGACCTCGCACACCTCCTTGACCTCTTGTTCTTTTTTTATCTGCGGCCCAACGTTGAGTACTTTATATCTGCATAGTAATAGATCTTGGCTAGTTTGTGGTTCACGTTGTTAGGAATTTTTTTGTTTTCTGTCGCGGAACCCCTTCAGTGGTATCAGAGCCAATCTATGCGTAGATATTTAGTACGGTTAGAACATATAGAAATATGTGTGCACTCGATCATATAATTGTTACCCTCTCACATGCACTTGTTCATACTATTAGATTGTATGATGAAGCGGCCCGGACCGACCTTACACGTACTCTTACGCGAGACTGATTCCACAATTGACATATGGCTTGTACCATACATGCGGCTTACGGGTGTCTGTCTCTTTTGCAATGGTAGTATGGCATTTTCAACGGAGGGCCCCGAAAGGGGTGTAATAGAGACAATTATTTAATCGGTGTTGTGGTTTCAGGTTCGTAAGTTAGAAGCGGTTCTTTTTACGAAAGCCCCACAGCCACGTAAAATATGCAGAAGACAAAGTAGATGCGTCTAACTTTATTTTGCAGGGGTGCGTGATATGATATGGTAACGGTAAGTATTTAGCGAAATATTTAACTGATTGCGTGGAGGCATAGTGACCTGGTGCGGTGCCGGAGAGCTCGATGGAGATCAAGGCGCGGAGACCATATCATGTCGCACATATATTACATTTTTATGTTCTTGTTGTGTGCTACCTATATTGTTTGTATTAGATATACAGCAGTAGAAATATAGGTTGATCCCTGAAATTAATACCAATATCGTGTTCTCCCTTAGCATGCACCACCAAGAAAGTTCTCCGTTATGAGGCACGCCGTGACGATCGGGTGTTAGACATATCTGTGTTCGCATACGATGGTTGCAAGCCATGTATGCACTGCAATATACTAAGGTTAAATTGGCGAGCCTAGCACGTACAGACATGGCCTCGGAACACAGGAGACCGAAAGGTCGAGCATGAATCACATGGATGATGTGATTGACATGGTGATGTCTACCTTTGAAGCTATATCGTCGGTCGTGACGATCGGGGGTGGTGTAGTGGATTAGGATCATGTAATCACTAAAACAACGACGAGGGATGTTCGTTTTGAGTGGGAGTTACTGTATTTTTATATAGATAAACATGAAATCATATTATGAACATAGTCGTCTAAATTACTTTGCAAAAATCTTTGTAGATAATAACCTGTTCGATAGCTGTAACGCCCCGACCCCAGAACTATACAGTGAAGCGTTGTGCAACCGGTCATGCTACATAATCGAAGGTTACTGGGTTTACCAATCCCAGGCCAAAACTCATTGGCAGGTGTGCTCGGAATGGATCATCGGCACACAACACCTCGATCATGCCATAAGCTCAGACATCGCTATCACGTATAGTAAAGAGACCGAGACTTGTGGAACAACTGGCACATTTCAGACTCTACGACATAAAAGCATATAGCAACTCATATAAGAGAAGATACAAATATTACACACAAAAGGGATCACAGATCCAACAGTACATCAAGCGGAAACGAGTAGTGTTGTCTAACAACAAGATGCAAATATGGCCTAAGGGGCCTACAGATAAACGAATCCCAGCCAGCTTGTTCCACGGTCCCAAGCTGCCACCTGGAAACCCCAGACTACTAGTCGATGTCCACGAAGAACCCACCTAGCTGCTCGGTGTCGTCCTCCTCTAAAACAAAGTCATAAAGGCAGCAAAGAGAGACTGAGTACGATGTACTTGCAAGTTTAGTAGGGCGATATAGGCCCAATGCTGACGGAGGCTCTAAAGTTCTTTAGTAGCTATTTTGCGTAAAGCTAGATTTCATAAACAAAGATAGAAATGACCCATGGCATCGACTACTCAGAATGTTTTCCAAAGAGGGGTAAGAGAGTAACTTTCATCTTCGGTTCTCGTCGAACCAACTGGTAGCCAAAAACCACTCATCTCCACCAAAGGCACTCCCTCGAATCACCCTCGAGGAAATGAACCTTTTTAAGCACACGTTGAGTTGCAAGCTTTAGCTGCCAAATTTATTAAATAAGGTTAAGGTTCTGTATGAGCTAATCCGCCTTTCCCAAGAGTTTGTTCATAACCGTGGACACGGCTTTTCGAAAAGATTTACCCTGCAGGGGTGTACTATTTTACCCATTGGTACCGTCCGGCTCACCTGAGTGGCCCTCTTCCGGGGAAGGCCGGCGAGCGGGCGCGGTTAAACCTTTACCTCGCATGAGACTATCCAAGAGTCATCTGTGGCCACAGGGCAAGTTTACCCAGCCTATTTCAGTCCCTGTCCCATCGCCACACCCTAAACACAAATCCTCATCAACATTTCCTTTTCCACTCACACGCAAATGGAAAACCGAACTAGATGACCCTTGGATACGCCCGCACAAGTTATTCACTTAGTAAGGCGCCCATACACCCACCAATGGCAGCACGCTCGGTTCTTCGTTCTAGCTAAAAGCACTCTCAGCCTAGGCGGCAAGAATGAGGCAAAACACCATCCCCGATGGCAACTCATCCAAGCCTTTTAGCAATTTAATTAACACCTCAAGTAACCATCATGTCCGAACATTCCATCATCAACATCAATATGGAATTTAATCAACGGACATAACTAGAATTTGCCTAAGCATGGCTAAGCATGTATAACAACAATTATATTTTGTAACCGGCCAACACATCAACCCTAGAGTTCATAGGAGGGGAATCATGTGATGGTTCAGGGGATAAACATGCCTTCATAGGATACTCTACATCTTGATCAAAATTGACATTGGAATCGCATGCAATATCACTACAAGGATTTGGGTCTATTGCAACAAAAAAAATTGTCGCAATATGTGCCGATTTGTGGCAATATGTATCTATTGCCACAAAATGACTTTCGTTGGCAAGCGTTGCAATAAAACGCATGGAAATAGGCTATTGCGACAAAAAAGAAATTGTGGCAATAAAATGATCTATTGCAACAACCATGAGGGCAGTTGCCACATTTTTCCCTTGTGGCAACACTCACTTGTCTCCACAATTTCGATTTGTGGAAATAGCTTAATGCAACAAGAAGACGAATTGTGGCGATTAATAGTTTGTGGCAATAGCCATTTGTGGCAATAACCTATGCCAACGACCAATGGTTCGTGGCATATACTCTTTCGTGGCAATATGTAATCGTGGCAATAGCCTACGGCAACAACCCTTGTTTTGTAGCAGCAGCCATTTTGCCACGGACCACTAGACTCGTGGCATTAAATTATTGCGACAAACATTCCACTCGTGGCGATAAGCTATTGGGACAAGTTAAATTTTTCGTGGCGATAGTCTATTTCAACAAAATTCACTTTCGTGACGCCACATAGTTATTGCAACGGCCAACTTTTTCGTAGCGAGAAGCTACTGCGACAAGTTAAATTTTTCGTGGCGATAGTCTATTTCAACAAAATTGGATTTCGTGGCGCCACATACGTATTGCAACGGGCATACTGTTTGTAGCAAAAAAGCTACTGCAACAACGTGAAATTTTCGTGGCAATAGTCTGTTTCAACAAAAGTTTTCGCAACTGGAAGTTTTCGTGGCAGTAGCCTATTTCAACAAAGCTTTGTTTCGTGGCACCACACAGTTATCGCAACGTGCAGAGTAATTGAGGTCACAAGTTATTGCAACAATATAAAGTGCAACCATTAAAAAAAAAGCAATTCAATTGCAAAATTCAAAAGATATGCATAATATGAATATTCATACAAATCATAATTCGCGTAGCAAATATCCAAATATCCAACAAATGAAACTAAAAAAATACATCCATCCTAATTAAGTGCCAAGCCTAAGATCTACATTATGCAGACTCCAATCCATTTGTAACGTGGTAGTTGAAATTCCGAACGTAGGTGCGTTTGCCCGCTAATTCTCCTTTTGTGTTAGCCCAGCTAATTCCTTTGGATCCTGCAATCAAGAACGGAATAAAATTAGCCAACCGAATATTAGAGCAGCCGACAGTAAGAACCTTCAGTCTGGTGGAAAGGATGTCTTGCATTTCTAGATGATTTCAAAACCATGACCACCTGTACTAGAGGTAATGGAAGCATCATTCTACTATGGAATGATAAATGGCATGGGGAACCATTGACAACGCAATTACCACATCTTTACTACAGAGAAAGAACTTCAACATAGACTCATCAGAATGTGTTCTATGTGATGATTGCGTTACTGAATCTTATATGTACCACTGTACCAAGCAGCAACTAGCAACTAAATTATACACAAAATCTGACTATTTGGCATCATTCCTTTTTGAGTTACCAGTAAAAATATCAAGATTGATGCGATTGGTAAGTCCCAATGTGAAGCAATGGCATCATTCCTTTCATAGTTTCAAAGAACTAATTAACAACAAGTCAAGAATTGGGACTTACCATTGCTTTGTATATTCGAGAATTTTGTATGAGGTGATTTGAAGAAATCACATTTGTCCTTGGTCCTGATAAATTGCTATTAGGACTACAACTTTGTAAGACAGTAGTTTGCAAGCTTGGATTGATATTTTCTTTTTCGGTCCTCTTCTTAAGCACCTGCAAATAGAAGTACATTTTCAGCAATGCAAGTAAGCAAAATAAATCTTAGAAGATGACAACCAAATGACAGTAATTTTTGTATGAGGCGGTTTGTAGAAATCACATTTGGTTTTGGTGCTGATAAATTCCTTTTAGGACTAGAGCTTTGTAAAACAGAATTTTGCAAGCTTGGATTAATATTTTCTTTCTCGGTCCTCTTCTTAATCACCTGCAAATATAAGTGCATTTTCAGCAATGGAAGTAAGCAAAATAAATCTTAGAAGTTGACAAGCATATGACAGTAATCACCTGCTGTTGGATTCCCATCTCTTGGACCAGTTTAGCCATCTGTTGCTTGAAGCTTGCCGCCATTTTTCTTTCAAATTCCTGTCTTGATCTAGTCTCTGCTTCCAACCATTTTTCCCTTGCAGCACGCTCTTCGTGTAACATCTTCTCAAGTTCTTCTCTCTCAGCACGCTCCATGTTAATACTCTCTTGCCGGAAGCTACTGTACTTGATGAGATCACTAGTTGGTCCAGAAACGATGAAGAAGGAACTAGCGTTGATGCTTCTGTCATCCAAAATATAAAACCTGTTGAGTTTGATGATGATCTACTCGAATCTGATGATGATTTGGATGATGATGAGGCTTACATAAATGATGGCCATGTCCCTCCTTTGGGACGAGAAGAATTGGATGACGACCTCGGGTTCTTTGTGTAGGCTCTAGTATCTTGGTAAGATATTCCACATGCCAAGACATTAATACATATTCCTGTTTTTAATCAGTACTTTATGGTTTCTGCCGGTTTGCATTTTCCGTTTGTTCAGAACTTGATTTCTTCAGTAATTACTATGAATGATGTTAGCTACAGCCAAAGGTTCCTTCTAGGATAAATCTAGCGCTGGAAAGCCGGCTTTATATTTGCTCATCTGGATAATATGTATACCGTCGCAGTACACAAATGCACAAGCTGATACTATGTGTTGCTGTTATGATTCATCCTATGCGTACCTTCCTTGTTGTCTAAACACATATACCTTACTTTATCAAGTCTAAAGTAGTTCCTGCAATATGCATACTGTTGTGTGAAGATGCCTCTTTTTCTTATGCTAGAAGTCAAACATGTCAGCTAGAACCTTACAGTAATTTTTGAGTCATAATTATGTGTCAAACATGCATCAGTATGCGGTCTTTGTTGTTCATTAGGCTGATTGAACTGGTTCGTGTCCATATTCTTGGCAGTGCAGTCTTATTTTTACTCAGTCTTATTTAATTAGTATCCATGATTTAGATTTGGAGCTTTATCACAACTACATTTTAACATGCACATTGGAATATTCAAAGGGCTCAATTGCTATCTGTTATGTCAGCCAGCTAGCTATCTAGGTGACTGATCCATTACAAGAAGAACATTCTTGGATAAATGCATAATATGTCTTCAGCTACCTAGTATTAATATCTGCAATTACATGTATAGAAAATTTTAGACAGTAGAAGAAAAATATTAGATGTATTAGATTGTAATCTTGTAGGAACTGTATTTTTCATTTATATTTCGATTCGTCAAGGCATAATCCTGTATTGACTAGAGATATAGTGTTTGGTAGAACTGCATGTACGAAGCTAAGTTAAAGTCTTTTGATAAAGGTGCTAGCAGCGAGCAAGAAGGCACAAGTGAAGTTCAACTTATGATTTGGGAGGTTAAATTGTAAGACAATGTCTTACAATTGGCTGTCAACTTTGCTTCATATGAATTATTAATATGGGCGTGTTTTTGTGCGGTATCTCCAGTGATCTTGTAGGAATTGTGAACCTGGTTGTGCTCTTGTGGTTGTGTGGATTCGATGATCTCATATGAACCTGTGCTCTTGTTTGAGGAAACAATGTTTTGTTCAGATCAAACAAGTGTTCTTGTCTTTGTGTATGTTTAAATATATGTTTGTTCAGCGTCAGCGGTGTAGCTGTACGTGCTTTGGTTCTGGGTCGGTTGACAGCGGAGACCGATCATGCGGGTCTGGTTTAGTTATCGGTGTAGTTATCCGTGCTGGCAGAAAATCTTGAGACTAAAGCTACCGGGTAAGATTAGAATCTTTGCCTGGAGATTGGCACACAACAGTCTGAAGCTGAGGCATGTGTGGCCGCTATTGAAGGAGCAGATTTGCTGGGTCTGCATCGAGTCGAGTTTGAGTCAGACTGCCAAGTTCTGGTCTCAGCGTTGAAGGGTGATTCTCACGAGCTTTCAGAGATTGGCGTTCTATTGCGTGAAGCTAGAAGCAAATGCATTCAATCTTTTGATTTTCTCTTTTGGTTTCTGTCGTCGTGACTGTAATACGGCTGCGCATGTGCTAGCCCAGTTTGGCTCTAAGGCCGATGTAGACTGTTCTGGATGGGTTGATGAGGCCCCTCCATTTGTTTCCGATGTGGTTGCCAGTGATTTAGCTGTGCACCAAGGTTAATGGATTCTCCTTTCCCCTTTCAAAAAAAACAAGTTAATAAACAGAAAAAAAGGTGATGGTCTCGGCCGAGCGAACCCGTCAGCCATACAGCCCAGCTCAGCAAGTTGTGCGTGGTGGCCGAAGTCCAGCCCGGAGTGCAGCCCAAACAGCCGTAGGTCGGCGGCCTCATGCGCTCGAGGCCCAGGCCCACCAAAGATATTAGAAGTTATAGGACTCGCGTGCAACTTGTACACCAAATTGTGAGCTGATGCGGTGGTACGCACGCTGAAGGAAAGGAAGGAGGTCGCTGGTTCGAGTACCCCGACTGCACTTTTTGCCGGGATTAATTCCTGACGAGCGTGGTCTGTGGGGTGTTGGGCCTAGTCCGCGGGGTGTTGTGTGTCCGGCCCAAAATAATTATCAAAAAGATTTAAACGGGTCTCATGGGCCTGTGTGTCAGCCCAAGTGCTCTTTGCTAGGTTCCTGCTAAAAAAAAAGATGGAAATGTAGGTTCCTGCTCAAAAAAAAAGATGAAAATGTAGGTCCCATATTATAGAGGCTATAAATACATCTATAAAGTATACAAAATAAACAAAGAAAAACAAGGAGCGCTTCGAGAATATCGTTGCAATATTTTTCTTGTTTTCGCAACAGTAGGGAATTGTTGCAATATGTAATATATATATAACCACGAATATATTTTGTCGCAATACGTAATATTTATCGCAACGCAATAAATTTGAGGCAAAAAGCGGGCTACTACGACAAGTGCATATTTTGTCACAATAGATATCCGTTTATTGCAACAACACCCATAACTACTGCCACATGCCACAACCGTTGCAATATGAGCCCGAATATTACCACAAAATTCTGCTTTGTTGTAATACCCGCTCTCTATTGCAACAAAAATGGTTATTTCCCGCAACGCATCGCAATTGTCGCAATAGCACCGGCATATTGCAACACGGATGTAGTTTGTGGCAATACGTGCGCCCTAAGCTATGCCTCGAAATGAAATCGTGGCAATACATGGAAACTATTACCACGAATTGCAATTTTGTGGCAATATGAAGCCTTATTGCAACAAAAGATGCCCGTTGCAATAGTTATTGTTGCAATAGACCGGATTTCCTGTAGTGTATTATGGTGGATAAAATAAGTTTAGAAAACAATAGGATGCTAGAATGCCAAGAATGTTAGGTTATCTCTTGCCTTGCTGCCGGGGCATGTAGTACGGCTCGTCGGGGTAGATAGGGGAACCCTCGACTCCGGAATCTATCGATACCCAAAAATAATACAAAAGAACAAATGAATCACACGAAGACAAGGTGCAATGCACAATCACATGATGACATGACAAATTTATGCAAAGATATCATCATATAATTTAATAGCAAAATTAAATGGGGAGCCAAATAATTAGGGCAACTATTGGAAACACCCCATATTTAACTTAATGTCCAATTGTTCATAAATGATCACATTATTTAGAATTTGCTCAAATATGCATGAACATGACATGATTAAAAAGTTTTTGTTCTTCCGATCATTTTGGTACCTCATTTGTAATTTTCTGAGTACCGAAGAATAAATAGCGATTTAGATAATTTTTTGAATTTAATTCCTTTAATCAATTAAAGAATAACATCACATAAATATTAGTGATCATGAAATGATATCAACATGGGATGAAAGCATTTGGCATGTTGATCACTTTGATATTTTACTCACAATTTTTGGATCAATATTTAATAAGTTAGGATTTTCCCAATTTAGGTATTCTTTAAACCATTTTGGGAATTCATAAGTAAACAGCAGGATTATTTATTCAAAAGGACAAAGCAATGCTACCAACAGATAGGTTTTGTTTTGCTGAACAATTTGGTATTTAATTTGCAATTTTTGAAGCAATATACAAATAGATACAATTGTTTTAACCCATTTTATTCTTAAAAAGAAAAATCAAATCGCAGACGGGCCGGCCTCATGCCGGCCAGGCCGGGCCAGGGGCCGGGCAGGCACCCGAGGCAGCCAGCCTTTGGCCGGCCCAGGCCGGGCAACGGGCCGGGATGGTGCCCGAGACCGTCGGCCTCGTGCCGGTCCAGACAGGAGCCAGGCCGGGCGACTTTGACCGGGAAGGAGATGCCGCGACCGGCACGGCTCGCGACGGCGACCACGGCGGTGCGCGATGGCGAGTCGACGCGGGGGTGAGAGAGGGTAGCGGGAGGAGGACCAAGAGGGTGCGGTGCTCACCTTGGAGCTCCGGAACATGGGCGGGGAGGTCGCGGTGGCCGGATGGTGTCGCAGGCATGCTCGGCTTGCGGAGGCCGGCGCGGGAGGAGGCGGCGTAGCACGCCCAGGCGAGGGCGCCTCCGGCTCGATGCCCTCGACTGGAAGGCAGAGGGGGGCCGCGCGGAACCGATGGCGGCCCTAGCTCGCACCATGGTGGCCGGAGGCGACGGTAGTTGCGACAGCGGCGAACGGCGGGCAGCGGCCAGACGCGGGGAAAATCGAGGACGCAGTCGTCGGTCCCGGGCCTCTCGGCCCGATTCCGCCGATGGGGGGAAGAGGGGGTCGAGGTGGAGGTGATGGCAGTGATTGTTCATCCCGGGGAACTCCAACGACGGCGAAATCATCGGCGACGACGTCGGCACCGCGGAGGACCGCACTAGGTAGAGAGGGCTCGTCCCAATCTGGAAAAAGGGGGAAAACTGGGGTGAGGAGCAAGAGGGGAGCAGGTGGCGTTGCCTTTGACCACGGGGGGGGGGGGGGGCACGGCACGCGCGGGCAGCGAGGCCACGGTGGCATGGGGCGCCCCGGCATGGCGCCAGTGCCGGGAGGCACTGTGGAGAGGAAAGAGTATTCACGGAAAACCCCCTGGCGCCAAATTAGTTTATTACAAATAGGTCCAGTGGCATTTTATGGATTTAATTTGAGCAACTTAGACACTTTTGAAAATTCTGAAATTATTCTGGTAGCCTCCAAATGACACGTATAAGCTCCACAAAAATTGGGGTGGCCAAATAAAATGTTTTGAACCACAATTGTTCGTAAGGTTTGAATATAGTCATTTTTTATAATTTCCAAAATATCATTATTTGGATCATTTAAGCATTTCCAAAAATAATGAAATTATTTATGGAAGCTCCCAATATATTAATGGAACACCCCAAAATTTTATTTTGAATTTTTGGAGAGTTTAACTTGGTTTCCAAAAATAGAATTTGAATTAAGCCAATCTTGAATTCTTAATTTTATATCTTTGCTTGTCAATAAATTTCCTTTGACAATTATTTATAAAATATATCCTTGAGTTTCCTGAACAATTTGGAGACTCAAGAACAATTGGTTTTACCAAATTTGAGTAAAGTGTTTGGTTTGGAAATTTGGGAAGGGTGTTGTTTCCCTAGTTTTTAATTTCCAAGTGTTGCTTTATTTAAAATTAGCAATTTAAATAAGTATGCCATGATGCAATGCAAAGCAAAAAGTGAAAATTTGGGCCATATTTTAGGGTGCCAAACTGGGGCTGTTACAATTCTACTCCCCTTACAGGAATCTCGTCCCGAGATTCTAGAGTAGAAGTAGGGATGAGGGGAACATTACAACACACATTTTCCTCGTTGGAGAGATTGAGCTAACCAACAAGACATGCCGACACGGTGGAAGGGACAGAGGATAGCTTAAGGTGACGGACAGAAATGAACCTTGCCCAAAACCATAAGCCATTGAGGAACTAGGGACGACTTGACCAAACAATGGTCGAGCCGAGGATAGGACAACCGATCACTTGTTCAAGGCCAGGACAAAACTTCAAAACACTCCGAGGCGTAGACCGTAGAGGTTTGAAGCACCGTGAGGAGAAAATACACCTTTTGGACTGCACGTTGTTGACATACCAAAAGTTTCCATAAGGTTGGAAATCGGCCCTAACGGAACTGATGAATTGACCCACCGTCCGTGTGATTGGGCAAAAACCTTGGATTCACCTAGGAAGGATAGATATTGCATTGACCCCACATTTAGATAGAGAGGTAAAACCTGATATCGACCTATTGCCACGAGATAGATGGAGTGGAGGATTGATCGAGGGGCAAATAGTGACTCCATCGTAATATTCTCCTTGAGGTTCTAGATATCGCACTCCTATTCGGAATAGCCTTCCATCGATCATCGAGCGAAGGTCGTACTTGACGATAGATAAAGGCTATAGGGAGAACTCCTAGGTTAGGTTACACATGATCCTCATGGACAGCGGTCGATTTGAAAGAGTTAGGAGATTTAGTCAAAAGACCTTTCGGTGAGGTGCGTGAACGACAACACCGGACTTGTCGGTTTACTAGTAGGCTTAGGTCATGCTCTTGATAAACTCCAAGCATCACTTTTGCTTGAGATTCGGATTTGGTTAGGCGTGAGGATAATTCAGACTTGACAAGTCTGAGGAAGGGTTTGCGAAAGTTAGCCGCAAGGTAGGGTAACTAGATTCCCAAGACAAGGGCTATAGCGTCAAGCTCCAGAGCTAGAGCTAGATTGGGAATTCCATGGGGTCACGATTACTATGGGAATATTGCACCAGCATGTATTCCAATCAGTGAAGCACAACTGAGTCCTGATTGGGAAACACCGGTAGGATACTGAGATTTGGCAAGTTCCTCTTATTCAGGAACAACTCGGTCAGGGCCTTGATGTGCATACATGGCTTAATCAGAGAACCGGAGGTAACACCCTACCAGCTCAATAATGCACGTATGCATAACCAACTTGTGATTATTTCTGGGGAAACAAAGGAAATTCACTCGGACCCATGATGACAGATGTCATTGGTTGCGAGAGCAACTTGCTTTTCAAGAAAAATATGTGGTCTTTAGAGTTTCGACACGAATCTAACTCGTTGACCAAAGGTGTGCACCTGAACAATTGGACTTGGCGACGCAGACAACTCAGCTCGATGATATTACTAATAGTCAGGCTAAGAGTGCCACCAAAGTCCTTGGTTCTCAAAGCACTATCAATTGCTAAGAATAACCGATTACCACAACGATATTCATCCTCAACACTCTCGAGCCCAAAAAGCTCGGAGGTAGATGGATAAGGAAGGGTAGGAGCATCACTTCATCAAGTGCGTCACGAGACTAAGCACGACCTCTTGATATAAAACAGTGTGACACTCCAAGGTGGAACGGGACAAAAGCTAGACAGACTTTTACTCCGCGAATCACAATCCTTTGACCTGGTCCGAGAAATGGACAAGGTACCGGAGGTTGTTTCTCCTGACATCCTGAAGTGGAATGTCTTGATGAACCACAAGGATAACATGCATCAGAACACCCCAATGCACGTTACACTTGACGGTCAACGGACAGATAGAGGTTGGACAACAGATCTAGAGCAAGAACAAGCTAACAACAATACCAAAATATTGCAGAAGCCTTTGTTAGCACTCTTTCAACAACTAGTGCCGAAAGGGTTTCAGAAACGGTCGTTACTGGAGGAATCATAATTATTGATGGAAAAACTCGCTAAGAGCATTCCCGTCGTGATTCAGATGGTTCTTTGACAGATAGTCTAGCTAACGCTAGTGACAGAGAAGAGTGTTGTGGAGCAAATCAACTACGGCTGCAACCTCGAGTTTGAAGACTAACTTCAGATTTCGTCAACCTGAGGCAGGGTTTGACAATTAACACCAGGATTCAACGAAAAAGATCTTGGGTTAAAGATCAGCTTCATGCACCGGGACTCACAATAGCATAATGCTCACAAGGGCGACAAGCCTCATGAATCATTACCCCTGAGCGCTAGCACAATCCGGTACCTTCGGTTCAAGATCTTGGGCTAAAGCAAAGTAATTTCTTGACGATCTGCAACACTTCCTTTCTTCGGGCTTTAGAATTGGCAGACGAGCAAAGTTAACCAGTAACAAAAGATAGAACCCAACCACGTGATCCTAAAGATTTAGAATTTGCCGACGATCAGAAGAACCGTTAAAATCAAATAGAGGTAAGATGGCACCGAGATCAGAGTAAATTGGGTAAGGAGTAAAAAGAATTCCAAAGAGGGTTTTCACAACTCATTTTTAGGTTAAAAATAATTTTCACGAACTAGACTCGACATCGACCAATAGAAAGGGTTTCCTACAGGCAGTCCTACTCTGATACCAACTTGTAACGCCCCGACCCCAGAACTATACAGTGAAGCGTTGTGCAACCGGTCATGCTACACAATCGAAGGTTACTGGGTTTACCAATCCGAGGCAAAAACTCATTGGAAGGTGTGCTCGGAATGGATCATCGGCACAGAACACCTCTATCATGCCATAAGCTCAGACATCGCTATCACGTATAGTAAAGAGACCGAGACTTGTGGAACAACTGGCACATTTCAGACTCTACGACACAAAAGCATATAGCAACTCATATAAGAGAAGATACAAATATTACACACAAAAGGGATCACAGATCCAACAGTACATCAAGCGGAAACGGGTAGTGTTGTCTAACAACAAGATGCAAATATGGCCTAAGAGGCCTACAGATAAACGAATCCCAGCCAGCTTGTTCCACGGTCCCAAGCTGCAACCTAGGAACCCCGGACTACTAGTCGACGTCCACGAAGAACCCACCTAGCTGCTCGGTGTTGTCCTCCTCTGAAACAAAGTCATAAAGGCAGCAAAGAGAGACTGAGTACGATGTACTCGCAAGTTTAGTAGGGCGATATAGGCCCAATGCTGACGGAGGCTCTAAAGCTGTTTAGTAGCTATTTTGCATAAAGCTAGATTTCATAAATAAAGATAGAAATGACCCATGGCATCGACTACTCAGAATGTTTTCCAAAGAGGAGTAAGAGAGTAACTTTCATCTTCGGTTCTCGTCGAACCAACTGGTAGCCAAAAACCAATCATCTCCACCAAAGGCACTCCCTCGAATCACCCTCGNGCCCCATCGCCACGTCCTAAACACAAATCCTCATCGACATCTTCTTTTACACTCACACGCAAATGGAAAACCGAATTAGAGGACCCTTGGATACGCCCGCACAAGTTATCCAGTTAGTAAGGCGCCCATACACCCACCAATGGTAGCACGCTCGGTTCTTGGTTCTAGCTAAAAGCACTCTCAGCCTAGGCGGCAAGAATGAGGCAAAACACCATCCCCGATGGCAACTCATCCAAGCCTTTTAGCAAATTAATTATACACCACAAGTAACCATCATGTCCGAACATTCCATCATCAATCATCAATATGGAATTTAATCAACGGACAAACTAGAATTTGACTAAGCATGGCTAATCATAGCTAAGCATGTATAACAACAATTATAACCTTGTTTCCGGCCAACACATCAACCCTAGAGTTCATAGGAGGGGGAACATGTGATTGGCTCGGGGAAAAACATGCATTCATAGGATACTCTAATATTGACCAAAATTGATATTGGAATCGCATGCAATATTATGGTGGATAAAATAAGTTCATAAACAATAGGATTCTAGATGCCAAGAAGGTTAGGTTATCTCTTTCCTTGCTGCCGGGGCGTGTAGTACGGCTCGTCGGGTAGATAGGGGAACCCTCAACTCCGGAATCTATCGATACCCAAAAATAATACAAAAGAGCAAAATAAATCACATGAAGACAAGGTGCAATGCACAATCACATGATGACATGAAAAATTATGCAAAGATATCAACATTTAGTTTATATAACAAATTAAATGGAGTTCCAAATAATTAGTGCAATTATTTGGAAATAACCCCATATTTATCTTAGTGACCATATTACTTATAAATTATCACATTATTAGAAAAGTGGTTCAAATATGCATGTACATGATATGAATGGGTAGGGTTTGTCCTTCCGATCATTTTGGTACCTTATTTGTAATTTTCTGAGTACCGAAGAATAAATAGCGATTTAAATAAAAATTGAATTTAATTCTTTTAGCCAAATTATGAATAACATCAAATAAATATTTGTGATCATGGTGTGATAGTAGCATGGTTTGATTGCATTTGAAGTGGTGATCACATTGATATTTTATTCATAATTTTTGGATAAATATTTAATAAGTTAGGATTTTCCCAATTTAGGTATTATTTAAACCATTTTAGGAATTCATATATGAACAGCAAGAATATAAATCCAAAAGACTAATTCAATGCTTCTAACACATAGGGTTTGTTTTGCTGAACATTTTGGTATTTGATTTGTCAAAATTGGATCATTATTTAAAAAGATATGAATTGTTTAAATTTGCCTTATTTCTTAAAAAGAAAAACCAATTGCAGACGGGCCGGCCTTGTGCCGGCCAGGCCGGGCCAGAGGCCGGGGGGTGACCCGAGGCCTTCGGCCTTTGGCCGGCCCAGGCTGGGCACCGAGGCCGGGTGGGTGGCCGAAGCGGCCGGCCCACTGCCGGCCCAGGTCGAGCGCGAGGCCGGGTCCAGGCCGGGTAGGGGTTGACCGGGATGATGCCGCGACCGACAAACGCACGGCGGTGACCGCGGCGTCGGCATGGACGCGCATGGCGAAACCCGGCATGCGGGGACGCGCTACTGGACGCGATCGACGCGCCGTACTAAGGGAAGACTAAGGGCGGCGATATTGACCAAAAGGTCGCCGGGAAGGGCTCCGGCGACGTCCTACGGCGGCGGTTGCGCTCGGCCGCGACGGAGCTACGTCGACACAGCGATAGGGGGAGGGAGAAGAACGGGACGACGCCGGCAACTCGTGAGGACCCGCGTTGATTCCTTCGACGTAGATGGAGAGGAGGTCACGGTGGAGGTGATGCCCCTCTTCGATCTGCTGCACGGGCTTCCTAACGGCGGCGATTCGGTGACGAACTCCGGCTAGGCTTCCGGTTCGTGGGGGGAGGGGGAGAAACATAGAGGGGAAAGGAGCAGGGAAGGGGCAGGTGAGCAAGTGGGAGAGGGAGAGCGAGAGGCCGGCGTCATGGGGGAGGGGGGTCCTTAGCAGAGGCAGGGGGCACGGCGCGTGGGCGCGTCGTCGACCGGCAGGGCGGCATGGGCGGCACAGTGCCCATGGTCGCCCCTGTGAGGAGAGAGGGGAGAGAGGGGACTGACAGTGGGCCCCATCGACAGGGTTTTATTCTTTTTCCCTTTTTCCTTTTCTGAATTTTAAAAACAGCAGGGTTTTAGCTACTTAAAACAGCCATTTAAGCAATTTTATAAATTCTGGAAATATTCAGGTAGGCTCCATATGTCATGAGGAAACTCCACACAAATTTGTGTTCCAAAATAAATTGTTTAAATTCAAATTTATTCATATTGTTGCAATTTGATCAGTTTTGATAAATTGCAAAATGCATTTATTTGGAGCACTTTGGCAATTCAATAAATTATGAAAATATTTATGGAGGCTCATATTATATTAATGAAGCTCCCCATAATTTTATTTTGAATTTTTGGAAAGTTTAACTTGGTTTCCAAAATAGGATTTGAATTGAACCAAATGGAAATCTCAAATTTATTTATTTGCTTGTTAAGAATTTGCCTTTACCAAATAATTTTAATTGGGTGATTGAAACTTCCTGAACAATTTGGAAGTTCAAATTTAATTGGGTTTTGCCATCTTGAGTAATTTATTTGGTTTGAACTTCTTGGGAAGGGTTTTGCTTCCCTAGTTTTTAATTTCCAAGTGTTGCTTTGTTTAGAATTAGCAATTTAAATAAGTATGCCATGATGAAATGCAAAGCAAAAAGTGAAAATTTGGCCCATATTTTAGGGTACCAATCTGGGGCTGTTACAGCCGCCCTGCTCCCCCGTGACGATAAGGGGGACCCCGACGCCACGACGTTGCCCTCTCTCTCTTCCCTCGCCCACCTGCTCCCCTGCTCCTCTTCCCTCTCTGTCCTCCCCATGGACCGGAAGCTGAGCCGAAGCCGCCGCCGTGTTGCCGCCGCTAGGGAGCCCGTCGAGCGAATCGAATCGCGCCATCAGCTTCGCCTCGTCTCCCTCTTCTACCCTGAGCCCGTAATCGCCGCGGGGCACCCGAAATCGCCGTCACCGTCCTCGTCTATCCCGCCTCTGGCCGCCGCAAGTCGAGGATGTGCTCGTCGCTGTCCGCCCCTCTCCAGCCTCGCCAACAGCGCCATCACCATCAGGGTGAGCTTTCGCTCCTCTGAGCCTCCTCCCGCTTCCTCTCTTCCCCTCCTCGCCGCTCGACGTCGCCGTGGTCACCGTGCTCGTCGCCGTGCCGCCCCGGTCGTGCCGGCCTGGGCCGGCCGGGAGGCCGGCAGCCTCAGGCCCATGCCCCGCCTGGGCTCCGGTCTGGGCCGACCGGGAGAACGGCTGACTTGGGTCTGTGCCCGGCCTGGGCTCCGGTCTGGGCCGGTTGGGAGGGCGGCCGCTTCGGACACCAGCCCGGCCTGGAAACCGGCCTGGGACGATTTGGGGGCCGGCCCACACAGTAAAAAAAAACAGTTAATTAAATCAAATTAAAACAATTGTGATCTATTTAAATATTGCTCCAATTTTAGCAAATAAAATATCAAAATGTTCAGAAAAACAAACTCCACCCGTTAGTATATTTGTCATGGTCTTTTGGATCTATTAATTCTGCTGTTTAGTAAAAATTCCTAAAATAGCATAAATAATACCTAAATTGGGAAAATCATAACTCGGGAAATATTTAACCAAAAATGGTAAATAAAATACCAAAGTGATCAACATGTCAAATACTATTAAATCATGCTTATATCACATCACGATCACAAATATTTATTGATGTTACTTCTTTAAATGATTAAAGAAATTAAATTCAAATAATTATTTAATTCGCTATTTAATCTTCGATAATTGGAAATTCACAAATAAGGTACCAAAATGATCGGAAGATCAAAACCTACTTAATCATGTCATGTTCATGCATATTTAAGCCATTTCTTTTGTGATGTAATAATTTTATAAATAATGTGGTCACTAAGATAAATATGGGGTTGTTTCCAAACAATTGCACGAATTATTTGGAACTCCATTTAATTTGTTAGATAAATTAAATGATGATATCTTTGGACAAACTTGTCATGTCATCATGTGATTGTGCATTGCACCTTGCCTTCATGTTATTTATTTGTTCCGTTGTTATTATTTTGGGTATCGATAGATTCCGGAGTGGAGGTTAACCCTACCTACCCCGACGAGCCGTACTACACGCCCCGACAGCAAGGCAAGAGATAACCTAACCTTCTTGGCATCTAGAATCCTATTCTTTTATAAACTTATTTTATCCACCAGAATATTGCATGCGATTCCAATGTCACTTTTGATCAAGTTGTAGAGTATCCTATGAATGCATGTTTTCCCCCGAACCAATCCATGCCTCCCTACCTATGAACCATAGGCTTGATGTGTTGGCCGGAGACAAAGATATAATTTTTGTTTATATGCTTAGCTATGCTTAGCCATGCTTAGTCGAATGCTAATGTCCGTTGTTTAAATTCCATAATTATGTTGTTGATGGAATGTTTCAGACATGGTGGTGAAGTGTGGTACCTAATTAAATTGCTTAAAAGGCTTGGATGAGTTGCCATCGGGGATGGTGTTTTGTCTCATTCTTGACCCTAGGCGTGAGTTCTTGTCTCTAGAACCAAGATCGAGCGTGCTTCCAAAGGTGGGGACATATGGAATCCCCTGTGACCGAATAATTTGTGAGGGGCTTGTCAAGGGTCCTCTAGTTTTCTATTTCCATTTGCGCGTGAGTTGTGTGGGTGGAAAAGAAACGACGAGGACAGTGGTGTTTAGGATGTGGCCGCGGGGCAGGGCATTGGAGGCGCTGAACCTGTCCTTCCGCACACTGATGGTCCTTGAGTAAGCCTCATGCATTGTAAAGGTCTAACCGCGCCCACTCACCGGCCTTCCCCGGAAGAGGGCCAATTAGGTGAGCCGGACGGTACCGATGGGTAAAATAGTACACCCCTGCAGGGTCAAATCTTTTTGAAAAGCCGTGTCCGCGGTTATGGACGACTTGGGAACGGATATACGAGACCATAGAGAATCTTAACCTAATTAAAATTTGGCAGCTAAAGGTTGCATTACAACGTGTGACAAAAGGTTCATTTCCTCGAGGGTGATTCGAGGGGTTGCCTTGGTGGTGACGAGTGATGATTCTTGGTACCATTTGGTTCGATGAGAACCGAAGGGAAAGTTACTCTCTTATCCCCTTTTTGAGAAAACATTTCTTAATAGACGATGCCTTTGAGTCATTTATGTCTTTTATAAATGAAAACTAGCTTTATGCAAAATAACTACATACAGCTTTAGAGCCTCCGTCAACATTGGGCCTATATTGCCCTACTAAACTTGCGAGTACGTCGTACTCAGTCTCTCTTTGCTGCCTTTATAATTTGTTTCAGAGGAGGACGACACCGAGCACACAGGTGGTTTCTTCCTGGACATCGACGAATAGTTCGGGGTTCCCAAGTTGCAGCTTGGGACCGTGGAACAAGCTGGTTGGGATTTTTTATCTGTAGGCCTCTTAGGCCATATTTTGGATCTTGTTGTACTAGACAACACTACTTCGCTTCCGCATGATGTACTGATGGGTCGGTGACCCCTTTTGTGTGTAATATTTGTATCTTTCTCATATATGAGTTGCTATATGAATCTTTGTGTCGTAGAGTCTGTGATGTGCCAGTTGTTCCACAAGTCTTGATCTCTCTACTATACATGATAGCTATGTCTGAGCTTATGGCATGATCGAAGTGTTGCGTGCCAATGATCCATTCCGAGCATGCCTGCCAAAGGTTTTGGCCTGGGATTGGTAAACCTAGTAACCTTCGATTGTGTAGCATGACCGGTTGCACAAAGCTTCATTGTATAGTTCTGGGGTCGGGGCGCTACACTCATGCACTTCGACGGCTCCAAAATATACTGGGGGCTCGGAGCCGGAGTCGTCCTCACCTCTCCCAAGGGATGCAAACTCGAGTACATACTGCAGATTCACTTCACGGCATCCAACAATGTGGCCGAGTACGAAGCGCTCGCACATGGCCTCAAGCTCGCCAAGGCAATGGGCATCATACGGATCCTCTGCTACGGAGACTCGGACTTGGTGGTCCAACAGACCACCGGACATTGGGATGCCAAGGACGCCAACATGGACGCCTGCCGCTTCTTCGTCCAGCAGCTCACCGGGTACTTCGGTGGATGCGAATTCCATCACATCCCCCGCACCAACAACAAAGCGACAAACACGCTGGCAAACATCGGCTCCCTTATACAACAAATCCCACCCGGTGTCGCCCTCGAGAAGTTGTACAAGGTGTCCATCACGTCATGCCCCAACTCCGAGTCCATCCGAATGCCCGAAGGCACGGAGCCGGCTGAGCCGACTGCCGGCTCCCCAACACCAAGACGGCCAGAGGCCGTTGACTTCCTCGTCATCGAAGCGGCTCCATCATGGATGCAACCCTTCCTCGCCTACCTCGCCAACGGCGAGCTTCCAGCGGACGAGCTCGCCGCCAGGCAGATCAACCGTTGAGCCAACGCATACACCATCATCAACAATGAACTGTACAAGCGAAGCGCATCCGGCATCTTCCAACACTGCGTATGCCAAACGAAGGAATATAAATCCTTAAAGATATCCACCCAGGGGAATGCGGTCACCACACATCGTCAAGGGCGATCGTCGCCAAAGCCTTCAGACACGGCTTCTATTGGCCGACTGCACTGGCAGACGCTAACCAGTTGGTCCGGCTCTGCAACGGCTGCCAGCAATTCGCGACCTAGAAGCATACGCCGGCTACGGCACTCAGAGCAATCCCCATCAGCTGACCATTCACCGTCTGGGGGTTAGACATGGTCGGCCCCGTAAGGAGAGCAAGCAGCGGCATGACTCATCTATTGGTGGCCGTCGACAAGTTCATGAAATGGATTGAAGCCAAGCCAATCAAAAAGTTGGACGGCCCAACAGACATCAAGTTCATCAGGAGCATCATCCATCGCTTCGGCTACCCTCACAACATAATCACGGACAACAGTTGAAACTTTGTCAAGGGCGAGTTCGCCAGGTTCTGCGGCAGGACCGGCATCCGGCTCGACGTCACATCCGTCACTCACCCTCAGTCAAATGGGCAAGTGGAGAGAGCAAACTGCCTCATTCTAGCCGGCATCAAACCTCGACTACTCGAGCCACTCGAGCGAGCAGCCAGCGCATGGTTGGAGGATCTGCCGTCCGTCCTCTGGAGCCTAAGGACGACCCCGAATCGTTCAACCGGCTTCACACCATTCTTCCTCGTCTACGGAGCCGAAGCCGTCGTGCCAACAGACATCGAGCACGACGCGCCTCGAGTCGTTCTCTACATGGAAGAAGAAGCCAAGCAAGCTCGTGAATACGGAGTCGACCTGCTCGAGGAAGCACGCGAACTCGCTAAGTCAAGATCAATAATTTACCAACAACAACTCCGCAACTATCACAGCCGGCGGGTCCGGCCTGTCAACTTCTGTGAAGGAGACCTCGTGCTTCGGTTAATCCAAGACACCAAAAACATGCACAAGCTATCGTCACCCTGGGAAGGACCATTCATCGTAAGCAAAGCACTCATCAATGATGCCTACTATCTGATCGACACTCGCGAACACAAGAGGACAAGATAAACAAGGAGGGTGAGGAGACGGAAAGGCCGTGGAACGCCTCCCTCCTGCGCCGATTCTACACTTGAGAAAAAATCATGTATGTATCACCCCTATGCTATCAATAAAGAATTGGAAATAATAAACAAGTTTGCGATAAGTCTTTGCTGCAATGTGCTTTAATTCTTGTTAACCGGCTGCTCCGGCAGCCGGCAAAATTTCCCTTCCGCGGCCGTGTAACGTGCACAAGAGCGAAATGGCTAACTCTTCGAATCCGGTTAAGGACGGCAAGAGAATAAGCTGGAGGAGGCTAGCACGCGAAAAACGCCGAAGGAAAATAATGCCAGCTGAAACACCCTGCTTTGCAAACTCGGCGAAGCCGGCAGCCGGCAACCCTTTCCTCTATTACGGACGACTAACATGCACGACGCTAAATGGCTAACTCTTCGAATCCGGTTAAGGCCGGCAAGAGAACAAGCTGGAGGATGCCTGTACGAGAAAGACGTAAGAACGGAATTCGCAGCCGGCTGGAAAAAACTCTGGCCCAGCAACCCAAGCCTTAACTTCACAGTAGCGTGCATGATCCCGCATGACGGTGAAGTGCACGCGAACGATGAAAGGAACGGTCGCGGGCGAGTGGATAACCCGACTCATCGAAATAAAGGTCATTACACATAGACGATCGCATGGTCTAACCATTCCCTCATCCGCTTCATAAACAAAAACGCCTCTCGCCGGCCACGGGGGCCCGAGAGCCGAATGCAGGACAACTCCCCACAAGAACAATCATCAACAGTCACCCCTAGCCCGAGAACTCAAGGATCAAGCACCAAACAATATTTGACTCCAAGTTGTGACCTAACAGCCGGCCGCGGCCAGTCGGATCAGTTAAAGAAAAGCAGGATACATCAAGGAGCATAAACAAAAAAAGGGCAGTCCACATGCGGACGCCCCCGCATACAGACGAAGCCGGCTACAAGATCCTACTTAAACCTAAGCCGGAGGCGGAGCCATATCGTCATCGCTCTCCTCCCACCTTGACGAAGAAGACCCCATGCCGGCGCTTCAGCTTGAAGTGGAGGATGAACGGCAGAGCCAGCCGGTAGAAGCTAGCAAAGGCCCTCTAGCCGCTGTAGAACTCCGCTCGCCGACGAGCCTCGTTGCCCTCGCCATTGACGACAACCCTGGCGCGCACCTCCCAGGGTCCTTGACGAGCTCCAACGAGATGAAGAAGGAAGCGGAAAGGGCCATCACCTTCCAGCGTATCCGCAATGGCCCGGGGAAGCCACTGACTATGCCCAATCGGTTGATACGAGGTAAACACGAACTCAGGGATCGGGAACTCATCCCTGAAACCGCCGACGGGAGAATCTGACCGAGCGGGAGAAAGACTCTCCCGATCCTCCTCCATCGCCACCGTAGCATTTTAACCACCTCCACGGCCACCGCCGCCGCGCCCGCCGCCGCTGCGACGGCCTCCGCCTCGCCCACGTTTCGGCGGACGATTCCGCCCACGCTTAACGATAGCGCCGGGGGACTCGCCGGTCTCCTTTTTCGGCGCCATGGCTAGAGAAGAAAAGGAAGAAGATGGGAGGCGCGGTGAAGAGAACGAATGACACCACCCCACTATTTATACCAGAGCGAGGGGTTAAGGGAGAGCACCCAATCGTCGCCGCCGCACCCAAGGATGACGCGTGGCAGCCAACCCCTGGGCTACCAACCGCAAAAGATCCAAAGACGAGCAAACGACCGCAAAGAATCTCGGGTGAGGAAGCCGAGGAGACGACGGATACCCTGTCAAGAGAGCCTGCCAAGGCAACCCCGACACATGGCTATAAGCCGCAAGCCGGCAAAAATCATACCCGGGGGCTGCGCAGCCGCCAAGCCGGCTCCACAGACCCGGACGTCCAACTACAACACCCCGAGCCAAGGACTCGGGGGCTGCAGGCCGCAAGCCGGCAAAATCATTCCCGGGGGCTGCGCAACCGCCAAGCCGGCTCCGCAGACCCGGACATTCAACTACAACACCCCGAGTCAAGGACTCAGGGGCTGTAGGCCGCAAGCCGGCAAAATCATTCCCGGGGGCTGCGCAGCCGCCAAGACGGCTCCACAGACCCGGACGATCATCTACAACACCACGAGTCAAGGACTCGTGGGCTGCAGGCCGCAAGGCGGCAAAAATTATACCCGAGGGCTGCGCAGCCGCCAAGCCGGCTCCGCAGACCCGGACGTCCAACTACAACACCCCGAGTCAAGGACTCGGGGGCTGCAAGCCGCAAGCCGGCAAAATCATTCGCGAGGGCTGCGCAACCTCCAAGCCGGCTCCGCAGACTCGGACGTTCAACCACAACACTCCAAGTCAAGGACTCGGGGGCTGCAGGACGCAAGCCGGCAAAATCATTCCCGGGGGCTGCACAGCCACCAAGCCGGCTCCGCAGACCCGAATGATCATCTACAACACCCCGAGTCAAGGACTCGGGGGCTGCAGGCCGCAAGACGGCAAAATCATTTCCGGGGGTTGCGCAGCCGCCAAGCCGGCTCCGCAGACCCGGACGTCCAACTACAACACCCCGAGTCAAATACTCGGGGGCTGCAGGCCGCAAGCCGGCAAAATCATTCCCAGGGGCTGTGCAGCCACCAAGCCGGCTCCGCAGACCCGGACGTTCAATTACAACACCCCGAGTCAAGGACTCGGGGGCTGCAGGCCGCAAGCCGGCAAAATCATTCCCGGGGGCTGCGCAACCGCCAAGCCGGCTCCGCAGACCCAGACATTCAACTACAACACCCCGAGTCAAGGACTCGGGGGCTGCAGGCCGCAAGCCGGCAAAATCATTCCCGGGGGCTGCGCAGCCACCAAGCCGGCTCCGCAGACCCGGACGATCATCTACAACACCCCGAGTCAAGGACTCGGGGGATGCAGGCCGCAAGACGGCAAAATCATTCCCGGGGGTTGTGCAGCCGCCAAGCCGGCTCCGCAGACCCGGACGATCATCTACAACACCCCAAGTCAAGGACTCAGAGGCTATAGGCCCCAAGATGGCAAAATTATTCTCGGGGGCTGCGCAGCCGCAAAGCCGGTTCCGTAGACCCAGATGACTTCCAACACCCCGAGCCAAGGACTCAGGGGCTGCATGCTGGCAGCCGGCCTCAAAGACTCAAACAAAGAACGTGAAAAGTTGCTTGTAGCAAAGGAGCCAAAGACGGAAAATTTCAACCCGACTCGCTACTCGAGCCGGCCCAAAATTCGGGGGCTAGGCACGGTGAATATCACCAAGTCAAAATATGAACAACAACACAAAAAACTGAGAATTCCAAAAGCAGGAACTTCAAAAACAATGAACGCAATGGAAACAAATCCATATCCAGACAGGTAGCGGTTCACAACGAGTCCCAACACAGGGAAATACAACAGTCTGAAATGCAACTAAACAAATACACCCGGCATCCCGGGGAGAGAACAACTTAAGGTAATGCGAGTCAGCAGCTGGAGTAGCGTCTTTAGTCCCGGCGTCTTCAGTTGGCTGGGCAGCTGAAAAAGGCCCGGCAGGCACTAGTTGGGTAAGATCAACCGCCTTGGCGATGCGTCTTGAAGCTAGCCGAACGATGGCCTGCAGTTTCTTGAACGAAGTGCCCTTGCGGAAGCCCCCCGCCAGCATGTTCATGTCGACGTCGGGATACCAAGAGACCACCAGAGCCAAGGCCATATCTGAACCGCCTCGAGCTGCCATCTCCACTTGCTCGTCAATGCCAGCTGGCGCTCCGTCGAGGCGGACCGATAGGTCATGCAGGGTCTCAGGGATGGGAGCGTTCGGCCACAGGTTCTCGAGGACGCCGTCGGTCACCTCCCTCAGCTCTTGCAACTCCTTGCTCGGCTGAAGAATCCGAGAGCTAGCAGACGGCGCGGAGCCAGCCGCTGCGCCAGAATTCCCAGGCAGCGCATGCGCAAACGCGACCGCTTTCTGCACTTGGTCATCTGCCTCAGGATAGAAGTCTACACAACAGGCCAGCAAATTCAGGGTCCATACCCAAGATAGTTTGGTTCACATGCTCCATCTCGGCAACCAGGCCGCACACCAGCTTCTCGGTCTCAAGCTCATGCTCCTTGGCAGCCTGCACAGTCTGGTGTGTGCCTCGACCACTTCCTTCAGCTTGACCTTCAAGTCCTCCCTGTTCTTCCAAAGGGTTTCGACTTCAGCTAGCTGTTGCTTCTCCGCCTCCTGCTACCGCTTGACCTCTTCTCGCAGCCGGACGACCTCGAGCTGGCGCTCCTCCGACGCGTCCGCCACGGCCTGGAGATCATCCACAACTAACCCTTGGGCGTCATCCTTTGGCTTCAACTTGTCGTTGAGCACGGTCAAGGGGACGGAAGCCGGCAGCTGTTTCTGTAAGCCGGTGAGAGAAGTCGAGTCACCTATCTGATGTAGCCCAACCCAACGACATCACCATGTCAAGCATCCCAACAAATGCCACATCAATATGGACTTCAAAGGTGAACTCCTTCCTCTTCGAGATCTCATTTCCTACTCTTTGGAATGGTATGCTACTTGAGCATCCGCCCCTTTGCATTGCTAGGTTTGACACGATGGCTACGAAGCCGATGGGAGGTGCCGAGGAAGCCCAAGAGTTGATTTCATCCAAGGCATTCGCGTGCATGAGGAGGGGGGAAGCGTCAAGGCAAAAGCTAGAGGCGGAGCCGGGCCGGCCTAGGTCGGACCCCCACCAGAGCTAGCCGGCCTAGGCCGGCCCCCAGGCCGGACCCCCACCAGACGCAGCCGGCCTACGAGCCGGCCTAGGCCGGCCCCCAGGCCGGACTCCCACCAGACACAGCCGGCCTACCAGCCGGCCTAGGCCGGCCCCCAGGCCGGACCCCCACCAGCCGCAGCCGGCCTACCAGCCGGCCCTCAGGCCGGACCCCCCTTGTTGTACCCAGACTATAAATAGCACTTCCCCTTTTCCATTTTAGAGTAGAGAAGAATGAACTAGAGTTGAGCGTTGCTCCTTCCCGTGATGGGTTCCTCCGAGGAGGATGATGAATCTCTTGTTGTAGCTACTCTTTCACTTAGGTGTCTCTAGTAGTGCAAACCAATCTTTCACTGCGGTGATTCTATTGGATCAGTGGACCGGCCGGTAAGAGAAATCGGTTTCATTAAGAGTAAGATTGGTTTTGATTCTTCGATCCAAAGGCTTCTCTTGTGAGGGTTGTTGTTGGATGGAGATCTCTGCAGGTTTTGCTAGTTATCCTCTTTGTTTGCCCACGTTTTCCCTCGATTCCCACCTCGTGTTCATCGTGTTCTTCATGTTCATCCCCTTTTTCCCCTCAAATCCGTGAATATCGGGCCAACCCCCTACATCATATGGTATCAGAGCAAGGGTTGCCACGGATTTGCCTCTGTTTCCATCCTCAAATCCACAAAAATTTTCTTTGATTTTGTTAATTTCGAAAATTTCCACCAAAAATAGCCCCAAATTGCTTTTGGATCGATCTGAGATTCTTGTGAGTTTTGGTAGGTTTTGATCCATGGATCCATTGCTATACTTTTTGATCTACCTCCCTTTGCGTTCCCATAGCCAAATTCCTTTGATTTCCCCTCCGATTTGGTGTTTTTCGGGCTGTTTTCCGCCCAAATCGCCCATTTTCGCGTCACGGGAAGGTAGTGCTAGCCGCCCCCCCCCGGCCGACCTAGGCCGGCCCCCTAGCTGAGGCAACCGGCATCCCAGCCGGCCTAGGCCGTCCCCCAGGCCGACCTCTCTACAGAAAATTTGTTTTGGCCATAACTTTTCACTCCGGACTCCGTTTTTGGTGATTTTTGTCTCTAATCGAAGCTACCGACAAGCTCTACATCACCATAGCGGTTGATCCATCATCTTTTGCCACCATATTTCGTGATCAAGGAAGAGGCATTCCACTCCACGGTGAAGATCGTCGACGAAAGGTATAACATCACCAAATCTTCTCCCACCTTGCATCACTTGTTAGCCAAGCCATTTGTGCCTATCTTACCTATTGAGACTAGCTCATCTATGATTGCTTGGGCTTTGCACACTTGATACCTCGTAGTGTTCCGAGGAAACTTGTACGCGCTAGTTGATATAGTTGTTATTGGCAAGCAAAGTGAGAGGCAAAAAGAGAATAAGAGAGTAAGAGGCCAAAAGAGAAATTGAAAAGAATCAAAAGAGAAAAGAAAAAGAAAGAGCCTCAATGCCATTTCTCTTGTAGATCACGCAAGCTCGATGAAAAATTCATAGGTGTGGTATGTTTGTGTAAATCTTGTAGCCCACCAATAAATTGCAATGGAGTTGGTTTCTCTTGTACTTGTGCGACTTGAGCTTTAGTCTTCGCTAGGTCCATCAATAGCTCATATTTTGGTTGCACGAGTCCCACTCTTCAAAGCGTGTGTTTCCATGAGCTTCACTCATATCCTTTGAGATCGACTTGTATTTGCTTTGTGGTCATCGTGGTTCTCTACTTGCCTTTAGAATATCTTGGTTTCCGATTGTTCCATTTACTTTCCACAATTCATACCTATCCACCCATAAGCCGTGTGTGTTTTGGAGTTGCGTTTGGATCTTTTAAATTCAAGTCACCCGCATTCTTGTGTATCGGTTTCTCTTGGCATGGTCCACTAGTTCCAATACTATCTACTAGGTGAGGTTGGTTTCTTAGTTCCTTTCACCTCCACATATATATACACTTGTTTTGTGATTGACCATGTCTAGTGAGAGCGGAGCATCCTATGGAGGCCATGATGATGAGAACATGATGAGCGACAACGACTACGGCGCGCCAAGCATGGATGACATCATGAGCGACAACGACTACGGCGCCCCAAGCATGGATGACATGGTGGACCACGACATCGACGACACCTCCACAAGCATGGATCTCATGGCGGAGCACCACAACTACTACAACTATGATGCCGCAACCGTCCACGACATGGAGAGCTACAACGACTTCGAGCCCACAAGCGACAATGCCATGGTGGACCACTACAACGACTACAACTCCAATGACGTGGCAGACCCCTACATGGACTACAACTCCTCAAGGCACATCAAGGATCTCCAACGAGGCACTACACATCATGTGGATGACGACTCCGACGATGAGTACCCACCTCGACGATCCTCAAGGGCACGAACTCAAGAGTGCCACCGCCATCAAGCACCTACATCAAGCTCAAGACGACGGAGCTCAAGGCATCTTCGCCTAGAGGACAAGGAGACACACCCTCCTCCTCGACGTCAAGCTACATCACCCTCGAGACGGCGGCCAATGCAAAGTGCCTATGCACACGGGTCTTCATCAAGGAGCCCCAAGGATCTTCATCGGTGTACGTCTACTCATGATCATCATCGACGTCACTATGAGGACTCAAGCCACTCAAGGCCACGCCATCAAGAAACTAATTCCACACACAACTTGGCGGCAAGTACACATCATATGGAATCTCCTCCGTGTGCCACAACCAAAAGGGCGTCCAAGAGTAGATCAAGCTACACGAAGGAATTGGAAAAAATCAAGGCCATCCTCGACGAGTGGAAGACCAAGCACGACACCGACAATGCCAACTTCGAGATCGAGCAAGCCAAGCTCAAGGCCGACGCCGATAGCGAGAAGCTCATGACCGACCTCAAGACCATCCGCGAGGAGTTCGTTGCCAGGTTATTCAAGTTCTTCACGCCCTCACATGACTCTTTATCGAGCTTATCGTCAACTCCACTACAAGATGGTGACCAATAAGATGGTGAGAAGACGATCGAGCATGGGATTTTCCCTTCGACCAAGGAGGCGAGCATGGAGGATGCTACCACTATGGACGTCGAGTCAAGTGGAGATGCCGAGCATGGGATGTTCCCTTCGGCAAAGGAGTCGAGTGATGATGCCCACCCTACGGCATTCACCTTTGGAGGCGAAAAGGTTGAGGAGGTTGAGCATGGGAGTTTCCCTTCAACCAAGGTGGCGATTGGAGTTGAGCATACCGAGCCTATCCCTATGTGCTTGAATGATGAGATGGTACCAATCCCATGTAAGAATGAGAGCCACCTAGCCCACTTGAGTGAGAGTGCAAGTGAGTTGAGTGCCTCCACCATATGCGAGATTGAGTGCTTCCATTTTGAGGGAATGAGTGATACACACCTTGAGTTGGGAGAGGTAGTTGATAGGTCAAGTGAGGCCATTTCGATTTCTAACAACTTACCCTCTACCTCTAGTGTGTTCTCTCATGTTCTACTAGGTTGCATAGATGATGAGACGCCAAGCTTCGACATGATGGTGCCTCTTATGGAGAAGATGTACATGGAGGATGAAGACGATGCCACCCCATGCTTACATGAAGATGTACAAGTCGGCCACATGGATGCCGCTAGCTCTACCACAACACCTACTTCTCATGAGCGGGACTACAAAGGTACGCATATGGGTGTTGATGATGCCATGATCCCACTAGTGGACATGATGACTTGTGATTGCTTGCATGCTATGGACGATCCTTTTGATGTCACCTATGCTTCTTTCATATTCCCATGTGATACCTTGTTTCAAACCATTGTTGATCATGCAGAATTTCCTACGTGTGATGATCTTGCCACATGCATGCCTTGCTATGAATATTTCCAATTTTCTCCCATTGTTGCATGCGATATGTCGAACAATTCATCTTTCATATGTGTTGCTTGCAATGATGATGAAATTCTTGACAATGAGTTTGCCCCCATAGCATTCTCACATTTTGGAGATTTGTCTTGTTTGAGTATTGAGTTTGCTTCTTTCTTCGTTTTGCATGTTGCCCATCCGCATACTTCATATATTCAATTTTATTGTAGTGCGTTTGGTTATGTGCAAATGAAGAGATGCGTCATAATGGATGATGCATTCATGTACTATGCACACAATTTCTTTTATGGAATTTCGTGTGTAATGGCTCATGCTTCATAATGTCAACTTCAATTGAACATGAGTTGACAAAAAGAGCTCTTGAGAGCATTTTCCATGAGAGTTGTGGATCCAATCCACCTCTATGTCCTTTTCCATGTTGTGCATCGAACAAATTGAACAATTGCTCTTTCCTTTGATTCGCGTACAAACATGTGAGTGCTTTGGCTTTCCTTTGTGACATTCATGCCCCCTTGATCTTGCTTGTAGATGATTTATGTGTTGCAAAAAGTATGATGAACAATTGCTCTTTCCGTTGGCTTATTTGCAACCATAATGTTATTTTGAGCATGTCTTGTCATGAGGCCATTGGATGTTATCTTCTTGGTGTTGCAACAAAATCGATGAAAACTTGCTCTTCCCTTTACTTTGTTTGCACCCATGATGGCGATGATAAGAGTCTCTCTCAATTTGTGTGGTTCACAAATTTCTCTTTCCGATGCTTTGAATGCAATGGACAACATATGGCTCAAAATGAGATAGCTATCTTAGCCTTCTCTAATTTTCTTGGAGATTTTGTGTTCCCACATTTTGAGGATGTTTGGACGAGTTGCTTGCACATTGACCTTGCATTTGTATTCCATTCCATATATTTGTGTTGTGCTAATGGTGTTATGAACAAATTTGGACATGTCGTCAATGATGTGCTCCTCTATCATGCACACACATATTTTGCTTGGTCTTTTGTGCGTATAGGTAACAATAGCGGCATGGTGACTTCCACTTCAACGACGAGACATCTATCTCCTTCACATGATGGGGACGTGCTAGCGTCGAGGACGACGCTTTTCGAAGGAGGGGGAGATGATGTAGCCCAACCCAACGACATCACCATGTCAAGCATCCCAACAAATGCCACATCAATATGGACTTCAAAGGTGAACTCCTTTCTCTTCGAGATCTCATTTCCTACCCTTTGTAATGGTATGCTACTTGAGCATCCGCCCCTTTGCATTGCTAGGTTTGACACGATGGATACGAAGCCGATGGGAGGTGCCGAGGAAGCCCAAGAGTTGATTTCATCCAAGGCATTCGCGTGGATGAGGAGGAGGAAGCGTCAAGGCAAAAGCTAGAGGCGGAGCCAGCCGGCCTAGGCCGGCCCCCAGGCCAGACCCCCACCAGAGCTAGCCGGCCTCCAGGCCGGCCTAGGCCGGCCCCCAAGACGGACCCCCCCCCCTTGTTGTACCCAGACTATAAATAGCACTTCCCCTTTTCCATTTTAGAGTAGAGAAAAATTAACTAGAGTTGAGCGTTGCTCCTTCCCGTGATGGGTTCCTCCGAGGAGGATGATGAATCTCTTGTTGTAGCTACTCTTTCACTTAGGTGTCTCTAGTAGTGCAAACCAATCTTTCACTGCGGTGATTCTTTTGGATTGATGGACCGACCGGTAAGAGAAATCGGTTTCATTAAGAGTAAGATTGGCTTTGATTCTTCGA
Organism: Puccinellia tenuiflora; assembly: GCA_012064385.1. Lineage (NCBI taxonomy): Eukaryota > Viridiplantae > Streptophyta > Magnoliopsida > Poales > Poaceae > Puccinellia > Puccinellia tenuiflora. Next base: position 1,085,901 of record QRDG01001409.1, read on the forward strand.
TCCAAAGGCTTCTCTTGTGAGGGTTCTTGTTGGGTGGAGATCTCTGCAGGTTTTGCTAGTTATCCTCTTTGTTTGCCCACGTTTTCCCCCGATTCCCACCTCGTGTTCATCGTGTTCTTCACGTTCATCCCCTTTTCCCCTCAAATCCGTGAAGATCGGGCCAACCCCCTACATCATTATCGAAGCAAATCGATCATCCAACCAAAGAGCTAAAGAAAGGAAGAAAGACTGAAGCGTAAAGCAGAGAAGGAAATTCTAAGCCTTGGCGGTGTCGAGCTCCCTCTTAAGCTTGGAGATCTCCCTCACGGCGTCACGAAGCGAGTAATCCACCGACGAGCGAAGCAGTGTGACGTCGTCCAGCTGCTCCTTCGCCCGTTTCTCCACCAGCACCGCAAGCGGGACGGAACCGGAATCATCCAACCTGACCGACACTGGGCCAGAGTATGGCGGTGTACTCTCCAAGTCAGCCTGGTGCGGGCCAGGAAGCGGGGTCGTCGTCACGGCCACGACCTTGTTCTTGGCCGACTCCATCGAGGCCACTGGAGGAACAGAGTAGGTGCCGACTCCAGCCCCCGCACATGCCTACGGAATCACCTCGGAATCCTCCGCGGCCATGCCACTGTCACCCCCGGGAACCGGAGGTTCAAGGTCGGCAACGAGGGGCGCGGCACCCGGCGGCGCCATGCCATCCTTCGCTACGTCCACGGCCGGATTCGCCGCCGGCATCTCGGAATCCCCGTGGACCGATTCCAGAACAATCCCAACCGGAGTGCCAAAACTCCCCCCCCCAAGCATCAAGCGGTTCCCTGCCCAAAGACGAAGCTGTCACTAAGCCAAAGCATACATAGGACAAAATACTACACCCCAAAAGAAGAGCTCACCCGTCGCGCGTGCCCAGCGACTCCAGCTTCTTCCTCGCGCGCTTCACGGAGAAATCCGGTGTGCCGCTTGACGGACGCTTCACGCCGGAGACGGTCGTATTCACGGCCTTTGAGGAGGCGGCAAGATCTCCCGCCGGCTGAACCTCGCCAACCGGCACCTCCGCGACTTCGGCATCCGCGCCAGACTTCCCCGCTGCCTCCGCCTCCGTGGCTTTCTTCGCGGCCGCCTCTACTTCGACCTACTTGACCTCCTCGTGATCAAGTAATAAAGAAGAAGAAGAAGAAGAAGGCATGACGTAGGGGTATTACCTCCACAAGAGGGCCCCGAACCTGGGTACATCGCATGTGTTTGTCGTGCTTGTGCCCAATCCCACGCGAACACCATCGTTGCCTTGCTCCACATCTTCTCCATCGTTGATGGATATGTCGCTGACGCCACCACGACAGCAGCCCCTGGGCTGGTTGCTTCCCCACCTCCCTCGGACCTGAATTGTCCTCCTCCCTGTTTGCCTCGCTGCTCACCCTGTTATTCTTGTTGCTCTTTTCCTCTTCCAGCACAAACTTAGCCTCCCCTCCCTGCCTCTTCCCCAGGCCTGTTCTCCCTGGCTCGCTGTCCTCCTGTCCCGTGCTGCGCTTGCTCTGCTCCTTCTCAACCTCCCTGGTGTGTCTCTTCCATTTCTTAAGTGGTGGAGTGGCTTCGCAGGGGTTCGGGGTCGGAGCAGGCTTGGCCTTGGCGCTGAAGTTGTTGTCAATGTCGATCTTGTCAGTGTGCTTGTTCAGGTCATGTTTCGGTGCAGCTGTCGTAGACAGCGAAGCTGGTTTGGCGACGATGTGTGTGGGGGGCGCTGTAGAGTTTCCCTCGTGTTCGAACGGCGAGTCCTTGCTCCTCTCCACCTTGTCCTTGATGGAGAGCTTGGCCACCTCTTTTGCCACGTCAGCCACCATGACGTACTGCGGCGTAGGTGTGGGGGTGTACCTCGCAGCATGGGTGCCGAACCCACGCCACGGTAGCGCCATGTGGAGGGTGTGGCAGTGTTGTCCAGCCGTATCCGGCAGGTGCCAACTGCGCAAGTCCTCGCGGTGAGTGGGCGGGATGGCTATGGAGGTGTTGTACCTTAGTTTCCTCAGCTCGACGTGCAGGTCATAGTTGTCCTGAGTGTGCCCGATGATGCCGCAGAGGAGGCAGAAGGTGGGCAGGCGCTCGTAGAGGACGGAGATGATCAATTCACGGCCCAAGACCTCGTCCTTTAGGGTGATCCATCTCTACAGCGTGCGGACGACCGGCATCTTGATCCTGGCGCGGAGGGTTTTGTCGGTGAGATCGCGGTGGGCTTTGTTGTCAATGGAGACGAGGGCGCCGAGCTTGTTGCCTAGGTCTCTGGCGAGCTCCTTGGACAGGAGATAGTGAGGTAGGCCGGCGAATTGTGCCCAGATGGGCACCGTGTCGAAGGTGACGCTTGCAGGGTCCTCCTCATCCTTGAGGACATCGTTCTGGTAGCGCCATGGGCCGCCACGGTATAGGTGGCCAAACGGGCCGGGCCCAGCATGCCGGCCCGAGGCACGGGAAAAAAAGCACGGCCCGGGCATGGCCCGGCACGGATCTTAACGGGCCGTGCCCCGGCACGGGCCCGCTCTGTGCCGTGCCCCAGCTCCGATCGAGGCACGCGGGCCGGCACGGCACGGCCCGTTTAGTTTTTTTTACCTATTTTATCTTTTTTATTTAGTTTTGGGCCACATTTACGCTAAATGGGTCGTGCCCGACGGGCCAACCGTGCCTAATGGGCCGTCGACGTGCCTCCCGGGCCGTGCCGGAGGTCTGGCCACGGCACGCGGGCCGGCCCAGGCACGGCACGATTCTAATCGTGCCTAACGGGCCGTGCCGTTGCCGGGTCGTGCCGGCACCGTGCCGGCCCGTTTGGCCACCTATACGCCACGGACGACATGCTCGTAGTCACCTTCCTCCGAAAACTCCAGGAAAAAACGCTTATCAGCGAATTGGTCTGAGTCGATCGTACCTCTGATTTTCCAGACGTTTCTCATGTAGTTCAGCAGCTGCCTGGACGGGATCGTGATGAGGGACAGGAACACCCCCACCATGATCAACCGATGATCGGTTAGGCCCTGTGCCCTGGACGTGTTGATGACGATGGGCTTCCTTTCCTCCTCAGTGCGCTCGTCCTTCATGGGCCCCTGCCGTGGGGCCTCCAGGACGGGTCAGCGAGACTCCCAGGGGGGGCGGGGGGGGGGGGGGGGGGGGGGGGGCACAGCGGCGGTCGCGACGCAAGGCACCGGGAGGCTGCAGGTCGGGCTGACCACGGGGTCGGAGCGCGAGCTGTTGGCATAGAGCGTGGCTGGCTTGGACTTGCCGGTGGACTCCATGGTGGAGGGGAGGTCTTGAGGATTACGAGAGTGAGGATGGGCAAGGCGATCCCGTACTTTGCCTCTACATCTAGCCGTGCCGCCTGGATCGTGGGGCAGAAATCTCGGAACAGGATGAATGCGCCGAGCTGGAGCATCAATTGCTGCTGTAAAGACGAGAAGGAACTCCCCTGCGTAAAGATCGCCCTGACTCTAGGCAACTTTGGATTCCTCCGTGGCTATGGTCATCGCGGCGGGGATTGGGGGGGTGGGGGAGGGGGGTGCGTGGGGCCGGAGGGGCTTGGGGTTGGGGAGGCTGCAACGTTGGAGGTGGGGTGCAGGTAAGGGGGTTGAGGAGCTCGCTCACTCTGGATCGCAGCAGGGCGACACTGCTGATGGGGTTCGTGGATCTCCTGATAATGGAATGAAATCTTGCTCTGAACTCCTGTGGCAGAAGAGAGGGGAAAGGATCGTGGTGGTGGGGCTTAGGGTGGGATTCGGTGGATTCGTGGTTGGGGATCGGATCGCCTTGGGAGGGGTGGGCGAGACGGACAGACATGGTTCGGAACATGGACAACAACATAGTTCATAACCCATTTGTTAGTTGTTGAAGTGGTTTCTACGATACAATCAACCTTTGTGAAAGGTAGATATATCCGGACTCGGACTGATGACTCTCGGGGTACCCGCGCACCTGATATGTCGAAAAAATTAAAAACGATACAATCAACCTTTGTGAAAGGTAGATATATCCGGACTCGGACTGATGGCTCTCGGGGTACCCGCGCACCTGATATGTCGAAAAAAAAAACGATAAAAAAATCTAAAATTATTTGTGCTCAAGGATGATCAAGTATTGTACTTTGTAAAAAATGTGGCGTAAATAATTCTCCTGGACGTCTATGCAAAAGAGACAAATCTCTGACAAATACAACGTGTATATAGTGATTTTTTAGGCAAATCTTTCACCCAGGGAGGAATGTAAGTTATTCTTTGAAAATAAAAACAATACCTAATCATATTTTCCCGAGTGACTGTTTCAGAATTTTTTAATTTTTTTAAATTACAATAAAATAGATATCATGTGCGCTGGTACGCATGTGCTCCAACGTCTTTTCGAGATATATCCTTGTTAGTGTAGTCATTTTAAAACAAAGTAAACATCTTATACATAAATATTGGAAATCCAAAGTCCTTTTATTAGGAGACGGAGACTCTAAGACACCTTTCTTATCAGGTGTCTGGCGGCTAGAGAGATCTGTCATGACTGGTTAAGTGATTGGCACATTCCAGATTGGATGACCTAGTCAGGCTCAGAGATCATATAGTGGTGGGCAGCCAGAGTTCCGAGAGTAGGGCACCCCCGTAACATCTGGATGACATCCATTTTGATAACGTGTTGCATGTGAAGGCACCACAATGACATGGTTTTCAATGGGGCACAACCGAAAGTCTGAGTGATCACAGACCAGATCAATACAGTGTCACGTCAATTCCCTCCGCCCTCTCAACTGCTCTGAATGCTGGCGGGCGTGACAGTGCGTTGATCCCAGGGAGCGGAAGAAGGCGTTTCAACGACATTGATGAAGGAGGAGGAAGGCTGGGGCGTGGCGAAGGGCGACCCAGAGGCAAACATTTCCTCTCTTCTCGCGGGCCGGAGAAGGAGTGCGACTGCATCCGCTTCTGCTCGAATGATCCACGCTAGCTTCCCTGTCACCGAGGGTGCGCATACACCGCCACCCGTCAACAGAAGAAGGTCCGATCAATGGTAAGGATAATGTGCCCTTGGATATCGGGAGGTGGGCGAGAGCGGCTGCGGGGTGGAGGACAATGCTGGCAGCGGGGCTCGAGCTGGGCACAAGTGGCTTTCACGAGATCTGATTTTGCTGGGATTTCTTGGCGCTGGGAGACGCAACGATCAGAGGGACAACATACGGAAAATTGCCTTTTGTTGGCATCGTACTACTACATTAACGGCCATACAACATACTCGAGACTATCGGCCACACCCACGTACACATTTGGGAATGCAATACCACTTGACGCAACAGCCTGTAAATGTTCACCGTGACAAGAATCAGGCCCAGTTCTTTTGCCAGCTTAAAAAATAAGCTGTCCCCTCTCCAGTTTATTCTATAAGCCAACCGGCTTATTACTTACAGCTTCTAAACTAGTCATCCTATAACTAAACTAGAAGCTTCAAGTAATAAGCCGGGTGACTTGAGAAGCTAGGGAGGTGGCAGCTTACTTTTTAAGCTGCCAAAAGAACTGGGCCTCAGTGACTTAGTTTCTTGCTTCCTTTTTGGTCGCGCCAACTGCTGACGCCTTGGTGCCTTGCCGCAGCGTTGAGCTTGAGCAGTCGAGATTGTGTGGAAGTATGCGAGTCCCGTAAATATTGGACGCATTGCAAACTTTCTCATGCTTAAATACCGTCCCTCCATTCCGAAATATATAATGTTTTACCTTTTGTCTATATTCATATGTGTCCACATGTATTTAGATATATTTTTAGTGTATATGTTGACTCATTTAGGTCTACACCTAGTTAAAACATCTTATATTTAGTAACGGAGTGAGTATAAATATTACAATGTTCTTTGAGCTCCTTGGTTTTTCTTTCACTTCTCATAATTAAACCTTTTCAATCTATCTAATCGGTTGGCAGAAGGACTGCCTTTCCTCAATTAATAAGTAAATATTACAATGTATATTCACGGGGCACTACTCTGGCTTATAAAATGGCAAAACAGCAAACACAGTCTGCAAGACGGTGGCGACAAGAAGCAGGTCAGCAACTACGAGCGAGATGAACACCCAGGGATTCCTCAGGTATCTCTGTCTGAAATTGGCTCGCCATCTGTTGCATCTCATCCTGCAATGGGCCTTCACCTGTCGCTGCACGTCGTGGAGCCTGCTGGACGGGCTCATCACTCCTCCTTGTTTAGTGTGTTGTTCAGTAGCTTCACCACCTCCTCGTCGCTGCCCAGACCACACTCGATGATGTTCTTGGATCTCAGCAGCGCCACATCCTTGGCGGAGCTGATTATGTTGTCCATAAATATGACATACGCCGTGACGTCGTTGCCGGCGCCGGGGTGAAGCCGCTCAAACGCCATCAGGTTGAGGAACTTCTTCTCCGTCCTGTCGTCGACCCTGATCGCCGGCATGCTTAGCACGCCGCCTTCAAAGTGGACGTCGAGGAGGCTGTCGGTGTCACTCACCCTGAAATGGATTCCTGCCTCGTAAATCTCCATCGCCGACGGCATGACATACGCCGTTGATCCGGTGCGTTCTTGGTGGTCGCCGTGGGTGAGGCTTGTGTGCAAGATGTCCAGAGGATGGAGCCCAAGGTGATTGATCCCTACCAAGTGCCGGCGCCATGGACATTGAGAATCGAGCACCAACCTGCTGACTCCTGAAGCGTTCTACAGTAATCAGATGGACATGAAGTTAGAGCTATCACATTTGCCTTATTATAATTAGTAAATCTCGGTCGATTTTACAAAGTTGTTCATGCATGTACACAAAGTATTCACGGTGATATAATTATTTGGTCCCAAAAAATGTATATAGTACTAGTTCTTAGATTTTTAAAAACTAAATTCTTGCATGGATCTCAATGTTAAATCAATAATTTTTTAGACTTAAAGAATATCAAATAAGAAAGTTAGCTATTGTGAGATAAAGTCAGATTAACAAAATCACGAACTATTTAATTACCTTTTATCTTGTTGTGATTAATCTGATTTTATTTCACCACCCAATAGTTAACTTCTTATACTACTGGCAAACATGCCATCATGATATAATTCCAATTATAATGCATTTACTGCAAAAATAACTCTAGGAATCAATTGACATAAAGTTAGAGCTAACATGGATGTGATTGATGCCTTTATCTCCATTACAATTGGGAATTATGACCAGGGAGAATATCAACATATTTTCAAATAGGTTTAGCAAGATCAATATCTAATGATCTGATTAAACTGCTCTATTATAATTTTACACCATGACGACATTGATGAGAGTGCAGATCTCATTTTTATTCGATTAATGTATGATTTATTACTTCTTAGGAAAAAATTGTTGCATTCCTTAATTTTAACTATAGAATACATAATAAAACATAAACTCTTTAAACAGGAAAACGTTTATTTAGAGTGAACGGGTTTCTATGTCATCAAGCCCATGAACACAAGTTAATATCTGATCTAGTTGTAACTACTGAAAAATGCTATATGAATTCTCCATTGTCTGACGATCATTAGATGGTTCCCAGCGACGCTCCCCGACGGTTCCAGGAGGCGAACAACAGGCGATCGGGAAAGTGCCCTCCCACCGGCGTGGCCAGCGGGCGATCGGGAAAGTGCCCTCCCACCGGCGTGGCCGGCGGTCTGCTCCGGCTCCGAGGGCCTTTTTGGCTCTCTGGGCTGGTGCGGATCACGGCTCGTCGCCGGTGGGTGGGGAGGAGATCTTCTCTCTGCAGTTTTTTTAGGTTTCTTGACTGGGGCAGCGTGGCGGCGGTGGCGTCCTGGCATAGGAATAAGGTCTCCCAACTCCTTCCCGCTGCGGAGGTGCTTCGTGGGGCGCCGACGCGGAGTTTGTGGAGTCTTTGTTGTGGTTGTGGTCCGTCGCTGTGGTGTTCATGGTGACGGTGGTGTGCTTGATGGAGCGGATGGTGGTTGCTGCTGTGATGACTGGCGGTTTGAAGGTAGGGGATCTGGCCATCTCTTCTGAGGTGGTGCGCCGTCGGGCCCAGATCTAGGGTGGAAGGAGCTTGGGGTGTGTCCCCGACCGATGGTCTATCTTGGCTTTCAGATCCAGTTCTTCGGAATTGGTGGTTATTGCAGTTCATCAACGCCTTTGGGCAAGAAGCTCTTATCATTCTACGGATTACGAGGAAGACGAAGGAGTGAAGCAGCAGTGGCATTGTCTGTATCCTCTATGTATTTCTTTGCTTGTATGCGTCTTTGTAATGTTTTCCTACTCGTATGAATACAAGTAATGTACGCCTTCGAGCGTACTTGTAAAAAAAATGCTATATGTATATAAGAATTACAATAAATTGTGTCCTTAAATAGACAACATTATAGACACAAACGCGATCTTCAACATGAATTTCAACTGCTAGTTTTTCTAGGCACATTTTTATAAATTATGAAAAATCCGCTTATGGCATTATTTTCACTGTAGTAATGTAAATATTTATGTTTCCATTAGTCAGAACTAGAAGATTTGGCTATATGTTTTCTAGGAGGCCATCTACTTAGGAACAGAGGGAGTATATATATTGCGGTCATATGTTTTTCCTAATCTCCTACAAGGCTTTGAGCTTACCAACATTAGCCCGCGATGTTGGAGCACGCCATGGTAGAAGACCAAATGATACACCAAAGGATCACAGAACCGACCATCCTTGTTAGATTGATTTCAACTATCAACAAAACAAATATGTGATGAATATAAATACCTGATTATGATCCCTTTATAAAAAACCAGCATTCCTAGTTAAGGTAAGCTACAGTATTAAGAAGAATGATTTTTTACGAGGTTTATTAAGGCAGAATGAATGAAAATATTTTGTAGCCCCATAAAGCTAAAAAAAACTAGTTTGCATTAATGTGTCCCTTGAATTAGCCATTTGCTATTTCAGTCGGCTGATTTACCCATTTCGACTTGATTTATCAGGGACGATATACATGTTTCTAAACCTTTTATATTTTTATTTTTTTAAATCCGGCAAAAGATGAAGTCATGAAGATGAAAATATCAAATAACCCTCTCAAATAAGCTGTGTCTTTCCCGCATAAGCTAGTGCATATGTCTTCATGTGTGGACGTCTAGAAGGAAAGGCTTTGCGAAGCCTCTTGCGCCAATTAATCTGAACCCCAGGTTGAGCGACCAATCCAGTGAACCTGAACCGCAAATACCTAAATACATTTAAAATGCAGCCAGCTAGCTTTAATCTCACTGATTTATTGTGCAGAGGGTGATCCTGATTCATGTTTGCTGTTTCTTTCCGGATCCTTCTTTTGTTCGGCTGGTTTCTTTCTCTTGTGTTTTCCGGTCACAATTATCCCCTCCTCTGTTCCCGCAAAGCCAACTCTGATATGTCGTCAAATGCAGGAACGACAGACGGAGGGAGGGATGCACTGATTTGCCAAACTGAAGGAGAGGCACTGAAATCTCCGTCGTCGATGAATCTGGTGGGAACAAAAACGAAATTTCTACGCCCGTTTCTACGATCCCCCAGATCGGATGGAATCGTTGGTATGTACTCGTAGGATTATTGGAATCGTCAGGGAGAGATACGAGGGGGATCGGTTCAAGAACGAAGGAACGAAAATTAAGGGATCGATGTATGTGTCGTTGAAAGAAAGTAGAGCAGTAGTAGTACGGTACCTGATATCTGTCATGATCCAGGACAATTAGGAGCCTCTGGAGAAGGAGCAGCGGCAGCTGGTTCTCCACGACGACCATGTCGGACTGGATGTAGTTCCAGAGGTAGAGGTAGCCGTACTTGCTGAAGACGGGGTCGTTGGGCGCGTAGTCCTCGTGCACCTTCCCTCGGAGCGCGTCCATCCTCATGGCCTCCACCAGGAAGCAGCCGTCGGTGACCATGAGCTCCACGAACCGCTCGCTGTTCTCTGGTCCGCGCCACTCGTTGCCGAGGTCCTTGTAGGCGTCCTGGAGCTGCTGCGTCACCTCCGCCACGGCGGCGACGAACTGCGGCAGCGGCTTCCCGGAGCGCTTGACCAGGTGCACCACGGCGCGGCGCTTGTGCTCCTCCATGGGGACCAGCTCCGGGTCGCCGTGGTGGAAGGGGCCTAGCGACACGAGCTCCGGCTGGTAGGACTTGCTGTTATGCAGGTTCTTGATCCGCTCGGGGACGCGGTAGATGGAGTGCCGCTTCCACCGCGCCATCTCCACCGCAGGGTCGATGTTCATGTCGCGGATCGTCTTCTCCATCTCCACCACCCAGCAGCAGCTGGTGCTGCCAGTGCCAGTGATCAGAGGCGTCTCTGCATCCACCCTTAGGTACTCCACGACACTCAGGCTCAAGGTTGCCTCCACCATTAATTATTTCAATGCTCGTCGATCGATGTGGTTTTGGAATGCATGCCACTCGGTTCAGCTCACTGATCTTCGAAAGGTCGTCGCTATGCTGTAGAGAACGCAGGGGCAGGTAACTAGCCCTACCAAATACAAGGATTACCCCTGCCCTAATGCAGACGTGATAGTGCCCACACTGATAGAGATGCTAGAGCATCTTCAACCTGACCCTCATTTTGTCCTTACATGTCCGGCCAGACAGAAGAGCAAAAAAATCTGTCTAACCAGAAAAAAACATAAAACCTCCAAAAAAACTGACTTATGCTCAATAATGCCCAATGGTTCCCAAGAGTATAACATATGATGAATTACTATTAGGTTAAGTTTCAATTCGTGCGGGGTATAGAAAAACATAAATTTTACCACTGCCTAAATTTGCATTTTTTTAATGCCCCATTATTTCGTAATGCAGACTTTAAATCAATAGCCCTTTACACAATAACTTCATTGGCAGATTACGGTAGTAGTGATGCTTTTAACGTGATTACACTCCATAAATCTAATCAATTCTTGGAGCTTAATATCAAACATATATTATTTTACTTCCATTGGCATTGCAAATTAAATTCTTTACCCACAAAAATTGGAAGAACACCATACATAAGTAATATACAACCAGACATACTGAAACCACCTAGAAATCACTTGTTGATTACCCATACACGCGTCGTTGTTCCCGGCTTGTGCAACAAATGAACGTTCTGTAATTAAACTATTTGTGTCATATTCTATTTAACTTCAGGTTGTACAAATACATTAGAATGATAGGGATTGCCTATAGTTTTTTATTGTCTAAAAGCAGAATGAATAAGAAGGATTATTTCTTGATCAAGGTTGTTGCCACTCTAACAAGATTATCTAGGTCCATCCAGCTGGTATATCATGCAAAATAAGGGCAACGTTCCCTGCCAACAATTAAAGACGCAGATGAAAATATGTAACACAAATAAACATAAATCATAGTCTGTGACGATAATTAATTATATGGTCAGAAAACTTGGGGGCGCAGAAAAGACTAATAAGAATTATTGACCTTGTTCTCTTGGAAAAAACTAGAATGCATAGATTAATCTAACAAAGAAGTACATAGTCTTTTAAAAGTGATTTTTGTTCCTCATGACATTCCTATACTGTCATATACAAATATAACAACGCAACTTTTCTTAGTTGGCACTTATGTGTGACAAAAATATAATACCAAATACATATTATTAAAAGATTTCCAAAATTTCATAGAGTATATAAAAAGGTCAAGTATATTATGTCAATTAGTTCACTATACTATACTTTAAAGCAGATAAATACAATATATAGAATGATCCTAAAATCTAGTATGTAAGCTAAACATACTTATACTGATCTAGGGGGCAAATGAAACCATGCTTCCTAGGATACTAACACGAAGGGAAGGAGATCAACAATTGGAAAATCTCAATTAGTGCATTGCCTAGTGCAAACAAAACAATCAACAACTCTGCCTAGAGATAAAAAAAATATATAACAAGACCGGAGGGGGGCTCCACTCCGGTTTTGTCATTAAGGTAGAAGTGAGAACTCGAATCCGAGACCTGGCCCTTATGTGCTTTTGTACGGCTACGACTAGTCCACGGAAGAGCAATAAATTTTCAAACTATTAGGTGCACATAACTGCCAATAGAAATCAATCGAAAGTGCAAATTTTATGTACGCAATTTTCCAGTTCTCACCGGGCCATCCTCCTGTGACGTTGCTGGCGGGCTCCCACAGCCGTGTGGCCACCGGGGCACTGATGAAACAAAACACTGAGTCTGGAAAAAAAAAGTGGAGAAGGCATCGGAAAATAATCTATGATATGCTTGAGCATGCAACCCTTGCCCGAGGAACAACACTGATAAATATCTTCATAGTGTGAAGCTAGAAACTTGCAGCTGATTCAGTTTGCATATGTCCTTCCGCACTAACTGTGTCCAGACTATTGATTTTTCTAGTGTAGTAGTTGGATGCTCTTTCCAACAGACTCTGCTTCGATCCTATAACAATAGTAGCCATATCAAGTGAGATCTATCCACAAAAGATCACATGGTCGTCTGCCATTGAAAATGTAAAGTCATTCCGGAGTTTCGGAGACATTGTTTCGTCACCGAGATAAAATGCACTCAAAGAAGTAATAAAACGGGTAAATGGCATTATGCTAACCTGTCACTCGACCTGCCGTAGATCATTGATGTGATATGGTTCATAAACGGTTGTCAACTGTGGACATATATAAAACGACAACTTATAGGGTTTTTTATTTTCGTGCTCTACTTCACTTAGTTCTCTTCGTTCTAACCTACTTACTTAGCTAGCCTCGTCTTTGCCTCACTTCGCTCTTTCCAGGCTCGAATATGGCCGAACGGCCGTTTCTGTCGCGTCAACAATGTTTGACCGTTACTTGGCCTGACGTATGGGCCCGGACGGCCATGGCAGACCGCATGTTTAGTCTCACCTCGCAAGTTTACAGTGCGTATAACCGGTTTATAAACTCCAATGCGGTACAGGTTGCACTACCCATGGTTCTATGGGCCCAATCATGTGATTGGGCCCATATAATCATGTTTAGTTTTTTGTGTGCTGATTAAATCATTATAAATATTTAATTTCTTTTGTTTAGATATAATTCGTTGATTAACTATGTCGTTTTCTTGTGTGCTCTCTCAAACCCGATGATTAAATCATGATGAACATTTAGTTTCTTTTGGTTAGAAATAATTCATTGATTAACTACGTCGTTTTCTTCTGTGCTCTCTCGACCCCGGTGATTAAATTATAATAAACATTTAATTTTTTTGTTTAGAGATAATTCGTTGATTAACTATGTCGTTTTCTTCTGTGCTCTCTCAAACCCGATGATTAAATCATGATAAACATTCAAATTCTCTTGTTTAGAGATAATTCGTTGATTAACTATGTCGTTTTCTTCTGTGCTCTCTCGAACCCAATGATTATATCATGATAAACATTTAATTTCTTTTGTGTAGAAATAATTCGTTGATTAACTACGTCATTTTCATCTGTGCTCTCTCGAACCTGATGATTAAATCATGATAAACATTTTCGTTGATTATTGAAACCAAATAATATTTCATTAGTACTCGAGTTCTTGACAGTACAAAAGTTGTTCAACTACTAAACTAATACTAATCCCTCCGTCCCAAAAAGGATGTCATTTCTTTGTCTAAAGTTGAATGTATCTAGACACTATTTAGTGGTTAGATACATTCACATTTGGACAAAGAAATGATATCCTTTTTGGGACGGAGGTAGTACTAAACTTTTTTTGATACTACTACTGAACTAATACTACTAAACTAATATTACTACGAAGCCCTAATCCTAGGGCTTTCGCCTCTTCGCCGGCGGTGCGTCGGAGGAGTGTTCGTCATCGTCGGCATCGTCCTCCTCCTCCTCCTCGTCATTGTCGGCGTCGTCCTCCTCCTCCTCCTCGTCATCGTCGGCGTCGTCCTCCTCATCCTCCTTGTCGGTGTCGTCGTTGTCGTCCTCCTCCTCGTCATCGGCGTCGTCAGCAGGGACCTCCTTGAAAGGATCGATGAGGTTAAATAGAGGGGGGGGGGGTGAATAGGTTAGCTACAAATTTTACTTCTTTTCCTTTTAATTGGGTATTGCTCAAATATAAATTCACTAGATTATGCAACTAGGTGAACAACCCTATATGTTGACCAATAGACTACTAGCACAAGATATATAAATGAGTAAGCTAGTAGCAACAAGTAAAGGTAAGTTGAGGAATAAGCGACAAGGTGACGCGGAGATTTATCCCGAAGTTCACTTCCCAATGGAAGCTAATATCCGTTGGAGCGGCGCGGTGTTCACCAAAGTGAAACACCGAATAGCCGTCAAATGGCACACCGTATCTCCTTCGTGTCCTACCACCGATGTGGTGAGGCACGAATCACTATGTTGCCGTTGAGGTTGACAACTAAAACCTTTACAAGGATGAAGCACACTCCACAAGTTGGAGGGTCTTCACCAAATGCACCGAGCCGCCAAGACTCGATGCTCCAAGGCCGGGGCACGCACCACAACAGAATTGGTGGCTCCCGGCGACGTCTTCGTTGCTCTCAAAGCTCCGAAGGACCACAACCTCTAGGGTTCCAATGAACACCAAGAGTAGCAAGCCCCCTCTCACAAATCAAGGGGGAAATCAAATCGGTTTGGTCAAAGTGTAGATCTAGGTCTCCTCTCTCAAATCTCCAAAGGGCTAAGTGATTGAGTTGCTAAAGAGGGAGGTCTATGGATTTGGACCTTTCAAATAATGGTGGTGTTCTTGTTCTGGTCATGGTACCCTTCTTGAGGTGGAAGAAGGCTTTATATAGGTGTCCACAAGAACTAGCCGTTGTTGCTTCACTAACCCCGGAGACTCCGTCCTGGGACCACGGAATCTCCGGCCTGGGTGGAAACTCCGGCCCACAAGGGCGCCGAAACGTCCGGACAGGCCGAAGACTTTCAGAAGTTTCCGGGCATACTCCGGTCTTCCTCCGGACTGGGCACCTGAGGCGCACACCACTTGCGCAGCAACGAGGTCAAAATAAATAGGGGCCGGAGTCTCCGGTGCCCTGGTCCCCGAAATCTCCGGTGTCTTCGCACCGGAGTCTCCGGCCAGGAACCCCGGAGTCTCCGGACTCCATCCTTCAGTATTTTCTCTTTTTGAGGGATCTTATCACCTTCTTGTGCTTCCCCTCTTTTGATTCTAAGAACACTTAGCACATGGTTAAATATCATTCATATTGTTAACAAACACCCAAAACATAATTAGGAGGGAAATGTCCTTTCAATCTCCCCCTTTTTGGTGTTTGATGACAACATAAGGATTTGCATAAGAAATATCTCTAAATGATATCATAGCAAGACGGTTTCTAAAATATAGACGGGCTCCCCCTTGATGTGTGCACAATTTAGATATATGTTTTTGAATGCATGGTGCACACATGAGATGAGCACTCCCCCTATGTTTTAGAAACTAACTATATGTGCGATGTTGACATGATAGGAATGATAAGCAATAATACTTGCACATAGAACATAATAACATAGTCTTCATCACATAACAGATAAATTGTCCAAGACTTTAAACCAAATTGAACTTAAGATAAATGGACACAAGCTTGTAAGAGGCAAATCAAAGAAGTGAAGCTTGTGCCCGACCCATGCAAATCCCCGTGGGTCCTAATAGGACTTCTACTACTTCTCCCCCTTTGGCACAAAGACACCAAAAAAGGGAAAAGAGTGAGGCCACACGTCCCATGTGACTACTCGGAGTACGAGCTCCCTTCCTCATCATCATCATCGGTGGCATCGGGATCGCTCTCATCTTCTCCATCATTTTGCACAACTTGTTTGCCGCGTTGAGAGGAGGAGGGCACAGAGGAGACATCATCAAAATCTGTCCATGCTACTGTTGTATTGTTCCACCGAGCATAAGGGATGGTGGAATCCGTCTTCTCACTAGATGAGGACTCACCCGTAGTGACCTTGTCTTTCTGAAGTTCCTTTAAGATAAGCCTTTGATTGTAGAGGATGTTGCGCCTCTCAAGATATGCATCATGGTTTTCCTTATGAATTTGGACATTCATGCATAGTAGTGTCCGTTGAAACCATGAGAGCTTCTTTACCTTCTCATGAGTGGGAGGAGAGGCGGGCTGAGCACTACCACTAGGAGGTTGAGCATTCTTCCTTCTTGCCCTTGGTGCTTCCTCAAACTCGGGTTCTTCATCACTAGGAGCAAATGGTTGCCTAGAACTAGAGCTTGATTCATGGATTGTGAGGATTTGAAGCTTCTTAGCCTTGTGTTTAACAAGATGATCTTGATTGATAGCAGGTACTTCCTTGAGGATGAGCTTCATCACATAAGGAGCATAAAGGGGAGTCTTCTGTTCTATCATGGCATGATATATCTCATGGTAGATGTAATCCATCACATCTATCTCTCTTCCAACCCCTTCTTCCCCGGCAAGATAGACCTTGTGAGCATGGTACATGAGGTTGATCAAGGCTCCACGGATGGCATCTAAATTCCCCGTTTGAGGAGCAATGTTCTCTCGAAACATGCGGATCAAGATGTTGTAAAGGGGACAGAGATTCTTGATTGTACCTAACACACCACCTTGACCATAGAGAGGATCAAGTTTCTTTTTGTTGTACTCAGTCCCCACTACATGCAGGCGAACTTGAAAGTGCATGGTTGCCCCCATGCATGGTTTTGGTAATTAATTACAATCTATATGGACTAATGTTTGCATTGAGCTATATTTATACGTGTGTCCATTTCAGTTGCTTGATCTCCATTTGTTGGAGTCAACGCTAAGAAAAGTTTGTGTTGAACAAGGCTTTGTGCGGGTTGATCATCACTCAAGGCCAAGTGAAGATTTGCCGAAGAGGTGCTTCTCCCATCTTGGTGTATGGGGGAGCGTCATGTGATTCTTCACCAAGCGAAGCGCAATCAAGAAAGGTGGTGCGTCTTGAGGAGATGAAGATCGGCCTCAAGTGGATTAATGCGCAAGGCAAAGGTATGATCTTGATAGGGACTTTATTTTACCGGTCTCATGATGTTAGTTGAGAGACCGGGTTATAGGATAGATAGCCGTACTATCAAGAGGGGCTCTCGACCGAGTATCGTGATCGTATCGTTCATGGAGAGCTCAAACCTTTGCATCCTTGCATCCTTGCTTCCATCTTTATTAGTTCTTATTTGGTTTTTATCCATGTGAGAATTTAGAGCTTGTCTTCATCTCCATACCAAGCTCTAGTTCATCAAAAACGGATCTCATGAATATCTTATTGCGTTTTTGATATTGGAGGTTTTACCGGTTCGTCTTTTCCAAGAGAGGTCAAACTCTCTCCTTGTGTATTCCTCCTCACATGATGGACCATGATGTTTCTCTGCATGATCTTGTAGAACTTTTCGTTGCGAATCCAACGAGCCCAAGATCATCGAAAAAGGAGTCCGGATGATTAAGTTATGCTTTTTCTCATACCGGTGTTCTGCTGTTCTTCAGTGACCGGAAGTACCGGCCTCATGGACGGTACTACCGCTAGGAACTTACGGAGGGTACTTCCGGAGCCCAGTACTGCTTGCAAAAGTTGGGTACTGGACTCAACGGAAAGTAGCACCGGAAGTAAGTCCGGAAACTACCGGTTTTACCGGAAGTACCGACGCTCCCAGCGGTACTACCGCCCAGAACTTCCGATAATACTTCCGGAGCCCAGTGCCGCTTGCGAAAGCTAGGTACTGGACTCAACGAAAGTGAAAGCGGAAGTTGATCCGGTACTACCGCTAAACCGGAACAACCGGTCTTTTCCCGGTACTACCGGCCTTGCGGGGTTCTTGTCTAGCCGTTGGTAGTCTTTTGTGGGAGGGCCGGAAGTACCGCCCTTTGGGCTAGTACTACCGGTCCTGCGGGTTTTCGCTTCTGCAGAGTGCCGTTGGGAGCAGTTTTACGTGGGGCGGTAGTACCGCCCCTTGGGCCGGTACTACCGGTCCTGCGGGAATCTGTGCCCCAACGGCCAGTTTTTTTTGGGCCCCCCTTTTTAAGGGCCTCTTCTTCCCCTTTGGTTCAATATACTTCTTCCAATCTGTTGAATCTCATCTAGCTCTCTCTCCTCCATTGTTGCACATCCTTGTGAGCTTGATTCCTCTCAATCCCTCCGATGATTCTTACCCAAATTTAGGGATTCAAGAGGGGAGATCTAGATCTACCATTCCACCAAACAAAATCTCCTCTAAGTGAGGGGAACCTTGTGGATCTAGTTCTTGGAGTTCTTTTGTAGTTCTCCTCTTTGTTCTTCCTCTCTTATTCCCCCAAAGCATTGTTGCTTGGTTGGAATTTGAGAGTGAAGGATTTGACACTTTGTGTGCTCTTGCCTCTTGCATTAGTTGCATCGGGTTGCTCTCTCCACGTGATACGTGAAGTTGAAGGTTGAGAAGCTTGTTACTCTTGGGTGCATTGTGTTCCCAAGAGCTTGTGCCTCTTGGGTGCATTGTGTACCCTAGACGGTTGGAGGTGCCACGAAGACTTCGGTTGTGAAGCTTCGGCACGAGTTGGGAGCCCCCAATTGAGTTGTGGGTGTGTGCCCCAAGAAAGTTGTAAAGGGCTCCGGAATCCACCTCGAAGGATTCCGATAGTGGAAGGTGAACCAAACCCTTGGGTGCGGTTCATCGGAGAATAGGGTGAGGCCTTTGTAGCATCTTGAGTAGGCCTCTTGTGGCGAGCTCACACCCCTCCAACGAGACATACTCCCTTAACAAGGAGGAACTCGGGAATACATCCTCGTCTCCGCGTGCCTCGGTTATTTCTATACCCGAGCTTTTACTTATGCAATTTACATTGTGATAGCCTTCGTGCTTGAAGTTCATATCTTGCTAACACCTTGTTGCTTGAACCTAGAATATTAGGTTGTTGGCTTGTTAATTTAAACACATAGTTTTATTCCGCAATTATCAAGCCCCTAATTAGAAAAGGTGTTAATCGCCTATTCACCCCCCCTCTAGGCGACATCCGGGACATCGTTTGTTCTTTCAGAACTCCACTTGGTCCATTCACATTGAAGTCATATCCCAAGAGCCTTGCAAACTCAACAAAGTCAGATTTGCAAATCTTCGGACCCGTCATCCATTTCATAGGTAAGTTGACTTCATTCCCAATGACTAATGTGGCAAAGAATTGCTGCACAAGTTCAACACTGTAGTCTTGTTGTGTCTTCATAAGATGTTCCAAGCCCATCTTCCTAGATACCCAAACGGCTTCCACAAAATATTGCTTGGACTCCAAGGCTGCAAGGTTCAACACACCTTGTGGACACACAGGATACTTGGACAGCTTAGCATATATTTCCTTCATTATTAATTCTTGCTCATGCCTCCAAAAATCACCATCTGTGGAGGACTGAGGCAAAGCAAAGAAGTCTCTCTTCCTCATCTCACGGAACTCATCCTTATGCATCTCAGCAAGTGTGGTGAGAGAGTCATAACGATCATGCTTGTACTTTTCAGCTTGTTCCCATCTTGCTGCATCTCTCTCTCTCTTCTTAGTTCAGCTTGCCTGTTCTGCCTCAAAACTGACTGCTGCACACTGATATCTCTTTCGTCATCATACTCAAAGTGATGCTTCCTAGTGGCATGTCTTCCAGTTTGATCCCTTCTACTCTTCTTCTCGGGGTTGTGGGATGTGGCCTTGTACCTTTTGTTTGCTGTGATTTAACAGGGCAGATAGAGAGTATGGAAAATAAGTTTACATGTCCATGGAGAAAAATGCATCACTAGACACACTTGAACTGAAAAATGACAATCTACACCAGAGATTCCGGGGGGTCCATCCAGAGATTCCGGCCAGGCCGGAGTCTCCGGCCTGCGGGGCCGGAATCTCCGGTCAGACAGAACTGACCGAGAATCTCAGATGTAGCTCGACATTTTATAGTGAACGAGATCAGAGCACGCTAGAGGTGTTGTTTCATGAGGGACATAACTAAACTAGATTCAAACTACAAATAGGAAAACCTAGAGGAGAGGGAGAAGAGCATTACGAGCATCCTTCATGGTGAGGCTCAACCGGAGGGGATGGACCACCCCGGTCGTTGGAGAGGAAGAGGAGACCGGTGGCACGGCGGATCCGGGGGCAGGGAGGCCTCCGCGGCGTCTGGCGGTGATGGAGGCGGAGGAGGAGTGGTTGGGGGTCGGGGGTGTATGGAGGCAACGATTGTTGACCTCCACCCCGATCCCCTTTAGAAACCACGCGAATCCACCATAGGCCGGAGTCTCCGGGGTTATGGACCGGAGTCTCCGGCCGAGCAAGAGATTCCGGGCCAAACTCCGGAAACAATGCCAGACCGGAGTCTCCGGTGCTGATACACCGGAGTCTCCGGCCCATCCAGAGCCAGCCAGACAAGATACTATGGACATGTGTTTTTCAAAATAAGCACGATTTCGGGACTTGGATCGGGCTTAGGTTCAGATCATGTCACTGGTAACGAATATTAACTCATGTTGCAAGAAGCAATGGAGTAAGAGCCAACAAAGAGTAGTCTTGTTCAAACAAAAGAGAGATAAAGTCCAAATGAAAATCAATTAAGTACAAATTCTCAAAGAGAAGGTCGGTGGCCGAGGCCACCTTATATGAGTATGCTTGATATGGCACCGCGAAGATATATCTTGGGTCCATGGTCAAAACCCATCATTTAAGCACATTTTGTCACACATGACTATATTGCATGATTTGTTTATTTATGCATTATAGAGGTAGTGTTGACTCATGAGTTGAGCTACACTCCCCCTATGTCCATGCGTACATCTAGAGTCCAAATAAAAATCTAATGGGGGTGTGTATGCATGAATTTCAATCAACTAAAATTGCTTGCACATACGACATTTATTTGTCCCCTCAATTCCTTGAATCTTTTCTCATCAAGTGGCTTTGTAAATATATCGGCGAGTTGATCTTTGGTGTTAATATAAGAAAGTGAGATATCTCCATTGGCCACATGATCACGGATAAAATGATACCGTATTTCAATATGCTTCGTCTTGCCATGGAGCACGGGATTGTGAGCAATTCTTATAGCACTTTAATTATGTCTTTAACTTAATTCCAAAATCCTCAAGACATTGTCTCATCCATAATAATTGAGAGCAACAACTTGCGGCGGCAATATATTCGGCTTCCGTGGAGGAAGTGGATATGCAATTTTGTTTGCTTGAAGACCAACACACAAGTGACCTACCAAGAAATTGTCAAGCACCCGAGGTTGATTTCCTAGTCACTTTGTCACCGGCCCAATCCGCATCCGAATACCCCACAAGATCAAAGGTTGTATTTGAAGGATACCAAAGACCATAATTGGAAGTATCAACCAAGTACCTAAGAATTCTTTTGACCGCGGTCATATGGCTTTCCTTAGGGTTAGCTTGAAATCTTGGACACAAACCCACACTAAACATGATATCCGGTCTAGATGCATAAAGATAAAGCAAAGAACCAATCATAGAGCGATAAAGCTTTTGGTCGAATGGTATACCTTCATGATCTAGTGTTAGATTCACGTTTGTTGCCATTGGAAATCTCAATGGGCTTGCATTTGACATATCAAACTTCTTGAGCATGTCTTGAATATATTTAGCTTCGCAAATAAAGGTTCCTTCATAATATTTCTCAATTTTAAAGCCAAGGAAAAACTTCAATTCGCCCATCATAGACATCTCAAATTCACTTGTCATTAGCTTTGCAAATTGGTCTACAAAAGTGCCATTAGTAGAACCAAATATAATATCATCAACATATACTTGGCATACAAAGAATTCTCCATCTACACTCTTGGTGAAGAGTGTGGGATCGATTACCCCAAGTACAAAACCACGGTCTACTAGAAACTCCTTTAAGTGATCATACCAAGCACGTGGAGCTTGCTTGAGGCCATACAACGCCTTGTGGAGTAAGTAGACATGGTTAGGATACTTGGGATCTTCGAACCCAGAGGTTGTTTAACATATACCAACTCTTTAAGTGGACCATTTAGAAATGCACTTTTAACATCCATTTGAAATAAGATGAAATTATGACTAGAGGCAAAAGCAAGTAATATACGAATGGATTCAAGTCTAGCTAAGGGAGCAAAAGTTTCACCGTAGTCAAGTCCCTCGACTTGAGAGTAGCCTTGAGCAACCAAACGAGCCTTGTTGCAAATCACTTGCCCATGATTATCTTGCTTGTTCTTGAACACCCATTTGGTTCCAATCACATTATGATCCTTGGGTCTTTCCACTAGGGACCATACTTTGTTTCTCTCAAAATTATGAAGCTCTTCATGCATAGCTTGAACCCAATCTTCATCTTCAAGAGCGTCATACACTTTGATGGGTTCAAAATGGGAGACATGGGAGTGAATGCCACAAAAGAGAAAAAGTTGTCTACGGGTGGACACACTCCTTCCAAGGCCTCCAATGATGTTCTTCTGATAGTGAGATTTTTGATGTAATGCCACCGCCTTTCTAGCCAATCGGCGAGCAAGGGCATCTGAGGGTCTCTCATTAGGAGGTGCATCTTCATCATCTCCTTCATCTTGATAATGATTGATCCGGGAGTGGATTGGAGTTCTTGGTGAGGAATCACCAAAATCTTGTCCATCATTATCATTGGGTGGATCTTGATCATTATCTTGATGGTTGGTATCATCTTGATGGTCTTGAGCTTGTTCTTGGTTTGTCATTTGGTCAATGGTTTATGTAGAGGGCTCCACTTGCGTAGAGCTTGAGTCCAACTCCGTTGCCACAAGGGGTTCCTCAACGGGTATAAGGGGACCTATACCCATTCTTCCTATGGCAATGGAGGAGGGCTCATCACCTACATCATCAAGATCAATTTGCCCCACTTGGGAGGCATTATCCTCATGGAACACCACATTCATAGATTCCTCAACACATCCAGTGGATATGTTGAAGACTCTATAAGTGTGGGAGTCCTTGGCGTAACCAACAAATATGCCATCAAAAGTTCTAGACTCAAACTTAGGCAATTTAGAACCCTTAATGTAAACTTGGCATTTGCAACCAAAGACTTTAATATAAGGGAGAGTGGGCCTTTTACCCGTAAGAAGTTCATAAGAGGTCTTGTTCATGAATGGACAGAGGTAGAGACGGTTGGATAGATGACAAGCGGTGTTGATGGCTTCGGCCCAAAAGTTATATGGCGACTTGAATTCGGCCATCATAGTTCTTGCCATATGAATTATTGTACGCTTCTTCCTCTCCGCTACACCATTTTGTTGAGAGGTATACACAGCGTAATATTGGTGTTTAATACCCTCATCACTCAAGAATTCATCCATGGTGTAGTTCTTGAACTCGGTTCCATTGTCACTTCTTATAGCCAAGATGGTTGTATCATATTGGTGTTGCATTTTAGTAGCCCAATCAATGAATTCCCTTTGAGTTTCACTCTTCTTATTAATATAGAAGGTCCAAGTGTATCTTGTATAATCATCAACAATCACCAAGCAATACTTCTTGCCACCAAGGCTATCATATGTACGAGGCCCAAACAAATCCATATGAATGAGTTGGAAGGGCCTTGTTGTATTGATGGTTGTCACTTTGGGATGATTCTTGTCATGCATCTTTCCGGCAACGCAAGAGCTACAAGGACGATCTTTGAAAAAATTCACTTTTGTTAGTCCTTCCACATGCTCACCCTTCACAAGTGTTTGCAAATTTCTCATACCGATGTGGCCCAAATGGCGATGCCAAAGCCAACCCACGTCGGATTTAGCCATTAGACTTGTGGCAATATGTGTAGTTTCTTTCGAGAAACCCACTACATAAATACGGTTTTCCACAAATCCAACAAAGGCTATTTTAAGAGAAATTGTGTGAAGGATAAACATATGATATCGTCCAAAGACAACAGTAAAGTTGCACTCGCAAAGTTGCAAAACGGAAAGTAAATTAAAACCAAAGAGACTCAACAAGGAGGACTTTCTCAAAGGATGTATCCGGAGAAATGACCACCTTGCCATGTCCCAATACCTTGAGTTCGGTACCATCACCAATACTGACATGAGATATCTTGAGAAGTTGATGAATTAAGTCACTTAACACCTCTTTGCTTCCGGTCATATGTGCGGAGCAACCGCTATCAATAAGCCATGATGATCCTCCGGAAGCACATACCTACAATGAATTAAGTCCTTGACTTAGGTACCCATGCTTTGATGGGTCCCTTTTTGTTAGTCACAAGGGTCTTGGGAACCCAAATAGCAAGGTGATAATCACTACCATATGAAGTGCCAACATATTTTGCATAAACATGTCCATCATTAGATTTTAAAAGCACATAAGATGGATTATATTTTCCCGCAAAATTGTTGTGAGAAGAAGTGTTCTTAGGAACAAGGCTTTTAGCAAGAGTATCAAATTCATCTTCATCATTAGCCAACTCCCCCTCCTTAACAAAAACAATAGCATTAGTGGGGGGAGTTGACTTCTTCTTCTCATTTGTCTTCTTGGATGAGAATCCAAATCCAAGCCCTTCTTTGCCCACAACTCTCCTTTGACTACTCAAAAGATCATTGAGGTTCTTTTGTCCTTGAATGCAAGAGACTAGACCTTTCTCAAGTTGAGCCTTCAACCTATTGTTCTCCATAATGAGAGATGCTTTGACACACAAGGGGTTAGTGGCACAAGCATTTACATTTATATACTTATCTTGAGAGATGTCATGTGACTCCTTAAGAGCCTTGAGCTCACTTGAGAGTGCCTTGTGGGCTTTCTCAAGTTGCTCAAAGTCCTTAAGTAGTTCATTGTGAACATTATTAAGGTTATCATTCTCATCCATAAATTCCTTAAGAGTGCGTAGTGCATGTTCACGGTCATCCTTCATTTTAGATAAGTCTAAGGTGAAGGTTTCCTCAATAGCATCCTTAAGGCATAACGAATTATCTAGAGCTTCCTCAAGCTCCGCTATCCTGTTAGCATCATCACGAGCGAAACTCTCAAGTTCACTAATTCTTTCTTCATGTTCTTCAATAAGACAATTAGCTTTACCAAGTTGAGTCATGAAAGCATCAAAAGCAATTTTTATGTTCACCTTCAAATGATCTCATAATTCTTGAGATATTACTAGCATTTTTATCTTCAAGACCATCAACACAATTTAACAAAGATGGAGTAGATGAGATTGAAGATTTGAGTGTTGGGGATGTACCCTTGGCCATAAGGCATTTGTGTTTGGTGGGACCTTCTTTGTCATTACGAGAGGAGAAGAGATTGTTCAAAGAGGAAGGAATGATCCCAATTGCCATGGCGGCCATGCCCACTTGTCCTTCTTCATCTTCACTTTCTTCACCTCCGGATAAGTATTCTTTCTCATTAGTCACCATTGCCTTTTGAGGAACTCTCTTCATGAATTTCTTGTTCTTGGGGACAAAGTTGGTTTTCTTGATGAGCTTTCTACCATTCTCAACTCTACACTTGTAGGGACGATCCGCAACAAAGTGCTCACTATCTCCACAATTGAAGCAAGTTCTTGCTTTCTTCATACTTGAGCCTTCTCTTCCCTTGTTCTTTGTTTTGTTTGATCTAAAGTCTCCTTTCTTCCACCAATTATGGCTAGGAAGAGCCAAGCATTCATTGTGTGACACCCTCTTCTCCTTCTCGGAGGGCACATAGGTGGATGCATCTTCATCACTTGATTCTGGCTCATCATGAAACGTTGCCTTCAAAGCAAGAGATACTCTCTTCATTCCATTCACACGAGCTACAACATCTTCCAAGGATTTCTTCATCATGTTCATGGTGACAAAGGCACCCAATACATCATTGGGAGTTAGTTCCATGAAGTCCGCTCTTGCTTGGACATTCATCACCATATTCTCATTGTATGGAATCAAGGTTTGAAGAAATTTTCCCTTGAACCAATCATCATCACAATCCTTGAATCCAACATCAACCATGTACACCACAAGAGCCTTGAGTCTTCGATACATATCTTCCGGAAGCTCTCCATCCTTCATGATGAAATGATCCACTTGCCGTTGAAGTAGTGATTTGTTTGAGCGTTGCATGCTCACATTGCCATCATACATTGCAAGTAGATAATCCCAAGCTTCCTTGGCATTTCGGAGAGACCGAATGTGCTCAACACCTTCATTGGCCATTGCCTTTTCTAGCATGTGCATTGATTTGATATCACTTGAGCTCAGATTTTCAACATCCTTGGGATAGTAGCCCTTCTCAATGATTCTCCATATTTGCATTGAAGAGTTGCACACATAAGACTTCATGGAAGCTTTCCGGTTAGTAAAATGGGTCCTATCTACTAAAGGTGGATTACCAAGATTGTTTACATGTGGATGTTGAACATTAGGAGCATTGTTATAAGCAAATCCAAATGTATTTGTGTTCTTAGTTTTGGTGGAGTCTACTTCACCTTCTTTAGATGACGAAGGAGATATAGGATTACCATTTTCATCTAGAGAAGCACTTTCATTTACATTTCTAGATGTGGATGCAAGTTTAGATAATAGCTCCTCTATCCTCTCCATCCTCTTGTTGGATCTTTCCCCCAAGGACTCGACTTGCTTTTGAAGCAATCCCAAGTGAGTGAGATCCCCCATCCTTCTCTTTAGGCAGTGAAGCCTTTAATAAAGAGACGAGGCTCTGATACCAATTGAAAGGATCTATGAGTTTAACTAGAGGGGGGGGGGGTGAATAGGTTAACTACAAATTTTACTTCTTTTCTTTTAATTGGGTATTACTCAAATATAAATTCACTAGATTATGCAACTAGGTGAACAACCCTATATGTTGACCAATAGACTACTAGCACAAGATATATAAATGAGTAAGCTAGTAGCAACAAGTAAAGGTAAGTTGAGGAATAACCGACAAGGTGACGCAGAGATTTATCCTGAAGTTCACTTCCCAATGAAAGCTAATCTCCATTGGAGCGGCGCGGTGTTCACCAAAGTAAAACACCGAATAGCCTTCAAATGACACACCGTATCTCCTTCGTGTCCTACCACCGATGTGGTGAGGCACGAATCACTATGTTGCCGTTGAGGTTGACAACTAAAACCTTTACAAGGATGAAGCACAATCCGAAAATTCCTTCGCCGGAATGGCGACTCAACCCCCACCTCCCACCCCGTGACCTAACGCCGGCAATCTCTCATCTCCGGCCACCAAACCCCAAAACCCTTCCGATCACCTTCTTCCCCACCCACCAAAACCCCCCTACCCACCGGTTTTTCATGGCATCTTCCCTCTCTTAGCGTTGGAAGGTGTCTTTTGCGTCTACCAAGGATCTGGATCGTGGCACTTTCAAAGATAAATATGGTTTTTTGGATCTCTGGATTTCTGGTGATAAGGAATGGATGGTTCTCAAGAATGCCAAGAATGCCCCAATCATTGGCAAACATCCGGATCCTTTAGAGGTGGTAAGCCCTGAACCACCATCTCTTTCACTGGATATGTTGTGTCGGTTATTTCCTGTCTGTTGTCACCTACGGGTTCTCTGTCCTTCACGGCGTCATCATCTGCTTGTGAGCCTTTGGATCCTTTCTCGGATACGGATTCTATAGCACATCTACTGGATTTCACCCCGGGTCATGCGATCAGGGTAAAAGTGCGGCATCTTTTCTCTTCTGCAGTAAACCCTGTTTCTAGATCGCACCGTTTTTTCCTTGTGGTCTCTTTTAGTCGCACTTCTTTCAGATTGACAGAGCTCAATGCGAGTCTGGCACTTTCTGCTTGTTTGGGTGTCTCCTATGATGAAATTGGGATCACAAATCTCTCTGGTAGAGTGTTCAAATTCTCAGTCAGTTCAAAAGCTGTTGGCTTCTTCATTACCAATTTGAGATCTTATTCTTGCAAACTGTTCGAGTGCTTTTTTCATCTATGGGGTTTTGGAGGTCCAAACTGGTTGAGGGAGGAAAAGCTTTATTATGCTGAATTAGATGATGAATGGACTGAGGTCAGTAGAAAGAAGCACAGTTCTGGTCACCTCTTTGCAAGAGATGTCCCAGTTAAACAAGCCTTCCGATCCATCAAGAAAAAGCCACTTTCTCTTGTTGATCGGAGATCATCTGCTCAGAGAAATTCTTTGGTTTGGAGACCTAATGGGAAGCAGGTCTACCGTCCCAAAATTCAGCTCTCTTCTGTGGCCAAGGATGTGACAAAGGATCAACTCGAAGTTATACAGTTTGGCTCTCTACCTGCTGTAGTTTTGGCGGGATTTTCGGGCTCAAAAGTTGCTTCTGATGGGCTAGTTACCAAGAATGCAAATGGGCCGGCCTCCTCTAATATTGCACCTAGCAACACTAGTAAATCGGCTCATGATCAGGATTTCGAGGATTTAATTGACAGTATGGCGCTGCAAGTTTGGTCGTGCAACAGATGTTTAAGTTTTAAACACCGAACTGTTAATTGCAAAGGAAAAGTTCGATGTTGGGCTTGTTTTAAATCTGGACACATTAAAAAGGATTGCCCAGGGGTAAAAGGGTCTTTGCAGTGGGTTACCAAGTAGACTTCTACTTTGTCCACGGCAAAAGGAATAAACAATGATGTTTACCCAAGCGTCGCGGCAGTTTCCCCAATCCCCTGTGAAAACCCTACCTCCTCTGTTCCTCCGCCAATCTCCAATCTACCACCAATGGCGAATTTTCCGTTCGATCCAACTCGGTTCACGCCGGCGGGCATGGATGTCATGCAGCCCTGGGGAGATGATGAGCGTCCTGCAAGGATCTATGTAACTGCAACTGCTGCACCACAGAGAAGGCATGAGCAATGGGCGATTGCGCAACTTGAACCAAGGCCACCGGCAGAGGAGATTGATGGTTTCCTTGAGCAGATAGCAAATCATATCTTCAACGAGTACAATCTTGAGGTAATGAGTTTTGCTGAGAGTGCTGTTGGTCTTGGCCTTTACCGCCTCTCAAGCTCAGTAGCGAGAGATTTACTTGTGGCGCAACATGCAGTTCCTTTTGGCAATGGACGCATACTCTCTTTCGCTAGGCATGATGCAGGGGACAATTTTAGATCAACAGTCTATACTAGGCTTGGTTGGATCATGTTGCTAAATTTTCCCATGGACTACTGCAATGAGGATTTTCTGAGAAACATGGTTAGCAAGTTTGGCAAGATGCACTCTTGGCACAGGGAGGACCCCTCCCCCACTAGGACTTTGATTAAGCTTTCTTATGGAGGGGTTCGTGATATCCCCAAGTCCATTGTTGTGGAGTGGTGGTTTCCTGGACAGTGCCAGTTTTTATTCTGCAGAGTGAACAAGCTGATGCCATGCCTGGAGATGAATCCCCTGAGCCGCAGGATGGCAATCCACATCCCTTTCATGGTCCTCCTGTTATCCCTCTGGATGATGCTTGGATTCCTCCAAATAACAATGAAGGAGGTCAGGGATGGGGGCTTTGGGATGCTGGTGCAGCAGGAGAAAATAATGTAGTGCAACATGGATGGGGTGACGAGATGCAGCATGACCAAGACCCACAGCAAGCACGGCAACAGTCATCTTTGATAGTTCAGTTCACTAGAGATTCCATTGACTCTGAGAATTATATTCAAGCAGAGGGTCCTGAACAGATTATGGATGTGCATCTTCCTGGAGTTGAGGGCCCACAGATGGCAATTGTCCCTGCTGGACCTGCTGTGCCAGGGGAACAACAAATCGTACAACTCTTCAGGGTTTTGCTACCTGACCCTATGGATGCATGGATTCATTTTCTCGGGAGGAATTTGTTCAGCTTCATGTTTGAGAAAAGCAGTTTCAGTCTGTCGGCTAACTTTGTTAACAAACCTCTGCTGCTGCCACCTGTTCCAGATTTTATACATATTGATGATCCACCTGTGGATGATGATCATGCTGCACCTTCCTCAGTGGATTCTGTCAGCCCATCTGTGCCACCCAAGACTCCCAAGAAAAGGGGACGCAAGCAGGTTGTGGTGTTGCCACCAGAAGCTCGTCGTTCCACTAGAAGCACAGTTCAAAGTGGTGGTTTCAGACTGGTGCCCATGCAACAATCTCCAGAGCCAAGGAAGAAGCCAAGGTCGTCGAAGCCAAACAGTAATGATGATCTGGTGCCTCCTTTCACTCCCCTACGTGTGCTTCAGTTGGCGGGAAGGGAATTAGAAATTGAGGAGGAGGAGATTTCGAAGGAGAAGCTTGAGGCCTCTCCTAGCAAGCCCAGGAGCCCATCCACTTCCAATGATAATTAAGGCCAATTGTTTGGTGGGCCTTGTTGGCCTCTTTGAATTGGGTGGATGTTATTACTTTGCTAAAATTTGTCATGCTGGTTGTTATATGATACTATCAACTTTATGGGTGCTTTTGGATGTCTCTGTTATGCTATTTTGTCTATCTGTGATGGACAAAACTACTATATATCTGGTTTTAATGGATAATAATCGTCAAAATCTGCTGGATTGGATGGTTTTTGACTGGAATGTGAGAGGTCTCAATGATAAAAATAAGAGACTTGCTGTGTACAATAAAATTGAGGAATGCCATGCTGCTGTGATTTGTCTTCAGGAGACAAAGTGCCAGAATTTTGATCATTCTTTTGTTAGATCTTTTTGCCCTAAGAGATTTGATCAATTTGCTTTTTCCCCTTCTGAGGGTGCCTCTGGGGGTTTAATTGTTTTATGGAATAGCTCTGTGTTCCATGGAAGTCTGGTTGAAGTTCACAGATCTGCCATTAAAATTAATTTCACTTCAGTGCATAACTCTGAAACCTGGACACTGATTAATGTGTATGGGCCATGTAAAGGAATTGAGAGGGACAACTTTGTTTCCTGGTTATATAACCAACATATTCCTATTCAAGAGAACTGGCTAATTGTGGGGGATTTCAACTTCATTAGGTCAGAGGATAACAGAAATAGGCCTGGAGCAGACTTGAATGATATTCTTTTATTTAATGATGTCATCAGCCATCTGGGATTAATTGAGCTTCCACTTAAGGGCAGGTCCTTCACATGGTCTAATATGCAGCAGGACCCACTTTTGGTGCAGTTGGACTGGTTTTTCACCTCTTGCCAATGGACTCTGTCTTATCCAAATTCTATGGTTTCTCCCCTGGCTAAAATTACTTCTGATCACCTGCCTTGTGTTGTTAAAATTTCAACCTCTATTCCAAAGGCCAAAATTTTCAGATTTGAAAATCACTAGGTGCAGCAGCCAGGATTTATTGAGCTGGTTCAGGAAGTGTGGAATAGACCTACTAAATGTGTTTCTTCAGTGGGGACTATTTCAGCAAAATTAAAATCCTTGAGATATGAGCTGAAGAGATGGGGAAAGAGTCTGTCTCATATCAAAATCCTTATTTATAAGTGTAACATGGTAATTTTCTTCTTTGATCAGTTAGAGGATTTGAGAGTATTGAGTACTCCAGAATTCAACTTCAGGAATATTGTAAAGGCCCACATCAAGAAGCTGTTGCAGATTCAATCTGATTATTGGAAACAGAGATGTACAATAAGGTGGGTTCAGCTGGGAGGGGAGAACTCTAAATTTTTCCATGCTAAAGCAACTGAGAGGCACAGGCACAATGTTATTCCCTCCATTATAGATAACAATGGCAATATCTTGGAGGATCATCAAGATAAAGCTGCTACTTTCTGGCATTGTTTCAAAGGGAGGATGGGGGTTTCTTTTAGTACTAATGATCAAGTTGATCTTACAAGGTACTTATCAGTAGTCCCTGGTCTAGATAATCTTGCCAATGTTTTCTCTGATGAAGAAATTGATGGAATAGTAAAGCATCTCAAACCTGACAAAGCTCCTGGACCTGATGGGTTTACTGGACTGTTTATCAAAAGATGCTGGTCTGTCATACAGAGTGATTTTAAGCAGTTATGCGCTGACTTTCATGATGGGAAGATTTCTCTGGAGAATATTAATGGGTCCTTTATCACCCTGGTTCCTAAGAAGCAGACTCCTGAAACTGTTAATGATTTCAGACCTATTTCTTTGACCAATACTTCCCTAAAATTTCTCACCAAACTGGTGGCAAACAGGTTTCAATCTGTTATCTCCAAATGCATCCATGATAACCAGTATGGCTTCATTAAATCAAGGACAATCCAGGACTGCTTAGCATGGTGTTTTGAATATATATTCCAGTGTAAACAATCAAAGAGAAAGGTGGTGGTTGTGAAAATTGATTTTGAGAAGGCCTTTGATACAATTGATCATAAGGCCATTTTGCAAATTATGGAGTGCAAGGGGTTCCCTCCTCTTGTGGTGTCCTGGGTCAAAGAGGTACTTAGCTCTGGGTCTTCTTCTGTTCTTCTCAATGGAGTACCTGGAAATAAATTTCATTGTAAGAGGGGAGTCAGACAGGGGGATCCTCTTTCCCCAATTTTATATGTACTGGGAGGTGATTTATTGCAGAGCATTGTTAATCTGGCTTTTGAGCAGGGAAGGCTAAAGTTGCCCATTCCTGTTGAGGGAAAGTTCCCTGTGGTACAGTATGCTGATGATACTTTGGTATTTTTACCAGCTGAACCAGATCAGATTCAGATCTTTAAGGACTTGCTTGATCTTTTTGCCTCCATCACTGGGCTCAAAGTGAATTATCACAAATCCTCCTTGGTGCCAATTAATATTTCTTCTGAGACGGCTGTGTCCCTAGCTGGTATTCTGGGATGTCAGATAGTTGATATGCCATTCCCTTATTTGGGTCTTCCTATGGGCACAACCAAACCAGCAATGAAGGACTTTGCCCCCCTAATTGACAGAGTGGAAAAGAGGTTATCTGCCACAGCCTCTTTTTTATCCTATGGTGATAGTCTGGTTTTGGTGAACTCTGTGTTATCATCCCTGCCTACATATTATTTGTGCTCACTAGTCATTCCAAAAGGGGTGATTGAGGTGATTGATAAGGCCAGGAGGCGATGTCTTTGGAGGAAGGATAAGCATAAGGAAAGGGTTAATTCCCTGGCTGCTTGGGATATGGTGTGTAAACCCAAAAAGAAGGGGGGACTGGGAATTGTTAATCTGCATGTGCAAAATAAGGCCTTATTGATGAAGCACCTTGATAAATTCTATAATGATGCTGATTTGCCTTGGGTGAAATTAGTCAGGAATTCTTATTATCATAATTCAGTGCCTCATGCAGTCACATTGAGTGGATCTTTCTGGTGGAGAGGGGTTTATAGTGTTGTGGAGGAATGGAGGGCAATCACTAAGTGTGAATTGGGAAATGGAAGCTCCATTCTTTTCTGGGAGGATTTGTGGAGGGACAAGCTGCTGTCCCACCAATTTCCAAGGCTTTTTTGATATGTCAAGGATAAGTTGATTTCGGTCAAAGAGTGTTTGTTGCTTGAAGATCCAACTGATGCACACTATTTGCCTCTTTCTGTGGAGGCTTATCAGGAATATATTGACATGGCACAGTTGTTACAAGGTGTGGCTCCTAGTGAGTCCTCTGACAAATGGATCAGTTGTTTGGGAAAGGGGGGATACATATCAAGCAGTTTTTACCAGTTTTACTTTTCTGGTATCACTACTCATACGCCCTCTTGTTGGCTCTGGAAGTCAAAGTGTATGTCCAAGCACAAATTCTTTGCTTGGCTTATACTGCATGATAGGATCAATACAAAGGACATGTTATTGCGCAGGCATTGGAATGTCACAAACAATCATAACTGTGTGCTCTGTCCACAGCATCAGTATGAAGACTGGGTACATTTATTCTTCCAATGTACTTTCAGCCAAAGAGTTTGGTCCTTTTTACAGATCACATGGTGTGATGCTTCAATGATGGAAAATCTGTTGATTGCAAGAAAAGGTTTTGAGGGGCCATGTTTTACTGAGATTGTTATTTTGGCCTGCTGAAATATTTGGAAGCAGAGGAATGGATACATTTTTTAGGAGACTCTGCCTACTTTCAGAAGCTGGAAGGCTGGTTTCTTCCTGGATGTCACCTTGCTTGGGCATAGGGTGAAAGCTTCTGTTAAACCTCTTTTGTCATCATGGCTTGACAACTTACGATAATTTTTTCATGTATATATTTGTAATTATTGCCTGTACAGTTGCTCTTTAATTCAATAAAAGGCTGTGGGGGTCTCTCCTACAGTATTTAAATTTCAAAAAATGAAGCACACTCCACAAGTTGGAGGGTCTTCACCAAATGCACCGAGCCGCCAAGACTCGACGCTCCAAGGCCGGGGCACGCACCACAACTTAATTGGTGGCTCCCGGCAATGTCTTCGTTGCTCTCAAAGCTCCGAAGGACCACAACCTCTAGGGTTCCAATGAACACCAAGAGTAGCAAGCCCCCTCTCACAAATCAAGGGGGAAATCAAATCGGTTTGGTGAAAGTGTAGATCTAGGTCTCCTCTCTCAAATCTCCAAAGGGCTAAGTGATTGAGTGGCTAGAGAGGGAGATCTATGGATTTGGAGCTTTCAAATAATGGTGGTGTTCTTGTTCTGGTCGTGGTACCCTTCTTGAGGTGGAAGAAGGCTTTATATAGGTGGCCACAAGAACTAGCCATTGCTGCTTCACTAACCCCGGAGACTCCGGCCTGGGACCACGGAATCTCCGGCCTGGGCAGAAACTCCGGCCCACAAGGGCGCCGGAAACTCCGGACGGGCCGGAGACTTTCAGAAGTTTCCGGGCATACTCCGGTCTTCCTCCGGACTGGGCACCTGAGGCGCACAACACTTGCGCAGCAACGAGGTCAAGACAAAATAAACAGGGGCCAGAGTCTCCGGTGCCCTGGTCCCCAGAATCTCTGAATCTCTGGTGTCTTCGCACCGGAGTCTCCGGCCAGGAACCCCGGAGTCTCCGGACTCCATCCTTCAGTCTTTTCTCTTTTGAGGGATCTTATCACCGTCTTGTGCTTTCCATCTTTTGATTCTAAGAACACTTAGCACATGGTTAAATCTATACCTAATAATAAAAGCAATAAGGCTTCCGCGGTTTGGTTTGGTACGTCATCCGAATTGTTCCTGAAGTTGATATATAATTACCCACCGATGCCACCCATAAGTCCATCCTAATTTCATCCGTTGCCCCCGTCGTTAAGGTTTCTTCCTCCGAGTTTTTCGTACGTTGTTCGTTCGTTTCGTACGTCGCGGTCGTTGCGTCCGTCCAGCACGTTTTCTCACATCGCGCGCCCGCCTGCTCCTTCTCCTCTTCGTACACGTTTCCCTGATGTGTTCCTTTCCTGTTCGTACACGTTACACATGCGTTTCTGTTTGTATATATGTCGTACGCCCAGCCTGCGGCAGAATCCCCGTCCCCGATTGCTGCCATCGTGGCAGGCCAACCTCCTTTCGTCGATGCCGAAGTCGTCTTGCAGACATACAGACGGAGCTTCTTCTCGCCGTTCTCCTCGAAGCTGCCGGCACCGGTGTGTTAGCGAGATACACGGTCTTCTACAGTCTTGACCCCAGTCCAACAACGAGGTATCGACCTTCTCGATCTTCGGCTGAGCGGTATGCACCGATGGCGAGCTCGTCGGCGTCGTCCTGCCTCATGTGATTTTGGATGGTCCGACCTATGACCACTTCAGTTCGTCGCCGCCGATGGCAGCATGAGCAGTGTTGAATCGCCGGAGCCCCTGTCCCCAGCTGCAGCCCGCCTCCAAGTCACCCAGCCGACGCTATACACATCACCACATGCTCCCGTCGCTGGCGTGACTAGCCTCTAGCTCGGCGCCTCCCACGGTCCCACCCTGGACGCCCGACAAACCGCATTGGTATCCCACTGCAGCGACCTGCATGCAGCTCCCCTGCTGATTGCTTCCCCTTGCTGGTGCACGGTCTCTTCCTCTGATTCCACTGACCACTGCTGGTTGAGATGGAGGACTTTCTAGGAGGAGCCGATACTCTTTGTTCAGTTAATTTATTGTAATATGATTTGCGTGTTCCCTGTCTCGCTTTGACTGGTCATCGGCGGTAAGTGCTGGCGCTTCAGGGATTTTGGGAGGAGGCGACTACTGAGCGCCGAGCAAGGACAAGCTACGGAGCTAGCAGCGATAAGCACCAACAACAGGGACGAGCTCAGGAAGAAAATCGGGCCTACCTTTCGTTGAGTACAGAGCAAGCTAGAGCACGAATAAATTATGGATCGAGCAAAGCTAGCTTCTAGCTAGCGCACTTATTTTTTAGTACAAAACTTGATTCACGAGGTCACTGTTGCTGACTTGCTGCACTGAATCAACAGAAAATGGATCAGGGACTTGGGAGCTATTTTATTCCTTGAGGTAATTCATTATTCATGTTTGTTCACACAGCATATAACTTTACTATTGACATCGATGGACGACTTGAAATTTAGAAAGTATTTTTTATTGTGAGCGAGTTTAGTTCGAATGAGGTGCTGCATGATTCCTCTTCTTAAAGAGGAAGAGAACATGCATGGTTCGAGTAGTATGTTGTATGGTTTATGTATTAACCCCTTGGAAGCTTGAAGGGACACCTCACGTCCACAGCCTAGATTGGAAATATATCTGGTGATGCATCTATTGGTAGTTTGGTATTGGTTTGGTATTATGGATATTGATTTTGTCCTCAAACTTGTTATATTAGACTCCGACCCCACATTTCATTCACAAAACCGACCAACACAACGGTTGATATTCTTCCATCACAATCCGCGGGACACGCGTGTAGAATTTCTTGACATCTCTTCCTATCCTGGACTCGTACATAAAGCTTCTTGACATCTCTTCCTTTCTTGATCCTACGCGTCACAACATCCGTCCGGTTCTAATTGATTCAGGGGTGTCGGCCACCCGACAATATAGTCGGACAATCGCATCCGAGACATTGATTTTTTTTCTCCCGTTGCAACGCACGGGCATGTTAGCTAGTATCACTCATGTTGTTAACAAACACCCAAAACATAATTAGGAGGGAAATGTCCTTTCACTCCTCCACCTCCGCGTCAGCCTCCGCCTCCTGCTCCTCCTCCTCATCCTCCTCCTACTCCGGCTCCGGGGAGGAGGGCTCCAATGGGGACGGGTCCCCCTTCCACCAGCCCTGGAAGCCCTCTTGGTCTTTGGTGGAGGCGTCGTCGCTCGGGACGAAGCCGTCGTTCCACCAGTGGTCGCCTCCGCCGTCCATGGGTTTTTTTGGTGGTGTTGGGAGAGCGGAGAGTGGAGAGTGGTGAAGTGTGGGAACCGCAACGAGTAATCTACAACATTTAACCACCAGCGGAGATCGCTTCATTTCTTGGAAAGAACAGTCTGACAAGACAAGACGCTTCGTGTCTTCGCGTAATCATGACCGTCTCTGATGCGGACGCATGAATTTTGGCACATTAAACATCTCAACGCGTCACATGCATTTTTGTGCTTCAAATGAGCTCGAAAGCTAGGGTAAACAGCCCCATTTCTAAGCAAGTTTTATTCGTCCTTCTATAAATGAGCCTAAAAATACAATGTGATCCATGTAGACATGTCACGACCATGTTGGACACGAACTGACGTGATAATTTGATTCATGCCATGCCAGTTCGCTTGCAGAGCGCGCCGTGGCGCGCTCTAGCACTGTCTTGCGCACTCTGGACATGAATTTGGACACGAATTGAAGTTTATGATTTGTCATCCATACTAGTATACTTAAAATGAATATTCCCCCAGTTTTTCCATTTTTCTGGCCTTTTCTCGATTTATGGAAATTGTTTGTCGGTAAATCCTATAAACTCATTTAATCTGCGGAATATAGTTAAAAGCTCAAAAATTCATGATATTCAGGGATTATGCCTCCCATATGATATAGTTTGTGTGATTATTGTGAGAGGTCAATTTCCAATCTTATTTGTGGTACCTACTTCACAAAAAATGTTGATTTCCGTACGAAACAAAATGTAGAAAAAATGGAATCTTGCTTTGGCAACATTGTTTACAATGTCAAAACACATGTTTGTGCCGAGTATGGTCATCATAGAACAAAGGTAGACATGGATATGCCATGATCTTGGTCATTTGGATTGAAAGCCATTTAACTCCAGACAAGGTTGTCCATTTTGTGAACACTTTATAAAATTATGTTATTGCAAGTTTATGATTTTTCATCCATACTAGTACTCTAAGAAGGAAGATCCGCCCTGGTTTTACATTTTTTGATATTTTCTCGATTTATGAGATTTTTTTCAAAACAGGGCCAAAATTGTCTGTTTGACCATTCATAGCTAAGGGTGCATTTTTCCTACTTTTTCTTTGCAATTGCGTGCAATCATGATAGACTACGTTATTATGATTTTTACATAATTTTGGGGCTAAACTATAACACACTTGTAGTTCAAATTTCTTTATTTCTCGGTAAATGATAGTAAACTCATTTAATGAGTGGAATATAGTTAAAAAGCTCAAAAATCATTATATTTAGGGGTTATGCCTCCCATATGATATAGTTTGTGTGATAATTGTGAGAGGTCAATTTTAAATCTTATTTGTGGTACCTACTTCACAAAAAATGGGGGTTTCGACACTAAATAAAATGTATAAAAATAAAATGAAAAAATCTTGGAATCTTGCTTTGGCAACATTGTTGACAATATCAAAACACATGTTTGTGCCGAGTATGGTCATCGTAGCACGAAGGTAGACATGGATATGCCATGATCTTGGTCTTTTGGCTTGAAAGCCATGAATCTTCATCCAAGACAAGGTTATCAAATATTATGTAATTGGAAGTTTATATTTTCCAATCCATACTAGTACTCTAAAAAGGAAGATCCCCCCTGGTTTTACATTTTTTTTATGTTCTCTCGATTTATGAGATTTTTTTCAAAACAGGGCCAAAATTGTCCGTTTGACCATTCATAGCTAAGGGTGAATTTTTCCTACTTTTTTATTTGCAATTGCGTGCAATCATGATAGACTACGTTATTATGATTTTTACATAATTTTGGGGCCAAACTATAACACACTTGTAGTTCAAATTTCTTTATTTCTCGATAAATGCTAGTAAACTCATTTAATGAGTGGAATATAGTTAAAAATCTCAAAAAATCATTATATTCAGGGGTTATGCCTCCCATATGATATAGTTTCTGTGATAATTGTGAGAGGTCAATTTTAAACTTATTTGTGGTACCTACTTCACAAAAAATGGGGGTTTCGGCCAAACTTGAAAATAATGTACTGCAAGTTCATGATTTTTTATTCATACTACTACACTTAGAAGGAACATTCCCCATGTTTGCCAACATAATTATACATAGAATGCCCTTTGATGGTGTTGGTGGAGTTGGGTGGTGCCCCAAGCGAAGGCGTGGATGTAGCAAATAGCAGTTTTCCCTCAGTGAAGAACCAAGGTTTAATCGAACTAGTAGGACTTTGAAATCAACAACGAGGTGCCCATCAACGATCTCTGGTGCTTAATCGTCAACGAACGTGGACCTGCACACACTCAAACAATTACTTTGCCCCCAACGGTAGGAAGGTTGGCAATCTTCCTGGTCTGCTGAAAACAAAGAGGTTAAACGTATGGTGTAGTGGAATGATTTATGAAAACGGACCAGCGAGCAAGTGATTATGGAAAGCAAGTAAATGAGGTTATAAACAATGTAAAAAGATGGACCGGAGGCCATGGGTTCACTAGTGGTGTCTCTCTAATAAATAAAATACTCATATGAAGGGTAAACAAATTACAGTTGGGCAATTGACGGAATTATGACAGAAACTTAATCTAGCTATATCAAAGTGTTCACGGTAATATTCCTATAGGCATCACAAAAAGGAACAAAGATCGCCATCCGACTGCATCTTTGTCTAAAAAGTCCACCTAGGGATTGCTATCCAGCCTGTCACCCATCGGTATTAAATCGCAAGCGACAGACAATTGCATTAAGTAAAGCATATGAAGTAAGCAACATTTATAATCACGTAGACATAAACACCACTATTTTACCCTTACTCGCAACATCACACCCTCGTACTTAGACATTTCTGTCACTCGTTCCCAGGCACAAGAGGGGGCATGAACCTACTATCTAGCAGAAATACTCTCTCTTGGAGATATAAGCAATCACTTGGCCAAAGCAACTGCACACATCGGAGAGCATGCACGAACATAAATTAATAATTAAGAACCATGCACAATCTGACCATAACTTCATAATCCATCGGATCCAAACAAACACATCATATATCATTACAAATAATCGATCTTGATCATGTAGGGCAGCTCATAAGATCATAAACATGAAGCACAAGGGAGAGATACAACCATCTAGCTACTGCCATGGACCCGTAGTCCAAGGTAAAACTACTCATGCTTCATTCCGGCGGAAGGCAGGGCGACATAGAGCCCTCCGGGATCGATCTCCCCTCCGGCAGCGTGCCGGGAGCAGATTCAGAATCTCCTCGAATTAGGTTTCGAGGAGGCGGTGGCGGCGGGTCGCGTTTCTAGAAGATAATCGTCGCCCCCAATGTTTTAGGGTTTTTAGGATTTTATAGGCGTCGAGGGGGGCCGAGGCGGGTCCCACCCGCGGGTCCCTGTGGTGCCGCGGTCAGGGGTCGCCCCTGGCCCCTGGGTGGCTCCCCAGGCTGCCCTTTGGGCTTCGGCTTCCTTTTGTCGCATAAAAAATCCTCGTAAATTATCGTCCAATTCGGAGAATATTTCCAGAAATAACTTTTCTGAAATATAAAACAACAAAAACAGGGAACTGGCACTAGGCATCTTGTTAATAGGTTAGCCCGACAAAAAGCCTAAAAATGATGTGATAAGATAGTAAAAACATGTAACAATGGCATATAACTAGCATGTAGAGCCCTCCGGGATCGATCTCCCCTCCGACAACATGCCGGGAGCAGCTTCAGAATCTCCCCGAATTAGGTTTCGAGGAGGCGATGGCGTCGGGTCGTGTTTCTGGAAAATAATCATCGCCCCTAATGTTTTAGGGTTTTTAGGATTTTATAGGCATCGAGGGGGGCCGAGGCAGTGCCCAGGGCGCCGGGCGGGTCCCACCCGCGGGTCCCTGTGGGGCCGTGGCCAGGGGTTGCCCCTGGCCCCTAGGTGGCCCCCCAGGCTGCCCTTTGGTCTTCTGCTTCCTTTTGTCGCATAAAAAATCCTCGTAAATTATCGTCCAATTCCGAGAATATTTTCAGAAGTAACTTTTCTGAAATAGAAAATAGCAAACACAGGGAACTGACACTAGGTATCTTGTTAATAGGTTAGTCCGAAAAAAGCCTAAAAATGATGTGATAAGATAGTAAAAACATGTAACAATGGCATATAACTAGCATGGAACAATAAAAAATTGTAGATACGTTTGACACGTATCACCCTTTTACATAGAACCCTAGAACTAAAAAGAACTACCACTCGTCGTCATCGTCGGAAACCTCCACTGGATCCTTGCCCTTGCCCTTGCCCTTGCCCTTGCCCTTTCCCACCGAGTTGTTCATACCCTTCTGCGGGTCCTCCTCGTACTGCGCTGCTCTTGCTTGCTCCGCGGCTCTTGCCTGCTCCGCGGCGACCGCATAAGCGACCAGAGTCTCCGTGAGCTGTTGTTGCTCAGCGGAAAATCTGGCCTGCTTCGTGGCTTGATAGTTGGCCCTAGTCCATGCCAGACCCGGGTCAACCACCTGCTCCTCCTCATCGGACTCAAGATTGATGAAGGGAATGGGATCAGGAGCAATGGCCCACCGGACGGCGTTACTGCCCCTGCCGCTGCTCGAGCTCGGAGGAGTCCTGCTCGAGCGCCGAGGGGTCCTGCTCGAACGTGAACCGTCGTCTCATCCACCCTCACTCGACTCAAGAAACCAAGGATAGGTGATGCAGCGACGGCGGTTGGAGCTACCGCCGCGACCGGGAGTGGAGCGGCCACCACCACGAGCCATGGCAAGATCGGAGCACCGGGGCGTGGGTGGCAAGTAGAGAGGAAGAGGAGGTCAGTGGGCGACATTGGTGCAATGGTAGAGGAAAAGTGCTCCTTTTCTAGGCATCTGTGTCCGGACCGGCAGTAATGGCCACCGCCGACATGTGCATTGATTAGGCTCGGCAGACTGGCACAGGCTAGACATGCAGAGACGGCAAGGGGGCGGAGCAGATGAGCGGCCAGGCCGGCAGCGACCGGCAGCGTAGGCGACGATGCAGCCATTTGCCGGTCAGGGGACACCGCCATTAAGGTGCGCTAATTTGTGGACGGCGAGCGGCATGGACGCGCGCACGGGCACGAGAAGAAGCATGGATGCGCACGGGCACGGCTACATGCGCCCCTTCTCCAATGGTCCCACTTGTAAGCTTTAAGTGGGGACGGCTAGCAACATGGACGTTCACGGGTGCATGTACTCCTCCGCTGGTCCCACACGTGACATTCCCTCAAAAAAACAAAAAGGTCCCACACGTGACATACTTTAGTGCAGTAACGGTCAAACGAGGTTGACCCGACGGAAACGCATCGTTCGGCCGTCTTTGAGCCTGGAAAGAGCAAACTGGGGCAAAGGCGAGGCTAGCTAAGGAAGTGGGGATAGAACGAGGAGAACTAAGGGAAGTGGGGCAGAGAAATAAAAAAACCCCAACTTATATGGGAAAATTCACATTGGCTCCCGAACTGATATGTTGTCGTCCGAATAAAGAAATAAAAAATAAAAAAAAATTGGAAAATTTGGTGACGAACATATACAAAAAAAATTACATATGAGTCAAGTTTTGTGGTGAAATAACATTTGTGATGCCCTGTGTAAAAAGTGACCAAATTAAGATAAAAAATTTGTTTGGAGCACTAAATTTTTTGTCACACAGAGCACCACACATGTCATTTCATCATGAAACTGGACATGTATGTAGAACTTTACTATATCTTCATCACCAATTGTTTTCAGAATTTTTTGAAATATTTTTTAATTATTTTTATTCAGATAGAAGCATAGGAGCTCGGGAGCCAAAACACCACTCTCACTTATATGCCAATAATTGACTACTGAAATGTGGGGCTTGTTTTGTAAAAAGGAAAGGTTAATTAGTACGACACAGGTAAGGTCACTATTATATGTACATTGGAAAGAACCCATTAGTGCTGAAATTTTGATATAAATAGACTAGCTCATTTTACTTTTCCATAATTTCTGAAAATTGTAGATGTCCATATGACTCATTCATGCATGACAATAGGTGGGACACAATTTTATAAAAACATTGTTAGTTGAGTGGGAGTTAGATCTTCTTATAAGGGAGGCTCTCCCACTTGGTGTATGAGTGTGAGAAGAAGAGAGATACACGTGCGTTCCTCCTCCGCCGCCTCGCCACGCCTCGTCGTGCCGTGTCATGCGCGTCGGGTTTTAAAAATGAACCAAGCCGAGGTAGGACCTATGCCACGTGTACGTGTCATTTTCTTTTTGCCACGCATGATTGGACGAAAATTGAACGAAAATTGAACAGCTGCGCGAAAGCTGAAAGGTTTTTCCACGCGTACTAGTGAAAGACGAATACGAACGGATGGTTTTCGGTTCGTGAACCAGTGTAAGCTAAATACGAATGGATGGCTATTTAGTTCGCCTCCGAGCATGTTGTTTCACCTTCTGCCTTGACTATTCAATTCATTTTAGTGCCTATAAAAAAGAGGCCGCTCCTCTCAGAGAGACACACCACAACAACCACAACTTATGTGCATGCCTCGATTTCTCGAGCATTGCGTCGCCAATA
Source organism: Puccinellia tenuiflora (assembly GCA_012064385.1). Classification (NCBI taxonomy): domain Eukaryota; kingdom Viridiplantae; phylum Streptophyta; class Magnoliopsida; order Poales; family Poaceae; genus Puccinellia; species Puccinellia tenuiflora. Next base: position 1,129,396 of record QRDG01001409.1, read on the forward strand.
AAATCTTTTCCATCCTGTGTCGCGGGTGCATCGCGGGACGGGACAGTAGACCTCCGGAACTACGCCTCTTGTGATCCTATACGTGAGAGGGTCAATAATGTTTTTGCGGAGCATTCTCATGCGACTACTAGCTTCTTCTCCAACACGGACGCCGCCGACGACTACTTTCTGGATGACAACTTCTTCGCCGACGTCCAAGACCTCTTCGGCAAGATGTTTTTCTTCCTCTACATTGTATGTGCTTCTTATTCTTCTGTTTGAGATGATGCTACATGTTCTGCTCCTTCCAAACTATTTAAACTCATGTCTAGTCTATTTCTTGTTTTCCTAGCCATATTTTAGCTACTAGTTTTATGGATTAAATCATATGAAAAATTTCTCATATTTCCAACAATTAGTGTCACTAATTCTCCAAAAAAAATGGAAAGACGACACTTCTATCAAGAGTAAACAAAATGTCATACGAGTGTAGCGATACGGAGGCCGAGCTCCACGAGTAGGGAAAAAAATGACAAATGAGTGGATCTAGATATGTAAGGAGTGCACATTTCAAAATACTTGAAATTTTATCAGATTTGTCATTTCTGTGTAGCCTAAAATATTGCGAATTTCGCATTGATATTTTGCACACGGGTACATCACAATATTATCTACACCTATAATTTTTGGAATTTTTGAACATAAAAATGCAGATTTACATTTTTTTTAAATATCGAGCACCATGGAGATCGGTGATGTCTACTACGCGCTTCTATTCCTGTAGACAGTGTTGGGCCTCCAAGTGCAGAGGTTTGTAGGACATCAGCAATTTTCCCTTAAGTGAGTAACCCAAGGTTTATCGAACTCAGGGAGGTAGAGGTCAAAGATATCCCTCTCAAGAAACCCTGCAATTAATATACAAGAAGTCTCTTGTGTCCCCAACACACCTAATACAATTGTCAGTTGTATAGGTGCACTAGTTCGGCGAAGAGATAGTAAAATGCAAGTGATATGGATGGTAACAAGTGGTATTTGTAATCTGTAATAAAAATGATAGCAAGCAAACATGTAACAAAAGTGACTAAAAACGGTGTTCCGATGATTGGAAACAATGCCTAGGGATCATACTTTCGCTAGTGGTATCTCTCAACATGTTAGCATAACTGAACGCAAGCAAGTGCTACTCGGAACTATCCTTCTCCTTGATAAAACAAGGGTACTATGTGTAGGGCTACAAAGCACACCTCAAAGTCTGAGTAAACAAACACCACAATTCCACAAAGAATAATCCATGGTAAATATCACCTTAGATAATCTATCATCCAAAGAGTCACACACGCCACCCACACTGTCACCAAGGCTTTGTGTTGTCAACAATAACTCCGGAAATTATACTAGATAAACCAATTGAGCAGCATAACATTACATAAGAATTCAGCGGTACTAATAATGCTCACGATCACATAAAGATCACACCATGGGAGAGAGAGATAACCACATTGCTACAATAGAGCCCTCAGCCCCGATGAAGGACTACTCCCGGCGCATCATGGCAGGCAGCAACGGCGATGAAGATGGCTCCGGGGGCAATTCCCAATCCCGGTAGGGTGCCAGAACAGGAACTTCTGTTTCCCGAATTAGGGTTTTTGGTGGCGGCGGAGCTCGGGAACTTTTCTAGATAAATCCTTCGATGTTCTGACATTTTTAGGTCAGGAGAGAATATATAGGCGAAGAGGCGACGCAATGCGGTGGACGAGGCGGCGAGGTGGGGCCCACGCGCGGCCAAGCCTAGACCGCCCCTAGGGGTCTCCTGGGGGCTGTGGGCCCCTCCCGGACTTGCCCTTCTGGCTCCCGGGGTTTTCTGGCGAAATAGAATTTCTGTAATTGTTTGGGAATTTTCTGAGCACTTTGGATTTTGGACCTTTTCTGCAATGCACAGACATAATAAACAGAAACTGGCACTGGGCATCTTGTCAATAGGTTAGTTCCATAAATTATGCCAAAATGATATAAAAACATGTGGCAATGATATAAAACAAGCATGGAACATCAAAAATTATAGATACGTCTGGGACGTATCAATCGGCCTCCAAATGCAGTTTCCGATGTCATGTGCGACACATAACTTGTAGGAAATTAAGTGGAGTTCTAGCTATCTCTACATATTGCACATTTGCAGTACAACAACACTTCAAATACGAACACGACAATCATCCTATAAAGAGTGTACATCTGCTCGCACAACATTCATAAAAAAAATCACCGCTTCTTATTGGTATTCCAGTTCAAAGTAAGGTTCGAAACCATAACCATGTAAAACACTGCTGCATTCTCCATGTGTAAAGGAAAATAATGAGAACACAAAACTATAAAGTACCAACCTTATTTTTAGCTTCCTACTAACTCATAACATAAATGCGAGTAAAGCAGGGAACAATAAACATTGTTTTGTATATAAAAGTTAGAAACTCTTTTTACACTAGTCTTTGACATTCAAAGATGCACGTTTGTGTCAAATATGATCATATTATCATGAGCCATATCATCTAATCGATAAGTCCATGACATTGGTCATTTGAGTTGAATGTCATGAATTTTCACACATGATAGGACATTATGTGAAGGTTAGAATCCATGTTTATCATTTTCCTTACTACCAGGACACATAAAAGGACTCTATGTTTAAATTTCATATTTTTACATTTTCTTCAAAAAAAAATCACAACGAGGGTCATATTCTCCTACGAAACTATTCATAACAAGGGGTTGAATCTTTCAACAACCTATATTCCTATTTTATATATTCCAAGATGGGAACCTTAAATTTCTTTGGGAATTTTCATGACCAAACTATCACACACTTGTAGTTCAAATTTTAATTGTTTTAGAGAAATCGATCAAAATTTATCTAAATTGGCAAAAGTACCATTTTAAATATGTGTATTGAATTTACCTATTTATCATAAACTAATAAGCCAAAAATATGGCTGCATGCAAAAATCTAACGAGTTTTAGGTACTATTTCATTTTTCTGTCCTTAATAGTATAGAAAAGTGTAAATATTTTTTTAGTTGAAGATAATAAACTAAAATTTCAAAATCTTACTTTTAAAATCAAAATATATACATGTATGTTATTTTATTTTCTTGTTTGATCTTTAAATATATACTCATAAAAGTCGTTAATATTGTATGCTGTCAAACATGGTTTAAATGGACAAGTGTCCAAGACGATGTCAAGTGTTTTTTTACCGATTGTATATCCAAATAACACTCGAAAAACGGAGTGTAATACTAGTATCAGCTAAAACACAATTGAGAAACATGCTCGGCACCCTATCGCGCTCCCACCGGTCAGCTGTCTACTTGGTCTTCCACAAGCAAACGGTCTCCAAGCCCATGAATTCAGCCCAAGCGCATTGTCTTTATGAGCCCACCATCGTCGGAAGTAGAGCGCCGCCACGGAAGGCCGTAACGCGCCTCACCTGAAGCACGATGCTACAATGGACACGCCATCGACGCCCAGGCAGTGGAACTCGCGCTTGACACAAAGAGCCCCACCGCCATCGACGATGCATGTGCTTTGTCTGGCGACCCTCCAGCGGCGGCAAGAAGGGGAGGGGAGAAATGGGCTAGGGTTTGGGCACCCTGGTGCTGCTCCGCGAGCAGCACGAGAGAGGGATGTTAATCCCCCCCCCCCCCCCCCCCCCACAGAATACTATTACAAAGCATTTTAAGGGTTACTTACTCCATTGCTTACTCAATAATCATTTATACAAAATATAGGTATCATGGGAATTCAGAGTTTTGATGTGAGAAGGTTTTTTTTTGGGTGAATCCTATACACCACATGTAATACGCAAATTGCTTGCGCGACACACAAATATGGCCGTGTGCGCAGGCCCATTCTTGTTTCAGCATTGGATTTGTTGCTGGTTTCAGATGTTTTTGTTTTGGTCAGGTTTTAGTTCATATTTTTCACTGTTTTATCTGGTTTTTCTCGGTTTTCTTTGGTTTTATTACTTTCTTCCATTTTTATTTGTTCTTTTTCTTTGTGATTTTATTTTTGAGTTTTCTTCAGAGTTTTCTTTTAGGTTTTATATTTTTTTCACGTTTCCTTTTTTTCTCATATTTATGTATTATTTATTATTTAAAAATGTGTTCAGGGTGTAAAAAGGAGTTCATGGAATTCGGATAAATAATACTGGGGTTATGAATAGATGTTCATGAGTTCGAAAAAGTATTCTAGTGTTAAAAAGGTTATTCATGTATTGAAAAAAATGTTCGCCGTTTTCGAAAAAGTTTACATGGTTCAAAAAATGTTCACGAGTTTGAAAAAAAAAGTATGTTCACAGATTCAAAAAATGTTGATGGTTTCAAAAAAAATCACGGGGTTAAATAAAACACTATCATGAGATTCAGAAAAATGTTCGCGATCAAACGATGTGTTCACCGGTTTTCAAGAAAATGTTCAGGGGTTTGAAGAAACTAATTTAATAAATAAAACGGAAATCTTGTATTGTTTTGAGATTTAAAAGCAATGATTTTACAAAAAAGGGTTCACGGTTTCATTTTTGTTTACACCGTTTAAACTTAAACTTTATAAATAAACAGAAACCTGATAAAATAAGATTTATTTAAATTACTAATACGTATAACATTTCCTTTTTTTACTGGGCCGCATTTTGTAGCGGCCCATAGGAGCGTCCATTTTTTCGGCCGATTCTTCAATTCCTAACTTTGTTAGTTTCAGTGCACTGAATATGGCCTTCCAACAACGTTTCGGCTCATGGAGACATTCCGAGTGGATCTTGTCGTTTTCACCAATCTTGTTTGATTAGCTAGTGCCTGGTATAGTGTTATCGAAGAATCGTTTGTGCACACCAATTTTTTCGACAGTCATGAATCTCAAAAATTTCGCTGATTTTGTGGGTTAACGCGCACTTGTATATGAACTGTGTTAACCTGTCATACCCACAATAACTTTCTGCAGATATCCTGAAGCGAGAGGAGTGAGGACAAGAGCAAGGATACGTATCACCTCCGTCCTGTATCATCTCTTGCCATGGCACATCATCGCAATGATGTGCAGGAGGATCGGGAGAGCTCCCATCCTTTTGAGGCGACGAGGCAGGCATGCCCAATCTATCTGCCAAAGAGAGGATATCCCGCTCTGTTCATCAGCACTGTGCAGCTGCTGCCTTTTCATGAACACTCGAGCCTTCCCACGACCACAGAAGCACACGAGCTGGATCCATCGATCAGCTTGAGACTGTGCATAGATGAAAGCAAGTCGGGCCATCGATCCATCCATCACCTTGGGGCGTTGGCCCCAGCAGCTAATAATTGGGTTGGATTAGGGCAGCACACTGATTTCCTTTGCAATGGGAGGTTTTGAATGGGAAAGCCTTTGACCGTCCAACAGTGCCACACAACCACACTCACTCGCATTGATTTGCCACAAATGGCTTCAGAGCATCAGGTGGCTGGCTGGCCCTCTTCAAAAATCGAGTAGTTGGGCTTGTTCTAACAGCTAATTCAGGAAAAAATAATTCCAAAAGGAGAATGGAATAGATAGGTCAATATTTATAGAAGGGTTGATGACTAGGCATCAAAGCCAAAATCCATTGCAGTTGCTACTCTGGTGCATAAGCCGGCTTTCCTCTGGTTCTTTTCTGTGTGTCACTGCGTCATCTCACACATATATTAGTCCAGTGATCTTGGGCTTTCACAATTCCATGTCGTTCGTCTCCCAAAAAGTCCATGGTTTTCTTGTGTAACGAAATGATGAGGAAGATTCCCTAGCCTTGGCTTTCAGAAGAGAAAAAGGGAGAGGGAAAAGTAGAAGGATCAACCATTGTTTCAGCTTGGGGATCAGCATATATACATATAAAGATGTGGATGCGGTTTTTATAGAGTACTTCCCATGATGTCAAATGCCTGATCACGCTTTGTGCTAACATAACACAATAACTCAAGAGTTGAACTGAAATAATAAGCAGAGTAATGGAGCAAGAATTTCTTCCAATGTTACATTGCTCTGTTGTACCACTTTTTTTTCGAAAAGGGGTAACCCAGCCTCTGCATCGAAAAGATGCATGCGGCTTTCTTTATTAAATTCTTCCACAAAGGACATACAAAGAACATACATAAAAAAACTCGAAGCCACCACACAACACCTACCAACCCGACAATGGATGAAAATCATGTCAACAAGGCCTTTTGCCCGGAAGACAACGAAATCCCACCATTAGCTAGGAAACGGGAATAATCGCATACCCCGAGACGCCCTCTAGGCAAAGCGAGAGCGCACATCCGTACTAGCAGACTCTTAGCGAGCACCTCGTGTACATGCTACAGAAGCCGTCACCTCCTTCAAACCACCGAGAAATCTTCAAAGTTGAGATCTGCATGAACTTCGCCGATCCTGCTGACGATGTCACCATGACGTCAGCCAGCGCCACCGCCCAGCACGAGCCCATGAGCACAGGCCCGTCGCCAAGACTCCACTGTGCCACGCTGCCGAGGCTTGCCGCCGTCGACGCGGTACATGAAACACTGCTCCACCAGCAGACCTCTTCCAGGCATCTCGTGCTCCAAGACGATGCCCTCAAGAGGGTGAACAACACTAGTAGTGCCACCATCATCCGATCCGGGAGTAACCCGGATCTAGGGTTTCCCCCGGAACAACTGGGTGGGAGGCGGAAGAATCACGGCGACGACACCTTCATCAAGGTAACGTCGCCCGCGGGCGTCGCCATCGTCGACCCCGACTGCATCGGAGCCCAACTCTCACCGGCCATCATCAACACCTCCAGATCCGCCACGAGCAGCAGCAAGATGCCGGGATGGCACTCCACCGGAGGTGAGCACCGCCATCGAAGATCTGTCACCCTCATCGGCGGGATCCACCCCACGCACAACCCAAAAGGGCCAAGCAGCAGGAGCCACCGATCTGGCCATGGAGAGATCCGCCCCTCGTCATCTGCCACGCCGCCGATGCAAAGGCCTCGACGTCGCCGTGGTGCCCGACGGCCGCGCCACGCCCGAGATCCATGGGCACCAACCCGCGCCGGCCCCATCTTCACTCGAGGGCGAAGAACCCCCCCCCCCCCCCCCCCCCCCCCCCCCGCCGGCAGCGCCCTTCGTGGCAGCGGGGGAGGGAGGAGGGAGGAGCTGAGGGAGTCGAGGCGGAGGCGGTAGTTAGGGTTTCCCCCCTGCCGCCGCGCGGGGGCGAGAGGGGAGAGGGAGATTACCAGCGTATTGGCCACATATTCGTCGTAGGTGATATGAGTGTCGGACCTCTGTTGTACCACTACCTCACCACAACCTTTGTTTGCTTCTCCTTATCATTATCTGTGTGGTTTATTGCACACATACTTGCATAAACATAGTGGCTGCCACCCGCATGCATACACGAGTTAAGAGGGAAGCATGCAGCCTCTGCTGTAGATCTGCGCAAGCAACAACATTGATACTTCTGCAAATCTCTTGCAAGAAAGTAAGATACATTTGCAAATCTTTCTGTGCCACAGGAGCCCAATTAATCTCTTGCATGTGCTTGTCCTAGCAACCACCCATGCATGCAACTGTCCCTCTGAACAATCACATTGTCCTGGCGTGGTTTTGCATGGCATTTAACTGCATATGGCCCATTGTTTAGCGCGAACAAAGCCTGACACTTTGCTAGGGCAACATTGGCTTTACCACGTTGATCACCCAAGAGGCCTCGTGAGAGAGGCAGGATTGGTTAGAGGCGTTCCAGATCCAGAGATGAAAGGTGCCTCGCTTCAGTTGTCCTCTCTGTTGGTTGGTCACTGAAGCATGCATCAACTTGTACATTGTCCTGTCTCCCTCCGGAGCAGTGTAAATCACTCTTGGCCCATTGCAAACACCACATGAAAATAATTGGTAGAAGAACAGGAGCTCTTTTTTTATTTTTTGCGAGGTTCATGAGTCAGTTTTGATGAACAGAAAAAAGATTGGTCTAGCCAATGATTTGGAGATAGTGTGCAATCATTAATTCCCAGTTCTCAATGATTTTTTTAGCTACTCTTTACTGAGAAGGCATGGTAGCAGAGACTGAATCCTTGGTGCCTGTATCCTAACGCCCCCCTGCAAATTTCTTTTGGCCATTGGTTTTTGCATCTGTTGGTTAAGTCAGATTTTATAGCTAGGTTTGAGGAAGGAGTTCTCAGCTAATGATACTACAAGATGAACAAACGTCTTTTGCACATGTGTCCAACAGAAAAAAATCACTTTCCTGTTCCAACCAGAAACCTGATGTTTATGACCGCCCATAAACTGTCCTCCAAGCACTGTCGGTGATTGATGCTTGGCCTTTCTTGTTATATCGTTTCAAATTTTGGAAACATGAGCATGTAGCTACCATGTGCTCTGCAGTTCGTGCTAGCTGAAACTTGTAACTAAAGTCTCCACCACCGGGCAGGCTGAAAGTAACCAGCGAAAGGTATGTTTTAGTCACAGATGTCACTTCACCCAAAACCATTTCATCTATCAGAAATCGTTGACTAATACAAAAGTATTTGCTCATGCATGGTTCAGATTACAGAATATGTTCTGGCGATCCAACTTCCACAAATACAAAGCCACTTTGCTTTTTTCCTTTTTTTTCCCTATAAAGCAATATGTACTCTTTTGCCGATATTTCGACAAAAGACGCGCTTACGGTGTTCCATCGAGAACTACTTTGACATTTGCAGTAGATTGATTCCCGGTACAAATATCAGGTAGAGATCAGGCCGGCCATGCATGCATGAGGTGAATAGCTTTCTGGGATTTAGTGGAGCACCTCACTTTTGCTAGGGTTTCATATACATGTGGACATGCTGTTCCAGTGTAATCTTGGATATTTAGGAACATGACACTACCATTTCAATCAGCAAAGGCCGGGTCAGAAAAGGTGACGTGACAGAAATTTGTTGCGAAACCAAGGTTTTGACACACTACTAAAGTAAGCCTATGAATCCAATCTTATCACTGTTCGTATACTCATATGATTGCAACTCTTATTGCCCTAGGGGCCATGTTGGAGGAAGCAGTTAGCAGTTAAACTTGTGCTTGGCCCTTTAATAATCATCAGAAGCAAAAGTTCTTGACCTAACTAGTGATAAAAAGGAACCTTTCAGCTCATGTGCCCATAATTCCATATGCAGTTGTACCTTGACTGACATGATCTGATAGAAAAACATATAGTGTTTCTGCAGATATGTAAACACATGCCTGCCCCAATGGTGCCCAACTTTTCAGAAGAGATAACCCCAGATAGATGGGCAAACCAAATTATCTATATTTCCATTCTTGAAGTACTCATGCCAGAGGGAAGGAGTTGCTTTACCTCCTGCTAATTTTGGAGCCACTGGGCTGGTAGAGATTGGGCAGCAACGGCAGTGGACCAACTCCATGCCATCTGCAGCGGCTGTATGGGTGCAGCATTGCAGCAACCAGTGTCAAGTCTCATCAAACGTCCCAAGAGGCATCAACCTTTACCTGTGATCTTGATATGAATTATCGTATGGTTTCCAACTCTCACCTACACCACTCGAAAAAAAAAACTCTCATCCACTTGTGATCTCAAAAGTAGGACAGGAAAAACGTAGGATCATAATATGATGCCATATCTTGAATAATATATCCTAAAGGATGTTTGATTGTACACAGAGAAAACATAGAAAACTTTTCAAGAGATTGGAGCGGATGAAATATAAATCCTACGAAAGGTAGTGCAAGTGAAGCCTAAGCAGAAACATCTACGGCTTGCAATCCTATCAATCAAACTCCAGCGTACAAAAAAACACAAAAGGATTTTTAAATCGAAGGCTCAAAGAGCCCAACTTTAAATTAATAAAGCCATCAATGGCAGGTACAGAATGCAGATGCAGCTTACAGAACTCCACAACATAAGGAATTAAAGAATAAGAAAAGAAGCTCCGTTTGAAACGTAGAGATCATCGTCTTCCGCCGCGGAGGAGGAGAGGAGCGAGGGAAGGGTCGAAGTAGATGGAACCAGCACCAGAAGACTGAGCTCACTTCACAACAAGATGGACAATTGGAGACCACTCATCATCTCTGTCGTAGAAGAGGGGCCCTTTCCCTCTCGCCCAGGCTCGTAGGACGCCAAACCATCAGCCAACAGAGAGATTCACCCGAGAACACACCGGAGCCAGGTCACCTAAGTTGACCAAAGGAGAGAAACACGAGCGGCTACCGCGCCAGAGATCCACACAAACGTCGTCGTCAGCCGCTGCAACGCCACTCCACAAGACGCACGTCATTGAACGAAGACACACACAGGAAGATCGGCTACAAGAGAACATCAATACTACTACAACAGAGCTGAGTCCGTCGAAGCCCGGGCGCTCACCATCACTAGCAATCACTGCAGCTATAGAGGGGAACCCTTTCCCTTCCAGCCCGGGATCGAGGGTTCGACCCACCGTCAGGCAGGAGCCATACTGAGGGGAGGGACACCGACAGCTGGGAGCCACCACCTCTGCTGCAGAGCGTCGCCGTTGAAGATCCGCAATGCCACAAGCAAACTCCAGCCAACGTGAGCTCGCCAACCACCCCCACACACACCGGACAATACCTCTTGGAAGGGGCGGGCGTCGCAACGTTCCCGTCGTCCACACAGGGGATTGGATTTTCACCAAAAACAAGAGGGTTGGGCGGGAGGAGAGGGAATCTCGACGAAGCCTCCAAGGAGGGATCTGGCGCCCAGGCGTTGTGGACGTCATGGACACCGCCGTCCAGGGGTTTCCCCCGGTCCTGAGCACCCCATCGCCATCCGTCCAACCATCTCGCGCATAGCACCAGATTCCGCAAAGGGAAGCAAGCACTCATTAACCAGGGACATCGATCGTCCAAGATCTGACATGAAGGGCCAACGGGAGCCCATCATGTCGCGCCACGTTGGCCCTAATGCGAATCGCAAGAGTGAGAGAGAGAGGGAGAGAAGAGCACCGGGAGAGAGGAGAAGGGGAGGTGTGTTTGTGGAATGAACTAAGTTTGCCTCAATTTTCTCTTTGTGTATTCCTCCCTTTAAATAGGGGCTGGGCTGGCCGGAGCCACAAAGTCCACTATCCCGTCACGTCTGACTTGACGTGGCGGGTCCTACACTACGTCATGCCATACCGCCACTGTTGACGATGTCATGACACGAGTTCATTGTCGATGACGCCACAGACTCGTTTACACTGTAGGTAACGTCTAGCACGTCCTATCTATCTACCTAATCTACTGTATGAACTGTACAGTGCACCTACCGGACCCGACGAGAACTTCGAGTCCCGGTTACAACACTAATGTCGAGTCAGAATAGACTCCGACTCGACGACTCGACTCGGGACACTCCCCGAGTTGGTACACTGGCTCGGGTCCCTTGGACCCGCCAAAGCTTCGACTCCTCGGACCCGAGAAGGACTCGACTCCTCGGAGCCGCCCTAGAACACAAGCCTATTCCAACACGCCACACGCTCGTCGTCAACCCGCTGCCCGCACGGTCGGGGTCGCGGGTCTGCACTCACGACCGCCACTCGTGGCAGAGTCGACAATATCATCACCACCCGGAGCCGCCGCCTAGCGACCAGAAGCGAACCGCGGGGAGCGGTGCTACTAGGGCCTTGCCGCCACCATCCTCAGTGACGCCCAGGGTTTCCCGACGAGCGCTTCAAGCGGCGGCAAGGGAAAAGGGAGGGAAGTGGCGTGTAACGCCCCGACCACGGAATTATACAGAGAGGCTATGAATCCAACACAACCATCAAAGTATAAGACAAAGATCGAGACTTGTGGAACAGAACTGGCACAAAGCATGACTCTACGACACAAAACATATAGCAACTCATATAAAGAGAAGAATACAAATATTACAAGGCAAAAGGATCACAGATCCAACAATTCAACAAGCGGAAGCGGGTAGTGTTGTCTAACAACAAGAAGCAAAATATGGCCTAAGAGGCCTACAATAAATATCATCCCAGCCAGCTTGTTCCACGGTCCCAAGCTGCCACCTGGGAACCCCAGACTAGTAGTCGACGTCAACGAAGAACCCACCTAGTTGCTCGGTGTCTTCCTCCTCTGAAATACAAAATCATAGAGGCAGCAAAGAGAGACTGAGTACGATGTACTCGCAAGTTTAGTAGGGCGATATAGGCCCAATGACTGACGGAGGCTCTAAAGCTTTATATGTATTTCTTTTGCATAAAGCTAAGTTTCATAAACAGAAGTATAAATGACACTTGGCATTCGTCTACTCAGAATACTTTTCAAAAGGGGTAAGAGAGTAACATTTGTCATCATTGGTTCTCATCGAACCCTTTTGTAACCAACCACACTCATCTCCACCAAGGCACCCCCTCGAATCACCCTCGAGGAAGTGAACCTTTAACACACGTGATTATGCAACCTTTAGCTGCCATATCAATTAGGTTAACGTTGTCTATGATCTTATATCCGATACCAAGATTGTCCATAACCGTGGACACGGCTTTTCGAAAAGATTAACCCTGCAGGGGAGTACTAATTTACCCATTGGTACCGTCCGTCTCACCTGAGTGGCCCTCTTCCGGGGAAGGCCGGCAAGCGGGCGCGGTTAAACCTTTACCTCGCGTGAGACTATCCAAGAGTCATCTGTGGCCACAGGGCAAGTTTACCCAGCCTCAGCCCCTGCCCCATCGCCACGTCCTAAACACCACCATCCTCATCATTTCTTTTTCCGCTCACACACACGGCAAATGGAAATAGCAAACTAGAGGACCCTTGGATACGCCCGCACAAGTTATTTGGTTAGTAAGGCGCCCATACACCCACCAATGGCAGCACGCTCGTCTTGGTTCAAGAGGTAAAGAACTCGCACCTAGGGGCCAGAGTGAGGCAAAACACCATCCCCGATGGCAACTCACCCCAACCATCTTAGCATTTTAATTAAGCATCTCCATTATCCGCCATGCCCGAATCATTCCATCATCATCAACAATTACGGAAATAATAACGGACATAAAGCATTTACCTAGGCATTGCTAAGCATAGCTAAATATATGAATACAGCAATTCTATCTTTATCTCGGCCAACACTTCAACCCTAGGTTTCATAGGTAGGGATACATGTGATTGGCTTGGGGAAGAACATGCATTCATAGGATGTTCTAATATTTACCAAAAAGACATTTGAACCGCATGCAATATTATGGTGGATAAAATAATTTGATAAAATCATAGGATGCTAGAATGCCAAGAAGGTTAGGTTATCTCTTGCCTTGCTGCCCGGGCGTGAAGTACTGCTCGACGGGGTAGTTATCGTTAACTTCGACTCCGGAATCTATCGATACCCAAAGAAATACAAAGAACACATAAATCACACGAACTCAAGATGCAATGCTCAATCACATGATGACATGTCAAATTTATGCAAGGATATCAACATCTAAAAGCTATAACAAATTAAATGGAGCTCCAAATAATTAGTGCAATTATTTGGACACAACTCCATATTCATCTTAGTGACCACATTCTTCATAAATTATCAAATTATTATAGGAGTGGCTCAAAATGCATGAACAAGACATGAATGGTTAGGGTTTGTCATCCCGATCATTTTGGTACTTTAATTGTAATTTTTGGAGTACCCATGAATAAGTAACAAATTAATTTAATTGAGTGAATTTAATTCAATTGATCAAATTATGAATAACAATAAGTAAATATTTGTGATCATGATGTGTTAAGTGCAAGATTTAATAGCATTTGAAGTGTTGATCACTTTGATATTTAATTTATAATTTTTGAATTAATATTTAATAAGTTATGAATTTTTCTAATTTGGCATTTTTAATCCATTTTAGGAATTCTTAACAACAACAAGATAAAAAGTCCCAAAAGATCATTTCAATGATTCTATATTGTAGAGTATGTCTTGATGATCAATTTGGTATTTAATTTGCAATTTTTGGATCATTATACAACGAGATATCAATTATTTAAACTAGGTTTTATTTCCAAAAAGGGAAAACCTTCCCTGGCAGGCCGGCCAGGCCGGGGTGCATGCCGGTCATATGGCCGGGCCACAACCCGAGAGGCCCCGGCCACCTGCCGGCCATATGGCCGGGCCACAAACCGAGAGGCCCCGGCCTCGTGGCCGGTCAGGCCGGGGGGGGGCAGGCCGGGCGCGCGTGGATGCGGTGGACGGCGACGGACGTCGGCGGTGGACACCGGCGAAGAGAGGGAGAAGGGGAGGGGGCGCGGTAAGGGGCTGAACGGGACGAGGAGCTCACCCTAGGGTTTAGGGTGCGGTCGGCGACGGCGGTGAACGGAATCGCCGGGTTCGGCTCGGCGAGTGGCGGCAGGGAACGGAAGGTGTCGAAGATGCCAACGTCGAGGCAGACGATCCCGGCCCGATTCCTAGCGCCGGGAGAAGGAGAAGGAAGTGGCAGACCTCGCTGCAGCCTTCGATTCGCGTGGGGCGGTCCTAGGCAACGGCACTTCGGCGGCGGAGGCGAGCCCGAGCTTGGCGGCGTTGTGAGCCAGGGTGGAGAGAGGAATGGAAGCAGGGGAAAGGGGAAAAGGAGCAGGTGCGTCCAGGCGTCGTGGGCGCCATCTTGACCTCCAGGGGAGGAGCAGGTGGAGCGGGGAGGCACGGCGGCATGGCCGGCAGGGCCACGGTATGGCTCCAGTGCGCCATGGCGCACAGTGGCGAGAGGGAAGAGAGAGGGAGGATGACAGTGGGGGCCCACCGTCAGGAATTTTACAAATTTGCATTTTTCTGTTTTTCCCTTTTAAGTTCAGCAGACTTTAGGAATTTAAATATGGCACTAAAACATTTTTATAAATTCCATAAAAATTCATATAAGCTATAATTAACCTTTAGAACCTCCACAAAAATTGGTGGTCCAAAATAAAATGTTTTGGGCAACATTTGTTCATAGGGTTTAGATTTGGTCATTTTGGGCAAAGCATTTAGTTTTGGAAATGTGAGGAAGGGTTTTGCTTCCTTTGTTTTAACTTCCAAGTGTTGCTTTATTTTAGTTTAGCAAATTTTAGATGGATGCCATGATGCAATGCAACACAAAAAGTGAAAATTTGGCCCATACTTTAGAGTACTAATCTGGGGCTATTACAATTCTACCCCCCTTACAGGAATCTCGTCCCGAGATTCTAGAGTAGAAGTAGGGATGAGGGAACATGACAACACACATCTTCCTCATTGCAGAGATTTGGCTAACTAACATGACATGCCAAAAAGGCGGAAAGAACAGGAGCTAACTTAAGGTTGTAGACAAGATGACTCTTGCCCAAAACCATAGGTTAGTGAGAGAACAAGGAACGATTTGACCAAACCAAGGTCGAGCCGAGGATAGGACAACCGATCACTTTGTTCGGGAAATTGGTCCAAGACCAAGACAATACTTCAAACCACCAAGAGGTGTAAACCATCGAAACTTGAAGCACCGCGAGGAGAAAGGACAGCTTCTTTTGGACTCCACGCGTGTGATGTACTAGACGTGTCCATAAGGCTAAACGCTCGGGCCCTAACGTGACTAAAGAATTCACACACTATCCGTGTGATGGAGAAGAGCTTGGGTTCACCTAGGAAGGAGAGATATGGCATTGATCCACAAATAGATAGAGAGGTAGAACCTAATATTGAGCTATTTCCACGAGATAGATGGAGTAGGAGGATTGACCGATAGATATTTAGCAACTCCGTGGTGATGTTATCCTTGAGGTTCTAGATATCACACACATGCTTCGGAAAAGCCTTCATTCGATCCTCAAGCGAAGGTCGTACTTGAAGATAGAGAATGGACCTTAGGGGAACACTTCTAGAACCAGTTACACATGATCCTCATGTACAGCAGTCGATTTGATAGAGTTAGGAGATTTAGTCAAAAAGCCTTCCGGTGAGGTGCGTGAACCACAACACCGGACTTGGCGGGTTAGTAGTAGGCTTAGGTCATGCTCTTGATAAACTCCAAGCATCACTTTTGCTTGAGATTCAGATTTGGTTGGGCGTGCGAATACTCCAGGCCCAGGGAGGAGTTTGCTAAAGTTAGCCGATAGGTATGATAACTAGATTCCCAAGACAATGGCTATAGTGCCAAGCTCCAAAGCACGAGGTAGATTGGGGTTTCCATTGGTTCATGATTACGAAAGGGAATTTGAACCAGCATGGGCTCCAAACAAGGAAGCCCAACTGATACATGATGGGGAAACACCGGTAAGCGGTCGAGATTTGACAACCTATTCTTAGTTAGGAACGACTCGATCAGGGCTTGGTGTGCACACATGGCTTAATCAGCGAACGGGAGGTAACAACCTACCAGCTCAATAATGCACGTAGGCATACCCAACTTGCGATTTAACCCGAGGAAACAAAGCGAACTTCACTCGGATCCATAATGACAGAAGTCACTGGTTGCGAGAGAAAACTTGCCTTTCAAGGAAAAAATGCGGTCTTGAAAGTTTCGAAAAGAATCTAACTCGTTGACCGAAGGGTGCACCTAAACGAATGGACTGGCAACACAAACAACTCAGCTCGATGATTGGATTACCAGTCATTCTAAGAGTGTCACCAAGTCTTTGGATTTCAAAAGCAATCACAGTTGCTAAGAATATCCGATCACCACAACGATATTCATCCTCAACACTCTCGAGCCCGGGTAGCTCGGAGGTAGATGGATAAGGAAGGGTAGGAGCATCACTTCATCAAGTGCGTCATGAGACTAAGCACTACCTCTCGATATAAAAGAGTGTGACACTCCAAGGTGGAATGGAACAGAAGCTAGACAAGCTCTTACTCCGCGAATCACAAAACTTTGACCTTTTTCCTGGAAATGGAAGAGGTACCGGAGTTTGTTTCTCCTGACATCCCGAAATGGAATGCCTTGACGAAGCCCAAGAATAACATGCATCAGAACACCCCAATGCACGATACACTTGATTGTCTGCATACAGATAGGGAACTGATAACGGATTTGGATTAAGGAACGGGCTAACAACAATTTAGGATATTGCAGAAGCCCGGGTCAGCACTCTTCCGACAACTAGTGCCGAAAGGGTTTCAGGAAAAGTGTTACTGGAGAGATCACAATTATTGATGGAAAGCTCGCTAAGAGCAATCCCGTCATGATTCAGATGATTCCATAACAGAGAGCCTAGGTAAGCTAGTGACAAAGAAGAGCATTGTCGAGGAAAACAATTACGTCTGCAACCTCGAGCTTGAAGACTAACTTCAATTTCTGCCAACCTGATGTAGGGTTTAATCATTAGCACCAGGGTTCAACGGAAAAGATCTTGGGTTAAAGATCAGCTTCATGCACTGGGACCCACAATAGCATAATGCCCACAAGGGTGACAACCCTCATGAATCATTACACCGGAGCCCTAGCACAATCCGGGACCTTCGGTTCAAGATCTTGGGCTAAGGCAAGAAATATCTTGACGAACCACTATACTTCCTTTCTTCGGTTTCAAAATTGTCAGACGAGCAAAGTTGACCACTATCTAAAGATAGAACCCAACCTCGTGATCCTAGAGATTTAGGAGTTGCCGACGATCAGAAAACCGTTAAAATCAAATAGAGGTAAGATGACACCGAGATCAGAGTGAATTGGATAAGGAGTAAAAAGAATCCTAAGAAGGTTTTCACAACTCATTTTTAGGTTAAAAATAATTTTCACGAACTAGACTCGACAACGACCAAAAGAACGGGTTTCCTACAGGCAGTCCTGCTCTGATACCAACTTGTAACGCCCCGACCCCGGAATTATACAGAGAGGCTATGAATCCGACACAACCATCAAAGTATAAGACAAAGATCGAGACTTGTGGAACAGAACTGGCACAAAGCATGACTCTACGACACAAAACATATAGCAACTCATATAAAGAGAAGAATACAAATATTACAAGGCAAAAGGATCACAGATCCAACAATTCAACAAGCAGAAGCGGGTAGTGTTGTCTAACAACAAGAAGCAAAATATGGCCTAAGAGGCCTACAATAAATATCATCCCAGCCAGCTTGTTCCACGGTCCCAAGCTGCCACCTGGGAACCCCAGACTAGTAGTCGACGTCAACGAAGAACCCACCTAGTTGCTCGGTGTCTTCCTCCTCTGAAATACAAAATCATAGAGGCAGCAAAGAGAGACTGAGTACGATGTACTCGCAAGTTTTGTAGGGCGATATAGGCCCAATGACTGACGGAGGCTCTAAAGCTTTATATGTATTTCTTTTGCATAAAGCTAAGTTTCATAAACAGAAGTATAAATGACACTTGGCATTCGTCTACACAGAATACTTTTCAAAAGGGGTAAGAGAGTAACATTTGTCATCATTGGTTCTCATCGAACCCTTTTGTAACCAACCACACTCATCTCCACCAAGGCACCCCCTCGAATCACCCTCGAGGAAGTGAACCTTTAACACACGTGATTATGCAACCTTTAGCTGCCATATCAATTAGGTTAACGTTGTCTATGATCTTATATCCGATACCAAGATTGTCCATAACCGTGGACACGGCTTTTCGAAAAGATTAACCCTGCAGGGGAGTACTAATTTACCCATTGGTACCGTCCGGCTCACCTGAGTGGCCCTCTTCCGGGGAAGGCCGGCAAGCGGGCGCGGTTAAACCTTTACCTCGCGTGAGACTATCCAAGAGTCATCTGTGGCCACAGGGCAAGTTTACCCAGCCTCAGCCCCTGCCCCATCGCCACGTCCTAAACACCACCATCCTCATCATTTCTTTTTCCGCTCACACACACGGCAAATGGAAATAGCAAACTAGAGGACCCTTGGATACGCCCGCACAAGTTATTTGGTTAGTAAGGCGCCCATACACCCACCAATGGCAGCACGCTCGTCTTGGTTCAAGAGGTAAAGAACTCGCACCTAGGGGCCAGAGTGAGGCAAAACACCATCCCCGATGGCAACTCACCCCAACCATCTTAGCATTTTAATTAAGCATCTCCATTATCCGCCATGCCCGAATCATTCCATCATCATCAACAATTACGGAAATAATAACGGACATAAAGCATTTACCTAGGCATTGCTAAGCATAGCTAAATATATGAATACAGCAATTCTATCTTTATCTCGGCCAACACTTCAACCCTAGGTTTCATAGGTAGGGATACATGTGATTGGCTTGGGGAAGAACATGCATTCATAGGATGTTCTAATATTTACCAAAAAGACATTTGAACCGCATGCAATATTATGGTGGATAAAATAATTTGATAAAACCATAGGATGCTAGAATGCCAAGAAGGTTAGGTTATCTCTTGCCTTGCTGCCCGGGCGTGAAGTACTGCTCGACGGGGTAGTTATCGTTAACTTCGACTCCGGAATCTATCGATACCCAAAGAAATACAAAGAACACATAAATCACACGAACTCAAGATGCAATGCTCAATCACATGATGACATGTCAAATTTATGCAAGGATATCAACATCTAAAAGCTATAACAAATTAAATGGAGCTCCAAATAATTAGTGCAATTATTTGGACACAACTCCATATTCATCTTAGTGACCACATTCTTCATAAATTATCAAATTATTATAGGAGTGGCTCAAAATGCATGAACAAGACATGAATGGTTAGGGTTTGTCATCCCGATCATTTTGGTACTTTAATTGTAATTTTTGGAGTACCCATGAATAAGTAACAAATTAATTTAATTGAGTGAATTTAATTCAATTGATCAAATTATGAATAACAATAAGTAAATATTTGTGATCACGATGTGTTAAGTGCAAGATTTAATAGCATTTGAAGTGCTGATCACTTTGATATTTAATTTATAATTTTTGAATTAATATTTAATAAGTTATGAATTTTTCTAATTTGGCATTTTTAATCCATTTTAGGAATTCTTAACAACAACAAGATAAAAAGTCCCAAAAGATCATTTCAATGATTCTATATTGTAGAGTATGTCTTGATGATCAATTTGGTATTTAATTTGCAATTTTTGGATCATTATACAACGAGATATCAATTATTTAAACTAGGTTTTATTTCCAAAAAGGGAAAACCTTCCCTGGCAGGCCGGCCAGGCCGGGGTGCAGGCCGGTCATATGGCCGGGCCACAACCCGAGAGGCCCCGGCCACCTGCCGGCCATATGGCCGGGCCACAAACCGAGAGGACCCGGCCTCGTGGCCGGTCATGCCGGGGGGGGGCCAGGCCGGGCGCGCGTGGATGCGGTGGACGGCGACGGACGTCGGCGGTGGACACCGGCGAAGAGAGGGAGAAGGGGAGGGGGCGCGGTAAGGGGCTGAACGGGACGAGGAGCTCACCCTAGGGTTTAGGGTGCGGTCGGCGACGGCGGTGAACGGAATCGCCGGGTTCGGCTCGGCGAGTGGCGGCAGGGAACGGAAGGTGTCGAAGATGCCGACGTCGAGGCAGACAATCCCGGCCCGATTCCTAGCGCCGGGAGAAGGAGAAGGAAGTGGCGGACCTCGCTGCAGCCTTCGATTCGCGTGGGGCGGTCCTAGGCAACAGCACTTCGGCGGCGGAGGCGAGCCCGAGCTTGGCGGCGTTGCGAGCCAGGGTGGAGAGAGGAATGGAAGCAGGGGAAAGGGGAAAAGGAGCAGGTGCGTCCAGGCGTCGTGGGCGCCATCTTGACCTCCAGGGGAGGAGCAGGTGGAGCGGGGAGGCACGGCGGCATGGCCGGCAGGGCCACGGTATGGCTCCAGTGCGCCATGGCGCACAGTGGCGAGAGGGAAGAGAGAGGGAGGATGACAGTGGGGGGCCACCGTCAGGAATTTTACAAATTTGCATTTTTCTGTTTTTCCCTTTTAAGTTCAGCAGACTTCAGGAATTTAAATATGGCACTAAAACATTTTTATAAATTCCATAAAAATTCATATAAGCTATAATTAACCTTTAGAACCTCCACAAAAATTGGTGGTCCAAAATAAAATGTTTTGGGCAACATTTGTTCATAGGGTTTAGATTTGGTCATTTTGGGCAAAGCATTTAGTTTTGGAAATGTGAGGAAGGGTTTTGCTTCCTTTGTTTTAACTTCCAAGTGTTGCTTTATTTTAGTTTAGCAAATTTTAGATGGATGCCATGATGCAATGCAACACAAAAAGTGAAAATTTGGCCCATACTTTAGATACTAATCTGGGGCTGTTACATGGCGGCGGGCTAGGGTTTGCCCCAGAGTCGCCTCCGAGAGGGAGACATGGGGGGAGGGGAAAAAATCGCCTCCGTCCTCTCAGCCCAAAACACATAAGGATTTGAATCCTTTTAAAGTATTTGAAAATCTTTTGAATCAAAGAGGCCTGCATTTAAGCACTTTACACACATACTACCTCCGTTCCATAATGTAAGACTTTTTAGCATTTCTCTTTCCATCCGTATCTAGACATGTTTTAGTGTAAAGTTCAAATGAATCTTGCACTAAAACATGTCTAGATACGGATGGAAAGAGAAATGCTAAAAAGGATTACATTATGGAACGGAGGGAGTACAATTGGAGAAATAGCAATCTTCAAAAATCACCATGCAGCACTGATATTGGCTCCCTACTTTCTGTCCATCCAGTTGAGCGCTAGCTAGTACCAATAAAGATTGCACATATGCAAACGCTGTACACCTATGGCGTATAGCCTTTGCAGCTTTCCTCTTGGTGAATCAGTCACCGGGCCTGATCAGACGGCCGTGCGAGCTTTCGCCATTACTGCTCCATTTCAAACGACAGGGCTTTGTTCCTCGTCTCTGGGTGGCTGCATAACGTCCACTAGATCTGAAACTTTTTTTTTTATCTTTCCTCCTCCATCTTCAGCAGGAAGTTGGAACAGTGGCCAATAATTTGACGAGATGTTTCAAGATGAGAAGGGTAACAGATCTCAACCACTGCACGGACCTACCACCAAACTTGACTAGAGATCTCCTGTTCCGGTTAGTAGGTAAATTTTCTCGCTGTTAATCATGTTTAGTTTCCATCCGTGTCTTGTTCGGACCGTCAATTTGGCTTGCAAATTCTGATTTACTTGCAGATCATGTCTTGTTCGGACCACCAAACACGCTTGCGAATTCTGATTTACTTCCAGATGATCTGCAAACAGCGATAAAAGAAGAAGAAGTAAAATTGGTCAAGGAAGCCTATGAGTTTGCAGAGGAATGGTTCCTCGCCTCAGATTTTACTGTCCTTATTTGATCCTAGAAGATGGGTTGGCATCTACCCCTTGTGTAGATCGGTCCGAGTGACTGGTGGTGGCGGGGACGAGTCAAACGATGGATCAATCTCCGTCGAGGTCGACGGGTCATCACTCCCTCATCATTTGCCATCACTCTCCCTCCCTATCTATCTCATCCTTGGATGCGCCAGGCTTCCCGGCTGTAGCAGGTTTGGTCACTGTCCAAGCTTCTTTTCGCTCTGACTCTGAGCCATCAGAGATATTAACAGGAACCGGAAAAAAGAAGAGAAGAGAAAAGGCTGTGGTGTCTAGCACGCCAACAGTTAGCATGTGTATCAGCATGAGATTTGCAGTGAAAAAACTTGGATCATGCAATGGTAGATGCAGTACTTCCTTCTAGGGTGGGGAGTCTGAGTTGGAGGAACAGAGGCCAAACCGCCGTCGTTGTCTCCGGCCTCCGGGCTGTGGAAGGCGGACACGTCGGCTAGGAAGAAACTAGGGCTGTGAAGACAAACCCGACGCGAGGCAATGATCACTCGATGGACCAGGGCCAAACTTTTGCTCGCCTTGGAGCGAGGAAGCAAGCCCCATGGATAGAACTTTCAGGTGGTGACAGTAGGTCCTCTGGAAATGATGCCAGCAGCCAAAGTCCAGGATTCAGAGGAGATCACGATAGGACAACCTCAAAGGCTTTTTTTCAAAATCCCAACAGAGATCGGATCACAGAACGTGAGAACTGGGAACACTGAAAACTCAACAAATTATCTCAGATAAGGAAAAAATAACATAGCACAATTCAGGAGGCTTTGATTCAGAGTTCTGAACGATAAAACGCGAATATGAAAGGGAAACGATGCTACAAGAACAATAAGTGTTAATGAATTTAATCCGGTGACAAGCTTCACTTCAAAAAAATTGGAGAAACTATCGTAGCTGTGCCGGCACAGATAGATAGATTGTCCTCAAACAGAAGGCTCACGGAGCAGCAAGCAAAACTGAGGAAGTGTCGATGGATCCCCCTCGAAAATGCGTGCTCCGCCGCAGTTATGATCTTCTCGTCGAAAATTTAGAAATGCCGATGAACCCCTACAAGTACAACAATAACAACCCGAACACTCTGCTTCTCCCCTCCTCGCCCAGCGTCAAGCACGGTTAAGTGCTACCATGTCTGAAACTCCGGAGTCTTGCGGTGCCGCCCATTGTTCACGCACAGGCTGCATTTGATCTTGCACTGAGCATATCAAGTATCTCTGCCCAAGAAGCTTATAGGATCTTGACAAATGCTGGCGCATCCTCCCTTGGCCCCTCAAGTGACCGATACATGTATAAGATGTCCACGCCCTCTGTCTTCTCGTTCTCAGGCTGGCCATCTACCAACTCCACCACCATCCGTGGTAGCCGTCGTGCCACCTCCTTGCAAGCTTGCAGCGTCAGGATGCAGCCCGACATCCAGACGAACCGCATGCTATAAAAATGGTGGATTCCAGAGAGAAGACCAGCATCACCAAAAGGGCAGTCCCTTATCTCAAGCTTCTCAAGCTTCGAGCACCCCTGGAGGAGGTGTTGCAGCGCCAGATCACTGTCTCCAGCGAACGCCACAGAGAGCGTCCGCACGGACTTGCCATACTTGCCAATGTACTCAAATGCTCGATCAGTCAGGCGTCCAGACGTGGAGAGCCTGGTAAGCTTGCTGCAGTTCCGAACAATGGCGCCGAACCCTTCATCCATAGGCTCCCCGGTCACATGGTCAGGCTGAAGCCTTCCCATTATGCATAATCGGAATACCTTAAGCTCCGGGCAGTTCTGCGACATGGCGATGACAGCAGCGTTGGTCATTCTCTGGCAGAAGTACAGTATCGAGCGGAGCCCGCGGCAGCCCTCCGAGATGGCAGTGAGCCCGACCTCCGACACCAACTCGTCGGCGTCCTCGTGCGCATCCAATGGGAGCACGCGGAGAACCTGGAGCTTCTTGCAGCACATCGCCACGGCCTCGAGCCCCTCGTCACGCACCGAGTCGAGCACCTAGCAAAGAAGTTAGCATCATCAGAAAACGAGGATCGCGTAGCTCAGGCAGATAAACCAAGCCGAGATTAGTACCCATAGCGTCTCAAGATTGCAGCATTGTCCGATGAAGGGCAGGACTTGATCGGGGGTGACCGGAGCATAGCTCAAGTCGAGGCTGGTTAAGTTGGCGGCTGCCACCGTGGCAATAGTCAGAAGGTACTCCGGCGCGAGATCACGGAAGCCGGAGAGCGAGACCAGCGTGTTGGCCCGCCCGGCCGACGAGAAGGCGGTCGAAATCTGGCCCAAGTCGAGCCCCTCGTCCTCGGAGCCGTCCCCCGGCCGGAACGAGCCTGTGCCGAGGTGTGCGAGGCGAGGCGCGAGCGCCATGAGCCGGCGCAGCTGCCCGAGCGAGACGTGCTGGTTGACGCCGAGGCGGCGAAGGCGCGGCGAGCGCGCCACGAGGGCTTCCAGAGCGGCGAACGGCACCTGCGGGGTGAAGAACTCGAAACAGAGCGACTCCAGGTCGGTGGGCCCCCGCGGGAACGCCGCCACCCAGTCGGACACCTCGTCGTCCTCCTCCTCGTTCATCTCGCAGTCTACCAGGTCGAGCACTCGCAGGCCCCTGCGACGAGACGACAACCAATTAAACCGAAAGGAGATTCAGAGCAAGTTTGAATATTTAGAAGAGGCAGAGTGAGGTGAGGCGAGGAGATGCATTACCTGCAGCGGGAGGCGATGGAGGCGAGGCCGCGGGAGGAGAATCCGTCGCAGAGGAGGAAGGAGAGCTCGCGGAACGGGAGGGAGCGGGCGAGGAGGTCGAGCTCGGCGTCCGTGACGGTGATGCGCTTGAGGGAGAGGGAGCGGAGCTCGGGGAAGGCCGCGGAGGCGAAGGCGGCGGCCCACGGGCAGAAGGCGGAGCCGGCCCAGCCGGGGGGCAGGAGGTTGAAGTCGGCGAAGCGGGGGCGGCCCTTGAGGAGGATGTGGCGCGCGTTGGGGAAGCGGCGCGCGGCGCGGGCCGGGGAGGCGGCGAGGATGTTGCGGACGGCGAGGGAGACGCGGGTGGCGGACTCGGCGCGGTGCCAGGAGCGGGAGACGAGGGAGGCGGCGCTCCGGTCGCGCGGGGCGGCGAGGAACTGGAGCACCGTCTCGAGGACGTTGTCGAGCACCTGGTCCGGAGGCGGCGCCGCGCGCGGCCGCTTCGGCGGGGCCTGGTCCTCGTCCTCCTCCGACATCCCACGCGGAGGAGGAAGGAGTGGGGGGAGGTGCGGCGGGGTGGGTGTGAGGTGAGGTGAGGTGAGAGAGGTGTACTTGTGCTCCGCCGCTTGGGCCGCCCCGGCAGACGGCAGTGCTGTACAGAAGGATAAACAAACTAGAGGAGAGAGAGGGGGACTCGCTCGCTGGGTCGGTCAGTCCACCGCTGGCTGGCTGGATAGATAGAGACGAGGTGGTGAAGGGGCAGTAGAGTAGATCTCATCATTCGTACCTTTTTCAGGTGTGATCTATACTGATACTAGTACGAGATGCACCTGTGTGTCCAACTTGTCAAATATCTACACACAAACCAGCAGTTTTCAAAAACTAGTTGATGATGTATGCACATCCTGATTTCATCGAGGATCTTTGTGAACCAATGACGTGGCTTCACGTGTGCATGTATCACTTGTGTAGTTTATATTTACTCCCTTTGTCACTAAATGTAAGACGTTGTACAATGTAATTTTTTTTTTTTTGCGAAACACAGTACAACACAGGCGCTTACATATACGCGCATACATTCATCCCTATGAACGCACACACGCACACCCTACCCTATGAGCACCTCCGAAATACTGAGCCGGCGGGTCAGGTCTTAGATTGACGAAGTCACCACGGGCGCCTCGCTATCGACGGGAACGTCGCCTCCCACTGAAGAATATTCCGCCAAATATGAGAAACACCAGTGTCAAACCTGGGGTTTGAACTCTGGTGGGCTGGGGGTACAACCACCCACCTCCGACGTCTTACATTTAGGTACAGAGGAAGTACTACCGTAATGGTTGGGCAGAGATATCTGGCCCGAGAGATTCAGCGATTGCGATCCTGTTATTTAAAAAAACGAATATCATATTTACGAGTTTTAAAAAAAATTAAAAATTTGAATGTAGCCAATGATGTATCCCACAAACTTGAAAAATATCAAGTTTAAACACTTTGTATTCATAGGTATAAAAAAAAGTATGGATCCGGGTATGCATATTTTTCAAATCTTCAAATTTTATTAAATTTAGTCATTTTTATGTAGCCAGTAATATAAATAATTTTACATTGTGATTTCTCATGTTTATAGGATATATCATTGGCTATGTCTAGAATTTTTTGAAACCTGTCGACCACCCCGCTTACCCGCCATCTTCCATCCTAGCTGGGCCACTTCTACTACCCGTCACGTCCCTCACTGTCGCTATAACACGCGTTCATTGCGGCGGCGGTGGGACCTTTCCCTAAAGGCGAGCAGGGGGTCCTCTAGTCGCAACTGGTGCGTGAGAGACCAAAGACCGATGTAGCATCCCTGGGTCACTCGATTTTGGGCAATGCGGACAACCTGGGCAGCGTGATAGTCATGCTCCAGGACTTGCTCGCGGCGGCGAGGGATAAGCCGCACAGAAGTACGGGGTGGTGCGAGGCGTGGAGTGGAAGCTCTAGGTTGCGGTAGCGGCGTGAGGAGGTATTCATGACACTGATATGTTGCCTTTATTTGC
Organism: Puccinellia tenuiflora; assembly: GCA_012064385.1. Taxonomy (NCBI): domain Eukaryota; kingdom Viridiplantae; phylum Streptophyta; class Magnoliopsida; order Poales; family Poaceae; genus Puccinellia; species Puccinellia tenuiflora. The sequence goes on from QRDG01001409.1 coordinate 1,156,286, forward strand.
CTTTGACGGGTGTGCGAATCTGCGAGTGAAAATTTTGCTCCAACCTAGGTTGAAGCCAACGGTACAACCCTCAAGTATTGCTCTACCTTCTTTTGAGGAGCTATTGAGAAGCTTCGTCCTTTCTTGTCTTGTGGTCCTAGGCGCTCTGGTTGAAAATACAAGCTTCTTTTTCGTCGGTGTGAGGACCATTTCAACATTTCCTCTTAGGAGGCATTTCCTTGGAGCCCGACACTTTGTTGTGATTGTGGTAGAGGTTCCTACGTAGTTTCTCTCTCTCAGGCGGAGGATGTCAGGGTGGCAACCCTAGAAGGCGGTTATGTGCATCTGTATGGAACAAAGATGCAGCTAGCCACGAATTGGGTGGTGACCTTGGTCGGCGGGGACGACAAAGTTGTCAGCTCGGTCTGGTGTCTGGCCCGTGGAATAGTATAAAAGCCAGAGTAGCGGCTCCATGAAATCTTCGTCTTCTTATAGTATGTGTGAAAGTGCATGGAACCCCCATGTCCTGGTTTTGATAACTAATAGCAATCCATATGGACTGATGTTTGAGTATAGTTGAAGGGGTTTGTCCATAGGTAATGTTTGTAGACCATATATTGGATTCAAATTGAAAGAAGAAGAAAGTGAAAGAAAAATGGAGTTCCTTTGTGTGACAACAGAAGACATGCTATAGTTTATGAGTTGACCCATGGAGAATCGAGGTCCTGAGAAGATGATTACAATAGAAGAGTTCAATATTTGGCTCTAAATTGAGGTCATGATGGACTCATGTGTGAGCCATGGTTGATCAAGTCTTGGAGCATGCAATCAAGTAAATAATTTATTGTGTGTCTCAAGATATTGTGATAGAGCATGAAACATATTAAATGATGACTAAAGTAATGTTCAAGGTATGATCCAAAAAACTGTTCATGAGAGAGTTGAGTCTTGGAAAGAAAGTCCTAAAGAAGAAGATTTAGTTAAGATTCATGTTTACCTTCAAGATATCAGCATATTGGCGAGAAGAAATGATGCGAGGTTGATCAAGACAAAGTGCAAAGATTGATCCGAATTCAAATTTATCAATACACAAAGCGTAACTGATGTACCGATTCCGATCAATGATCTCGTGGCATGGTAAGCAATTGCTAACAAAGCTTTGCAAACTAAGCCATGACATATGTGTTTCTATGTGGGGTTAATTAGATATTTTTCCACGGGTTTTCATCAAGAGGAAGATTTCATATAACCATGAGAGGATGACATCAAGTTGTGATCGTCCTCAAGGTTGAGAATGCAAGTTCAAGATGTGTATCTTGAAGAGATCATATGCTTGAATCTTGCCGTATATTTGGTGGTAGTGGACATGTGGAGACATGTGCAAGTTAGGATTTCATATAATGAGTATGGGGAAGCCATTAACAAGTATTCACCAAGCGAGCGCAATCTAGAAATATGTTCCAACTTGAGGTGGGCATGATCATCATCATCTATTTCAAATGGAATATGGGCGAGGCAATGGTACAATCTTGATATGTTTTCTATTTTACCTATCTCAATGTGGTTGTTGTGATACTAGGTTATGCGATCAATAGTTATACTATCAAGGGTGGATCTTGAGTGAGTGGCTTAATCGCATCGTTCGTAGAGATATCACGCCTTTGTAATAATTGACATCATATATATTAGTTCTTATTTGGATTTCCTTGAAAATGTGAGGTTTTAGACCTTGTCGTGATCTTCAGTACAAGTTTAATTTAATCCAAAATGTATTTCATATGAAATAATTGTTTTGTTTTTTATGTTGGAGCTTTTGCCGGTTCTTTTGTCATTGAGAGATCAATTTTTCCCTTGTGGATTTATCCTCATTTGATAGGTATTTAATGTTTCTATGCATGATATTGCAGAGCTTTTTGGTAGCTTCAATATAAGACCGGGTTCATCAAATTTGGAGTTCGTATGCAAAAATATGGTTTTCGTTCTCATGTGACTGAAATATCCGGGGGTCGGATTACCCAGGGTTGCACCCTGGAATATCTCGGCCTATATAGTGAGTTTCCCATCTTTTGGGTGCCAAGACCGCCTATAACATCTGAGGCCCTACCAGGATGATCCGAGAAGCGTGAGAGAAGTGCATAACAGTTGGATTTGTGGGGATCTATTTAAGAGGGACTTCTTTCCTAATGGTTCTCGACCTTTGGAGCACATTTTCTCCTCCTTTGTTGACATCCTTAAGATCTCTATATCTAAATCCGATGAATCTTGCGTCTCTTTGAGAAAGAAAGGAGATATAGAGATACTATTCCACCAATCAATATCTCCTCATTTGTTCTTCCTTTCATATTCCTTTGTAGCTTTTGTTTCTTTGGTGAGTTTTTGCGAGTGAAGGGTTTGGATACGTTTTGTATTGTTGCTATCACATTTGTGTTTATCGGTTTGAGTTCTCTACGAGGATTTGTAGAAGTGAAAGTTCTGTTGCTTGTTGATCTTGGGGTCTTGGAATGGTAGACGGTTGGTGTTGTTGCAGAGCTCAATCATTGGGATGAAAATTTTCGAACAACTTTGGGAGTCTCCAGTTAAGAGGTGGAGATTACCCCGAGCAATTTATAAGTTTTTGGTGACCTCAAGAGGCCCATAGTGGATAAAGGCACTTCTCTTTGTGGAATGACTTGAGGAGAATAACATGAGTTTTTGTGTGGTTAATAAGTGGTGTGTCCCCGCATGTTGAGCTGAATCATTTGTGGTGCGTGATATGATTTATGCAACCACACCTCAAGGTGAAACCTTTTTGGCGCTCAGGGAGCATTACGCAACTGCATCTCTCCAACAGAGATTAGCTTCCTTTGAAAAGTAAAATTCTGAATACATCATCATCATCGTGTGACTCGTCTATCATTTATCCAATCTCCACTATTTATGTATTTACACTGTGATAGCATCAACGATAAAGTTATATATCTTGTTATATTGCTATCACATATTTGTTTACATTTTGTTTATAATAAGTTGTTGGTGCGCATAGTTGAGCATAGCATATTTAGTTTTTGTGCTTGTTAAATTAAATATCTAGTTAATTGCGCATTATTCAAGACAAAACTGTAATTGTTCTAAATCGTCTGTTCACCCTCCCCCTCAGGCGACATCTAGGTATTCTTAGTGTCGGCTTTGGTTACTTGGATGGCAAATCCGTTGAGTCGGTTGGTGCACAACATTGGGGATGGTGTGTGTTGCAGAGATTCCGAAGTTGCTGTTTTGGTTTGATGGTAGTTGGTGTTCTAGTTATTTTCGTGCTCCTTCGGATGCAGCCGACGCTTTTCTTCGGCGGCATTAGTTGGTGTTTTGGTTTTTTGTGGTGAGTTTGCCGTTGGTTTTCATTGTTTTGTGTCCTTTTTATCTAGTTTTCGTCCGGTTTGTCCAAATTAGGAGAAGCAGTTTCACTAAATATTCACAACGGTCTGGTTCCTATTCACATTTGGTGATGAAATAGTACAAATTTAAAGGAAAAAGGAAATGTTCAAGTTGGTCGACGAAATGACATTTGCTGATTTTTTGGGCCTCTTTGGATTGTAGGAATTTCGTAGGATTTATGTAGGATTCCAATCCTTAGGATTTTTTTCCTATGAATTGCGTTTGGATAAGGAATGGTCTGTCTAAATTTCTATGGATTGGATTCCTATGCCTCAATTCTATAAAAAAAATTGAACATCATCTCTTACCTCTTTTTTAGACGCAATTGAGTAGGATCGAGTCACGTTTTCTGTGTTCCATCCAAACGACTATTTATGCAGTTTTTCTCTGCTTTACAATCTTATGTTTTACCCAGGCAAACGTGTGGGAGTCCTATGTTTTTTCTATTCCTCCATTTTTCTACCCTGCGATGGAAAGAGGCCCTTAGTTGAGACCAAAGATTTTGCCGGGAGAGAATCAGAGGCCCGATAACTAAAAAGCTAGCAGGACAGAGCTAAGGATTTGCTGATTTGAGAGAAGAGGCAGTAGCACTACGTTGGAACCGGGAATCAAAGCGAAGTTGCTCTTCTTAGGACATGTCTTGACTATTCGCCATCGCAAAGTGCTTTGAGGACCTCCAACTCCAAGCATCAACTATAACAAGACTACTCCACCACAAGACGCATGCATGCACACCGCCAAAACCTGACTAGCCAAGTCAGTGTTTAGTTTACTGCAACTCCGATTTTAGTATGATATACTACGTTTTCCATCTTCTCGTTTGGTTCCATCTCTTGGCCTGGGTCGGTGGTGCGCGACGCGAGCGAGCTAATAAGCGAGAGCATCGGGGCATGGCGGCCATGGCGAATCTCTGAACCTGTCGCGCAGATGCAGATGCAGATGAGCTCTCTCCGCCAGCGTTCAAAAAAAAGGGCGGTTCAAATCCGATGCACCACATGCAGGCACTCCCAGCAGCAGGGCTTTGTTTAGTTTAGTGGCAGCAAAGAGCGGGAGAAAGAGCCAAGGAAAGGTTCTTTGTTTTTGTTTCTTCCCACATCTTTTATTGCGCCTGGTCGGCCTCCTCCCCTCACGCTGCATCCACAGGCAGAGTCAAGGCATTGGGATTCCTGGTTTAACTTAGGCGCCCCTGCTCAGCATTACACTACACGGTCCTTCTCGGTAAACGAGCAAGACACAGCTCATGCTGTCCCAAAACTTGAACTGTGTAGATGCTTCAGACAGGGATCATCTGATTGAGCGGCTGTGTTTGCGCTGTGAAGCACCCATCTTGACTTGATTGGACGATTTGCACTGTACTTATGCATCGACACTACTACTACTACCACTGGAGAAGCGTCACCGTGTTTGTGTTTTGTTCCTGACCAATAATCAGCAACACTTCTTTCCGGGTATCCAAATCTAGCCTTGTCTTTTGCCTGTCTGAAGGACACGCAGCGATGGGAAAGAGTAACAAGATAGTAACTCGGTAGTACGTTGAACGAACGCAGATTCCATCTCGTAATGGCAGCTAGCAGCCAGCAGCAGTCGGTCGAGCAGTGCGCGGAATGAGCATTCGGTGCCTGCGGTCATCTCAGATTCCATCCATCCAACTGCTGCTATTCCGGGTATTCGGATGCCGAGCAAGCAAATACATCTCGATCTTCAGAGTTCAGCATATGTATTTTCAGAAAAGCAGCAACCGCAGCCCGTGCGTGCTTAAATTAGCCGCCTAGCCCACATCACGTGATTGGCCGGTGGGTAGCAGTGCTGGGATAGTTAATTTATGCTCTGTATATTATTATTATCACTGTTTAGAAGCCTAAAATCAACATCCTAAAAAGCAATAATATATAATATAATTATTTATTTAGAAACTCAACAATAGCGATGTCAATTTCTGATTCAGAAGATAAACCAACAAATTGTCGTTCATCACCACTATAAAAAGGCAACAACTTCTTCTTTCTAAGTTGGAATTTTTTTTTTAGGCTGGGAAAAATAGCGTGCTATAACGTTACGATATTTTAGCGCGATATAGCGTGCTATTACGCGAATAGCACCATAGCGAGCGAATGTAGTAAAATATAGCGTGGACCCTCTGAATATGCTATAACGTGCTATTAGCGCCGAAATAGCGTGCTATTGTTTTCCATGGCCACATCACGTAGTTGGCCGGTGGTAGCAGTGCTGGGATTAGTTAATTTATGCTTCTGATATTATTGTTTTTATTTTCTTTCTTTCTTGGTGGACTTTGTCTGCTGCATATCTCGATTCCGCCCTTTTTCTCTTTTCTGCCTGAACTGATCATTTACAACTCGATCCATCCCAAGGTGCTGGTGGACCTTATATGCATCTAGATGCATTGCTAATTCTATATTTTTTGCTGCTGGAACCTGCCTCCATGCTAGATCATAAGGCCAAAATCCTCTTGATCCCTTCCAAGGGTTGCATGCATGCATTCAGGCCGGCTCGGCTGGTACTAATAATTCTGCTCCTTTGCTGATCTTTTGACGAGGTACATGATGCAATATTCGCTTCTGATTTTGTTCTCTCTGTACAGGCAAAGTCAATTACTTTCCTGAAAGAACATCATCTCGAAAGGCCACAGCTAGCTTAGATTGTCCACTCGGCACTTGCTGCAGCTAGCTAGCTGGCCTCACCAAGGCCACCATATATATTGCGAAGGGATCCTTTTCTTTCCCCTAAAATTATATGAATTATTGATGTCAAATCCTGCCTCAGTTTGTCCAATAAATATTCTGCTTTGGTGTGATGGTAGTTGATTGATCTGTCCAATAAACTTAATTACGCAGCATGTGCAACCACTTTAAAAATCAAAATCACACTGTACCTTGCCATGTGACTTCCATATCAGATTCTGTTCATCGCAGCATATCATTTCCCCGAGTCCGTCCTGGCGATAAACTATTTTATTTCATGGTGGGAATACATTTTGATCTGTCCCATGCTAACTGTTATTTTTATATAGTGCTGACCAAACACGGTACTTTTCAATGATTTGTTTACGATCTGGAATCAAACCAACTAGCTACTACAGTGAGTCGAGAGATCCTTCATGTTAAATACTTAAGCATAATGCTCTTTTACTTATATTCCTATGGCATCTATTTTCTGTCAACTGTCCTGGATTACTATCTACTTAATGCATGACAACACTTCACTTACGTGCACGCTTGACCTTAAACCTAATGCATTCCATTTTAGTGGACATGCATACTGTTAAATTAAACAGGGAGAGTGGAAATAAAGATGAAACAGAACAAGGTCAACAATCATGCATCTAGTGTTAGTTTTTTTTTTTTTTGAGAACTTGCATCTAGTGTTAGATGTCCTTCTGTTCAGACATGCAGGCCCGACCCAACGTATTGGAGGCCCAGGACAAGACAACAATATGTGGGCCTGCCCTAACATAAGAACCAAATACTTAGCCTAACATTTATATAGTTCGGTATCATCCAACGAGTTGACACCTTTTTAACCTAAGTAAAAGTCCAAATATATTTTTGCGTTAAACAATTACAACATCTACCATCAGTAAGAAACAATCAACTTCAAAATCCTCTCGGCTAATAGAATTTTTTCATTGCTAGCACTTTCACCAAACTGTTCATAGTAACATGATTTTCATTGTGAAATGATGGCTCTATGCCCACATCAGCTGCTTGACCTTTATAGATTATTTACATAATTCCAAAGTATAATAAGTATAACACTAGAATTTTTCATATAACTTAAAGTAAAAAATAAAACTATGACAAGCAAATAGCATATACAAAGCTCTTGAATTAATATCAAGTGCCTAATTTATTACTTTGATGCTTATCATTCATAGTTGAAGAAATGTCATTACCATGACCCCTAACATCGTCAATGTTCAGGCCAAAATACTACCATACCAAGAAATATGTTAAAAGGTTCAAAATCAGACATGTCATCCACCTCTAAGAATTCTAGAAATAACCCTTCTATTTTTTTATTTGACAAGTTAACGCATAGGATGATCATAGTCATTTTTTTTATGGCTCACGTCTAGAGTGCAATCCAGTATTATGGAGAAACATTTTGACTCTTTAACAAAATATTTTTGGTACTATATCCCTTTCTCACGAGGTGAATTTCAAACACCAAGTTGATTTTTATTCGTAAATGTGATTTATCATTAGAGGATCCTCCTAACGTCTCATTACCACAATGTATGTTAATATGTCTCCATAATTCTTGATTGCACTCTAGATCTGAGACACGTGAAGAAAATGAAATTATTTCTTTATTAACATGTTAGTGTCTATAGTTTTGTCGTGAAGATTATTAAATAGTAAAAATAATTATCACGTTTTATTGTACACCATACGTGAGCCATGAAGAACAAATGGCCTTAATAATCCGATGTGTTAACATGCTAACTAACAAAATGAAAATGTAAGAGTTCTTTCTAGAATTCTTGAAGTTATATAAGACATCTGGTTTAGACCTCTTAATGTATTTCCTAAAATGATGGAATTATAGCCTTAATAACGATAATGTGAGTGGTCAAGGTTTGATTATAGTTCAAAATATGAAAGTGAAACATCTGCCCGGTACAAAAAGTGGTTACTTGATATTAATTCAAGAGCTCTGTATATATCATGTGTTTGTAAAAGTATTGATCTTACTTTAAGTTATATGGCAAAAATTTGTCATATTTTTAAGCAAAGGATATACATATTATTTTCTAGGTTTACCAAGAGATAGATTTTTTATGTGACCATGTTCCTTGTTTAATCGTGAAATGTTGCCTAATACCCGATGGAAGAGTAGAATTGTATTATATATCAAGGACCTCAATTGTGGTTTGTTTTGTTGGACAATCCGAATCTTTTGATGGTGCCAAAACAAATAATGATGGAAAACATTATTCGATGCACTTGAGTTTTGGATTTCTACTAGGCAAACAAGCTAAAATGGGTATATATCAGCTTATTTCATCGTATAAAGCATGGGTGTGTAGCTACCACCATGTGTAACAAATTCTCTCTCTTATCATGAACATGGTGAGTAAGAAGTTGCAATCCTCATCCATGTGTATTGACTCTACCTTGCATAAAATTGAAGGCATAATATCTTTTCTCGACAGCTGAGCTCATTGTATTCCATGGTGTAGCTTACTTCGTCTTTGTGTTTAGCTCATTTTCTTGGTCGCACTAACCCCGTTGTCTTTCCATGTGTGTTTTGATTGCAATTAAGTTCATTGTGATTCTTACCTACGTACCTTTTACAATATCTTGATTGTTGCATTACCCATCCATTATCCTTACCAAGCTCCACATAGGCCTTGTATGTCAGTGTTTGTTTTTGTATATTTGAAACTCTAGCCACGTTACTCTTAAGTATCGATTTTTCTTGGCGCTGTCCACTAGTTCCAATACTATCTACAAGGTGAAGGTAACGACGTTGACTTCCTCATTCCATCCCAATTCCACATGTATCACTTGGTGTTGCGATCAAAGATGGGAAAGCAGAGCTAATAATGGAGAATTCATGATAAGCCACATCCATGATAGCTTCACAAGGCTCGATGCAATTATAGATCATCGCTTCGCCAGGGTTTCAAAATTTCCAAACTTTCCATGTCAAGTCACTCTATATCAAGGTCAAGAAGGAGCACAAGAAAAGTGCCAATGCACATGAGTCGTCATCAAGTTTGATGAGACACTTCAACTTAAGATAATCCACGACGACCCTAGGAGGATACAAGCTGCTGGAGTCCAATGCATCTTTGTCTAGAGGAAATGAAACAAGTCTGAATCCATGCCATTCACCTACCATGACGACACTCCAAGTTAGAGATGTTGCGCAAAACTCCAAGTATACCAACTAAACTCCTCCTTAGGACAAGAGTACTACACCAGAGCTCTAGTACCGAACAAGGTCACGCTCCATGGGAGTTCCCCAACATCTTATGCTCTGAGTGCAAAGGACAAGGTCAAATTTTGTGGGAGTGCTCCAATATACAAGCCATGGGGGTCATGGAAGATGAAGAGTACACTCCCATGAGTGAGGATGCATTTGTAGCCACAAGACAAGTGATCATAATTCAAGATGGAGGAAGACAAGTACAATTCTATGATTATGTCAATCTGAGCTCCGCCCTCGACAACACTATGTGCTTAGTGTCCGCTCTACTAGAATATGGCGACCAAAAAGTCTTCAACTCCACAATACCCAAGTTCCAAGAGAAGCAATACGATGATCAAGCTTTGGAGTCAACAACTTGCTACAAGCATGTACATCGATCATTCAAGGTGCCAATGGAGGCGGAGAAGATGACAAATCCACACAATAACTCTCTTCAGGAGGATGTGAGGGAAGGTCGAGAATGGAATTTTTCCTTCGACCGAAGGAGGCGACCATATATGAAGCTCGCACCTTTGGAGGTGAGTCAAGCGAAAAAGCCCAGCATGGGGTTTTCCTTTGGCCAAGGAGGAGAGTGATGATGCCCATCTTATGATATTCATCTTTATAGGTGAGACAGTTGTGGTGATTGAGCATGAGAATTTCGCTTCAACCAAGGAGGTGTATGGAGATGAGAGAAAACCGTGCATTTACCAACATGCTTGAAGGACAAGATGCAAAAAATAACATGTGAAGTTGAGACAAAACATAGCCCACTTGTGTGAGAGTGGGAGTGAGAGTGAGATGTGTGACTCCACCATATGTGAGATTGGATGCTTCCACTTTGAGGCAATGAATGATACTATAATTTGAGATGTGTAGATGATAGGTCAAATGAGGTCATTTTCCAATTCTATCAACTTAACCTCTAATTTTAATGTGTATATCGAATTTTGTGCTAACTTATGTGGATCAAGAAGATCCAATCCTCGATAAGCCGGTGCCTCAAATGGGGAAGAATATGTATATACATGACGGATGAAGATGCCACCCCATGGCTACATCTAGATGGCGAAGATGGACACACATAGGTCCCTACTATCACAAGATAAACCTACTACTCATGAGCAGTACTAAAAGAGGTAATACGATTGGTGTTGCGTTGCTATTGTCCCACTCCCACTAGTGGACTTGACAAATGTGATTTCTTGCATGACGAGGATACTCCTATTCCCATGTCTCATGCTATGTGATACGTCTCAAACGTATCTATAATTTTTGAGTGATCCATGCTTGTTTTATGTCATTGCCACATGTTTTTGCCATCTTGTTATATCATTTTAAGGCATTTTATTGGACTAACCTATTGACAACATGCCTAGTGCCAGTTCCCTGTTTTTGTGTTGTTTTTGTTGCAGAAAGTTACTTCTGGAAATATTCTCGGAATTGGACGAAAATTTACGGAGATTTTTTATTGAAGAAATGAGGAAGGGAGCCAGAAGGGCGACTCCAGGGGACCCACACAGGCCAGGGGCGCCCCCTACCGCGGCCTAGGGACCACCCGCAGGTGGGACCCGCCCCTGCCCTGTGGGGAACCCCTCGGCCACCTCCGACGCCCATAAAATCACATCCGACGCAAAAACCCTAACCCCCAAAGGATTTTCCCAAATATGCAACAGAGCTCCGCCGCTATCGCCGACAAGTTTTGGGGGTCAGATTGATCCTGTTTCGGCACCCTGCCGGAGGGGGGATCGACCGCCGGAGTCATCTCCATCGACACCGCTGCTTCCCGCGATGAGGAGGGAGTAGTCCCTCACCGAGGCTGAGGCTTATACAAGTAGCTATGTGGTTATCTCTCTCTCCCATGATGTGATCTTCGTTGTGATCATGAGCTTTGTTAGTATAGTTGAATACATGATGTTTCCCTATGTGTAATGGATATGATGTTGCTCAAGTGGTGTTATTTTGTACAATTTCCGGAGTCACCGTTGTGATCACGGTATCTCGGTGACAGTGTGGGTGCCGTGTGTGACTCTATGGATAATAGATTGGAAGGATCTTCATCATGAGTTTGTTCTTTATTATTGTTGGATTGAATAGATCATGAGGTTTCTTGATGCTTGTGTTATTGAAGAAAGAGACTATTCAAAAAATATGTTGTGGTGTTTGTTAGTACTATCTTTGGATGCGGATAGTGACAGCATGAAGCATCCATAGATGTGGAATACAAACTTTAAGGTGTGCTTTTCGTAGCCCTACGCAATTCTCATCCTATTTGATCCACGAAAGAATGATCTCCGAGTAACGTCTACCATGCATGTGTTTTTGTGGAACTATTATGTGTTTAATTATGTTAATGATGTTGAGAGTAGTCACTAGTGAAAGTATGAAGCCTAGGCCTTGTTTCCAAGCATTGATACACCGTTTTTAGTCACCTTTGTCACTTGTTTGCTTGCTGCCATTTTTATTACAGAATTACAAAATCACCTTTTACCATCCATATCACTTGCATTTTACCATCTCTTCGCCGAACTAGTGCACCTATACAACTGACAATTGTATTACCTTGGGTTACTCACTTAAGGGAAATTTGCCGCTGTCCTACAAACCTCTGCGCTTGGAGGCCCAACAAGTCTACAAGAATAGAAGTGTGTAGTAGACATCACTTTGTTACACTCCTAATGTTATGCTTTTTCTTTACACAATGTTGATCATGTGGAGTTAGCTAGTTGTGATGATAGGCTTAATTGAATATCTTGCAAAAAATCCATATGCCATGTAATGCTTGATAATCATATATCTTTGTCTTCTAATTTGGATAGAATTTATAAAACCATCAATGAAAGTTGCCCGTTCCTCTTGGGAAGGAGGAGTCTATTTATAGGCCCTCGGATGGGGCATAATTTAGTGCCTGGTTACCCGTATAACCTATGGGGAGGTCTTTGGGACTGACCGTAGAGATGCTCTGAGTATTTTTTTTGTTGGGCCTCGGGGCTAGGGATGGAATTAAAACTCGAAACTCGCGAGTTAAACGAGTAGCTCGGAAATCGACTCGGCTTGGCTCGAACTCATTGCTAAATGAGCCGAGCCGAGTTTTCATTATTGACGATAAACGAGTTCGAGTTAAACGAGCCGAGTTCCAGGCTACTCGTTTAGCTTGGTAAAAAAAGTCGTTACATGTTTATGAGCATTTTTCCCGATTATTATAGTTTAACATCTAGATATTACTTGATAGTGTCATATTGTCATTGATTGTTGTGATAATTGCAACATACATACTCAAATAATTAGAAATAATTATGTATAAATTTATTATAATGCAGGTTAACAGTTTTACCGAACTAAACGAGTTAAACAAGCAAACTCGTGAGATTAAAGAGTCGAGCCAAGTTTCATTCCTGGACTCGTTTATTAAACGAGTCGAGCCGAGCTACCTCGCTAGCTGACCGAGCTTCAAGGAGTCGAGCCGAGCCGGGCCGGCTCGAATTCCAGGCCTACTCGGGGCGGTGCTCTTGTTCCTATGACTCCTGAATCGGAAACGACTCTGTATCGCCCGAGCGATTCGGAGCACCGTTTCGCCAAAGGATTTCGTTTCTGTGCTCGGCCCATTTCAACGTTTCCTCATTTATTTTCTACACTCTCGCCGCACGTACCATGTGACGAGCCGCGGCCCAGGAAACATTTTTTTTTAATTTTCCTTTTTCGTTTTTCTGTTTATGTTGTCGTTTCTTTTTTCTCTTTCTTTTTCATTTTTTCTTCTTTCTTTCCTTATTATTTCTTTTCTGGTTTTGTTAATATATGAATTTCCTTTTTCTTTTCTTTTTTCCTTTTTTCATTTTTCTCCTTTGTTTCTTTTTTACCAAAAAATGAATATTTTTTAAATTTGAACCATTTAAAAAAACTAAATTTAAAACAGAACCTTTTTTGAAATTGAACATTTTTCAAATCTCTATTTTCAAATACGAACCATTTTGAAAATGAAATATTTCAAATACGAACCATTTTTCAAATATCTATCTCTGGTTCACCACTAATTTTGGTTCACCCGAATTTTTGGTTCACTATTATTTTTGGTTCACCCGAATTTTGGTTCCTTTTCGATTATTATTATCGGTTCGCCGATATTTTTGGTTCACCTGAATTTTTGGTTCATTATTATTTTCGGTTGGCCGGTATTTTTGTTTCACTATTATTTTTCGGTTCACCCGAATTTTAGTTCATTTCCGGTTCACTATTATTTTCGGTTCATAGGTGTTTTTGGTTCACCCGAATTTTTGGTTCACTATTAATTTTGGTTCATCCAAATTTTTGTTTCTTTTTGGTTCATTATTACTATCGGTTCGCCGGTATTTTTGGTTCACTATTATTTTCGGTTCACCCGAATTTTTGGTTCAATATTATTCTTGGTTCACCCGAAATTTTTGTTAACTATTATTTTCGGTTCACCCGAATTTTTGGTTCACTATTATTTCCGGTTTATCCAATATTTTGGTTCACTGTTATTTTCATTTCACCCGAATTTTTGGTTCATTATTATTTTCGGTTTATCCGAATTTTTGGTCCGTCCGGTTTTTTTTGTTTCGCTACTATTTTTAGTTCATCCGAATTTTTGTTTCTTTTTGGTTCATTATTATTTTCGGTTCGCCGATATTTTTGGTTCCCCGAATTTTTGGTTCACTATTATTTTCGTTTCACCCGAAATTTTGGTTCACTATTATTTTTGGTTTATTCAAAATTTTGGTTAACTATTATTTTTGGTTTATCCGAATTTTTGGTTCACTATTTTTTTTTTGGAATTTAAGCACATTATATTAGGTCAGCAAGCCGCCTCATTAAAAACCTTCCAGTCCCCTTAGGTACCCTGGTAAGGAAAAGAGTGCGTCAAAAACTTGTTGCCTTAATCAGATCAGCATTACATCATCAATTAACAAGGAAGCTAAAAACTTCGGCGGATCATCTACCCAAACATGCGGAAGAAGACCCGTCTCTCTCGACAGAAGATCAGCAACAACATTTGCCTCCCTATTACATTACATGACTTGATGTCATTCTTCATTACCATATAGTTTGCTTGATCATTGAGTTAGTGTGCTGCGTGGCCTGCCACATGTTCTACTTTTTTTCCACACTACGCTCAATCATGCACACTTTATTTTATACATCATGTATTAGTATTATGAGTTATGAGTACCAAAAGTGTGATGATCATCTTATAAAAATAGAGTGTTGCCCCTACCTGTGAGCATATTGAAAAGAGTCCAAAGTGGCCACATAAGAGTCCAAAAGAGACCAATGAGAGAAAATTTAAAAGAGCCACAGAGGCCACAATTGTAAAAAAAAAAGAGAAATATAAAAGAGAGAGGGGGCAGCACTACTATCCTTTATTCCACACTTGTGCTAGTTAGCACCTACACTTCATTTTAGAGAGTTTTCATGTTTTGTTTGTATAACTATGTGGGGAATTAACGTTATAGAACTTGGCTTGTATATTCCAAGGATGAGCCTCCTCAAGTGAGCTCTAGGTCTTCATGAGCAAGCAAGTTGGATGCACCCCCCACTAGTTCCATTGGAGAGCTTTCATACACTTATAGCTCTATGTGCATCCGTTGCATGGCAATCGCTACTCCTCATACAGTGTCAACTACGGGACTCCCTTCTGTCTTATGGTTACCCTCTCCACTGTTTGAGCCTTTCTTTTTGGCCTTCCAAACCACCATTATTGCTCTCTTTGCCATAACATCATGGTTCCAAAGCCACTTCTTACTTGCACTAGTCGAGTAGACTTCGAAACAGTTGATTTGTGAAGTAGATGGATTAGGACACTTGACTTGAGTTTGGCTATTCCATGAAGAACTAATTAGATGCTTTTAAGAATGATTGATACTTTACATTGGAGATATAATTTGCAATTCTTGTTTCTAAACCTTATGTATGGTTCCATGTCTCCAACGCACTTATTCATGAAAAGTTTCTAGCATTTGTTAGCTAGCTTTTGTTAATCATTGTTTGCTTAATATCAACTATAGACAATTGTTTTGGATCACCTCATTCAAATCATGTGCTTTACATTACTATCTTGATCAAGATTATGTTGGTTGCATGTCTCATCAAAAAATTATTTTGTTATGACTTACCTACTCGAGGACGAGTAGGAGTTAAGCTTGGGGATGCTGATACGTATCAAACGTATCTATAATTTTTTAGTGATCCATGCTTGTTTTATGTCATTGTCACATGTTTTTGCCATCTTGTTATATCATTTTAAGGCATTTTATTGGACTAACCTATTGACAAGATGCCCAGTGCCAGTTCCCTGTTTTTGTGTTGTTTTTGTTGCAGAAAGTTACTTCTGGAAATATTCTCGGAATTGGACGATAATTTACGGAGATTTTTTATTGAAGAAATGAGGAAGCGAGCCAGAAGGGCGACTCTAGGGGACCCACACAGGGCAGGTAGCAGCACCCTGCCGCGGCCTAGGGCCCACCCGTGGGTGGGACCCGCCCCTGTCCTGTGGGGCACCCCTCGGCCGCCTCCGACGCCCATAAAATCACATCCGACGCAAAAACACTAACCCCCGAAGGATTTTCCCAAATACGCAACAGAGCTCCGCTGCCATCGCCGACAAGTTTCGGGGGTCAAATGATCCTGTTCCGGCACCCTGCCGGAGGGGGATCGACCGTCGGAGTCATCTCCATCGACACCGCTGCTTCGCGCGATGAGAGGGTGTAGTCCCTCACCGGGGCTGAGGCTTATACAAGTAGCTATGTGGTTATCTCTCTCTCCCATGATGTGATCTTCGTTGTGATCATGAGCTTTGTTAGTTTAGTTGAATACATGATGTTTCCCTATGTGTAATGGATATGATGTTGCTCAAGTGGTGTTATTTAGTACAATTTCCGGAGTCACCGTTGTGATCACGGTATCTCGGTGACAATGTGGGTGCCATGTGTGACTCTATGGATAATAGATTGGAAGGATCTTCATCATGAGTTTGTTCTTTATTATTGTTGGATTGAATAGATCATGAGGTTTCTTGATGCTTGTGTTATTAAAGAAAAAGACTATTTAAGAAATATGTTGTGGTGTTTGTTAGTACTATATTTGGATGCGGATAGTGACAGCATGAAGTGTCCATAGATGTGGAATACGAACTTTAAGGTGTGCTTTTCGTAGCCCTACGCAATTCTCATCCTATTTGATCCACAAAAGAATTATCTCGGAGTAACGTCTACCATGCATGTATTTTTGTGGGAACTATCATGTGTTTAATTATGTTAATGATGTTGAGAGTAGTCACTAGTGAAAGTATGAAGCCTAGGCCTTGTTTCCAAGAATTGATACACCTTTTTTAGTCACTTTTGTCACTTGTTTGCTTGCTGCCATTTTTATTACAGAATTACAAAATCACCTTTTACCATCCATATCACTTGCATTTTACCATCTCTTCGCCGAACTAGTGCACCTATACAACTGACAATTGTATTAGGTGTGTTGGGGACACAAGAGACTTCTTGTATCTTAATTGCAGGCTTGCTTTAGAGGGATATCTTTGACCTCTACCTCCCGTGGATTCGATAAACCTTGGGTTACTCACTTAAGGGAAATTTGCCGCTGTCCTACAAACCTCTGCGCTTGGAGGCCCAACAAGTCTACAAGAATAGAAGTGTATAGTAGACATCAGCGATACAAAGGAGCTCCCTGCGACAAATGGGGGGAGCTCCTATATATCGCTCTGAGGCGACCGAATTTTGCAGCTTCGCCTGCTAGCGCTCCGAAATGGGTCGCTTTTGAGCGGCCCAATAGAAAAAGGTCCAGTTTTTTATTTTCTGTTTGTTGTTTCTATTTTTACTTTTAAATTGAATATAAATCCGAATATTTTTCAAATTGGAAATATTTTTTAAATCTGAACGTTCTTAAAATGGGAACAATTTTCAAATTTGAACATTTTAAAATTTTGAACAAAAATTGAATTTTGAACAATTTTCAAAACTAAAAACAACTTTCAAGTGAACAATTCTCAAATTTAAACATTTCTTAAAATTGAATATATTTTAATTTTGAATATTTTTCAGAGCTAAACAATTTTCAACATAAAATGCCGGTGGACAGAAACTATTTGGAAGGATTTTGAAAGTGAACTGTCGGGGGGCAACCCCCGGATAGGGTCAAGATGACGAGATATGTGAAGACCCGGAGTAGACCGGGTCAATAATAACCGACATACCATACAGACATACCCTGAATCTACCAGGTCAAAGCTAGCCGACATACCCGGATGTCGGATCATACAAATTATGTGTCAGAGCCTCCTTTGTTCTTCTTATGTGCAGGGAAGGTGAAACTGAGTTATGAAGTATCTGGTATGCCTATGCCGGATCGGGAGAAATGGAGTTCTATCCCGGAGGGCGGTCAAGACTCACGTCTTGTCCCAATAATCACGGGGCATGCGTCCTGCCACTAGCACGATGGGACGCGCTGCCTAACCCTTGACTCGGTGGTCACGGGATGGGCAGTCAGGCCTCCATGCTGCTGACCAAGGCAGTACCAGGGAGCAGTGCACCGGGAGTTGATAGATTGGACATGCCACACAGGGGTGACGGAAGCAGTCAGAGGCCAGTCGTGGCCATAGTGCTGGCTACGCCAGCACCTGCGTCAGCCCTAGCCTTGTGCCCTGGGTTCCCTTATATAAGGAGCACCAGGGGCTCCTCTTACGGGGACGATCCTGGGGACAAACGTTAGTGGAGACATTCAACACCAGAGCTTACAGAAAGCCACGGAGCCACCGTGAGACTCGGTAGAGAGCCCTGAGCTCATTGCTTTGCATATATAGCTCAAGGAGCATCTTGTAGCTCAAGTGTAATCCACCATATAAACAGACAAGCAGGAGTAGGGGTTTTATCTCCTCTCGAGAGCCCTGAACCTGGGTAAAACCATGTGTGTTCGTGTGTTTCTGTGTGCGTCTTCATACGCGCTAGCCCTCCCCGGTGCCTCCAGCGTCCATCGGCCCCAACTCAAGCCTGCCTATGGCATCTGTCCGTGTACCACCACGACAGTTGGCACCCACCGTGGGGCTGGTAGTGGCGCTTGCTGGATCAAATTCGGACGGGACCTTCTTCATCGACTCCGGCGAGCACCTCGCGTAGCGTTGTGAGGTTTCCACTCGCTGGGCAGCTTTGTCAAGTTCTTCGTCACCAGCGCCAACGTCGTCAACAAATCCTGGGGACTGCGGGCGGCTCGCCATGCCTCCGGCTTGCTCGCCGAGCCCAGCGTCCTTGCCACCGGCTTCACTCGTGACCGAGCCTCCGTCGCTCGTTTCGTCTGCGACCAGGTTCCAGCCGGCACACGCGCTATTTGCTTCACTGAACAGGTCGCGCCTGAACCGGCTTCACCCAGGCTATTTGCCTGCCTTCATCCAGTCAGCATCAATAACACGACGTAAGTATTTACTGCATACAGTTTTGTACACGCACAAGAGGATAACCTCACAGCACACTCGGGGACTGCCCCTTCCTATCTTGCTTAGCCATTTTCCCCGGGATCGAGTTACCTCGACCCGGGGACTGGCCTGTTTAGTCGGTTAATAATATCTCTTAAATGTTAGAAAGTAACTCGGGGACAACCCTGCGCTTATTTTATTTTCCCCGGGATCAGGCATTTCGACCCGGGGACTGTCCGTTTACTCCGGAGCTTATCTTTTCCTTAATGTTAAGAGTGACTCGGGGACTCGGTTGAAACCGAGTCTGCATTTTCATATATATAATTTCGCTGCTCAACTTAAATATATCTGTTGAATAGAGTTGTTGCTCTGGTTAAAATATTCGTTATATATGCTTGAACTAACATTAAAAGGTGGTATCGGCTCTACCGAGAAAATATCCATCACCAAGGTCGTGGTATATCAGTCTTCTCGAGTTCATTTTATACTCATTGTGGCTTAAGAGCATATACCGGATAATCGTTGACATCGCCTTGCCGAATCATAATGGCATATCATCCCGACATATCCTATGTCAGCAAATCAGAGTATCACAACACCATATCTCAAAATCGCCGTTTATGTCGGTTCACCAAAATATCTGGGCATCCTGCAATATCTCGAATCACCGTTTATTTCGGCTTGCCAAAATATCACGGCATTTATCTCACATCATCAAGCATCTCACAAATCGTTATCTTTATCGGCCTTACCGACTATCATGATTCTTCAGTTATTCAAGCTTGCAGAGTATCATGGCATCATTATCTCGGTGCTCAGAGTCGAAAAATATCTAATCTCACTGAGTGTTACGCGTTGAGTAATATCTCAACTCGTCATCTGACAAGTGCCCATGAAGGCAGAATGTCAAATTCAGCCAAGGACGGTTATATCTCGGTCCAGCTGGTGCTGCTGACATACAATTTCGGTAATGCCCAAGAATGCTGGAAACCGGTATATAATAATGCCCATGCAGGCTATATGTCGGTCCAGCTCATGCTGCCGACATATGCGGTAAAATCCCAAAGTGGCAGAAACCGACATAAGAAATATGCCCAAGAGGCCAATATGTCAAACCAGCTTATGCTGGAGACATTTGATGTCGGTAAACCGACATAAGAAATATGCCCAAGAGGCCAATATGCCAAACCAGCTTATGCTGGAGACAACGTATGTCGGTAATCCGACATAAGAAATATGCCCATGCAGGCACTATGTCAATCCAGCAAAAGGCTGTTGACATCCGACATATGAAATAAGCCCATGCAGGCACTATGTCAATCCAGCAAAAGTCCGTTGACATCCGACATGTGATGACGCCCAAGCAGGCTACAACATGATACAGCTCATGCTACCTACATGTGATTTTAATACGGTCTATAATTGCTATATGTCTGGTCAGCCCTTGCAGGCTATAAATCAATGCCAACTCTGCGATACCAATGTTTGGTGAGACTATGCACGACTCTACGAGTCCCACACAGCCTCGGGGACTACTGTCAGGGATATGACCCCGGGTACCCAGAGTTGGAGGTTTATTAGTGCAACAGGAGGGAAGAAATAGCAATAAATAAGCTAATGGTAAAGAAAAAGCCTAAAAGGCCAGCCTGTGCCGACTTTGGCGTGGCCCATGCCGGCCTGCCGAATCTGCTCTGACCCGGGTGGGCCGAGTCGTGCTCCGGGTCCCGGGTGGGCCGAATCTGTGTTACCCGGCCTGCCGAATCATTGTTTCCCGGGTGGGCCGAATCTGTGTCACCCGGGTGGGCCGAATCAGTGTTTCCCGGGTGGGCCGGATCTCATTCACCTCGGCCGGACCCCTGTTATCCCGGATGGGCCGGGATCAACCGGACTCGGCTGGGCCAGGATCCCCAGCGCCCGGGTCGGTGCGTCACTCGACCGAATCCCAGCGCCCTGGCCGGATCGAAGCCATCGAGCAGCAGACCAGCTTCCAGTGCTCCCAGGACCGGATCGGCACCCCGGGTGAGAGGCCAACGTCCAGCTCTACCTCAAACCGGATCACTGCACGCCAATATCTCCAGTCCGGCATCTCCAAGCTATACTCCAGAACGGAACAAGCAGCAAACCAGCATACTCCCTCTATAAATATCAGTGCCTGCTACCAAAGGACAAGAGCTAAGGACAGGAAATATGGCAACGGTGAAAGTGCATGGTTGATCCCATGCATGGTTTTGGTAATTAATGACAATTTCTATGGACTAATATTTGCATTGAGCTATATTTGTAGGTGTCCATTTGCTTGCTTGTCTCCATTTGTTGGAGTCAAGGTTTAGGGAAAAAGATCATTGGTTGATCAAGGCCAAGGTGTTCGTCATCAAGACAAAGGCCAAGTGAAGATATGCCGAAGAGGTGCTTCTCCCATCTTGGGGTATGGGGGAGCCACATGTGAATCTTCACCAAGCAAAGCGCAATCAAGAAGATGGTTCGTCTTGAGGAAATGAAGATCGTCTCCATCGACCTCAAGTGGATTAATGCGCAAGGCAAAGGTATGTTCTTGATAGGGTTTCTATTTTACCGGTCTCATGATGTTTAGTGAGAGACCGGGTTATAGGATAGATAGCCGTACTATCAAGAGGGGCTCTCGACCGGATATCGGGATCGTATCGTCGTAGAGAGCAAAAACCTTTGCATCCATGCAATCATCTCTATTGGTTCTTATTTGCCTCTTATCGTGATGTGATCTTGGTGCTTGTCGTGCTTGTCATGACAAGGCTAAGTTCACCAAAAACGGTTTTCGTATGCGTCTTCGATTGCGTTTTCGGTATTGGAGATTTTGCCGGTTCATCCGTGCGGAAGATTTATCTCTTCCATTTCTTTGCAAAATCCCCATTACTTGTTTGCCATTTACAAAGGTTGCATTTGTCGTCCTCTTTCCAACAAAATTGGTTTCATGTCATTTGGACTTCATTTGCAAAAGATACGGCATTTCCGATTTTCAAAAAGGAGGTTTTCCCGGCGTGTCCTTTTTACAGAGGTCAAACTCTCTCCTTGTGACCTCCTCCTCACATGATGGACAATGATGTTTCTCTGCATGATCTTGTAGAGCTTTTTGTTGCGAGTCCAACGAGACCAAGATCATCGAAAACGAAGTCCGGATGCAAAAGATATGCCCGTTTTCATATTGCTCATTCTGCAGTTTTTCTGAGGGGCGGAAATTCCGGCCCGGGGTCCGGAAATTCCGGCCCGGGGCGGAAATTCCGGCCCCCGGAAGTTCCGGCCATTGCACCGGAATATCCGGCCCATATTTTCATCTGAGCTTTTTTGGCTAAGTCTTTTTGGCTTTTCTCTCTGGAGGGGGTCCGAAATTTTGCCTCGGAAGTTTCCTCGGAAATTTCCGAGGTCCGGAATTTCCGGTCTTTGGTCCGGAATATCCGGCCCAAGGAAAATTTGGCTAAGTCATTTTCGCGTTTCTCTCGGTGGGGGTCCGGAACTTTGCACCGGAGGTTTGCTCCGGAAATTTCCGGGGCACCGGAAATTCCGGTGTATGCCCCGGAATATCCGGCCCCCGGCCGGAAGTTCCGGCCCTTTAACCGGAATTTCCGGCCCTGCGGTTTTCCAACGGCTAGTTTTTGGGGAGGCTATAAATAGCCCCCTTCTTCCCCCAAGTGCTGGTTGCTTGTCTTGCTCACTTGCTTTCCTCTCTCCTCCATTGTTGCTAACCTTGTGAGCTTGATTCCTCTCCATCCCTCCAATGATTCTTGCCCAAACTAGGGATTCAAGAGAGGAGATCTAGATCTACCATTCCACCAATCAAAATCCCCTCTAAGTGAGGGAAACTTGTGGATCTAGATTTTGGGGTTGCTTTGTGTTCATCCCCTTTGTTCTTCCTCTCTTATTCCCCCCAAAGCATTTGTTGCTTGGTTGGAATTTGAGAGTGAAGGACTTGATCACTTTGTGTGTTCTTGCCTTTGCATTAGTTGCATCGGGTTGCTCCTCCACGGTGATACGTGAAGAAGGTTGAGAAGCTTGTTACTCTTGGGTGCATTGTGTTCCCAAGAGCTTGTTGCCTCTTGGGTGCATTGTGTACCCTAGACGGTTGGAGGTGCCGCGAAGACTTCGAGTTGTGAAGCTTCGGCACGATTTGGGAGCCCCCAATTGAGTTGTGGGTGTGTGCCCCAAGAAGAGTTGTAAAGGGCTCCGGAATCCGCACCGAAGGATTCCGATAGTGGAAGGTGAACCAATCCCTTGGGTGAGGTTCATCGGAGAATAGGGTGAGGCCTTTGTGGCATCTTGAGTAGGCCTCTTGTGGCGAGCTCACACCCCTCCAACGAGACGTACTCCCTTAACAAGGAGGAACTCGGGAATACATCCTCGTCTCCGCGTGCCTCGGTTATTTCTATACCCGAGCTTTACTTATGCAATTTACATTGTGATAGCCTTCGTGCTTGAAGTTCATATCTTGCTATCACCTTGTTGCTTTATTGCTTAGCATAAGTTGTTGGTGCACATAGGTGAACCTAGCATTTAGGTTGTTGGCTTGTTAATTTAAACACATAGTTTTATTCCGCAATTATCAAGCCCCTAATTAGAAAAAGTTTTAATCGCCTATTCACCCCCCCCCTCTAGGCGACATCCGGGCATTGTTTGTTCTTTCAATTGGTATCAGAGCCTCGTCTCTCTTGTTTGGCTTTACCGCCTAGAGAGTAAAGATGTCGTCTAGGGATTTAGTGCACAATTCCTTGTTTAGATTTAATGGCACAAATTTTAATGTTTGGAAAACTCATATGCTTAATCATTTACGGGTCTTGGACCCCAATATTGAGCGTATCTTAGATATAGGTTTTTCTCCTCCAAAGGACTACGCAAGTACGACTTTAGAGGATGAGAAAAACTTATATCTAGATTCTCTAGCATCTAACGAGTTTTGCAAATTTGTGAGTGTTGTAGTTTCGAGTCAATCATGCCTCTCCGGGATGTTCATGAGCTTTGGACCAAGCTACAAGATAAATATGGTTTGTCCAACTCTATTGAGGATGATTGTTCTCCCTCCACCTCCGGCCGTGACGAGCCCTCGTCTTCATCTACTTCACCAAAATGTGGTAAGCCACAATCCAATGTAATGGTGAGTAGTGATAGGTTTTGCAACCTTGATAGTGAGCTCATTATTGATGATCATTTATCTCGATCTTGTTGCAATGCTTTATCTTTGGACCTAAACACTCGTAGCACTATAAATGATTTACATTCTAGTGTTGATAGTCCTTGCATATCATCAAAAGTTTGCTTGGATGAATCTCTTTATGATATGCTTGCTTTATCTTGTTGCCATGATGAAAATGTGTGTGTTTCCTCTAACTCTTGCATTAATAATAATGTAGAGGAAACCCAATTTTCTATGCAACAAGATTTGAACTTGAGTAGTTCAAAAATCAATTATTCTTCATCTTTCACCTCTCATTGTCTCATGGCTAAATCTTCTTCTAGTAATGACAATGATGATAATAATGATAATGATAATAATGATGAAGAAGTTGATATGGAAAAAATTAATGCCCTTCTTCAAAATAAAGGTCTAATGATTCTTAAAGCCCTACCTTCTAATGAAAGTGCTCAAGCTAACCTCTTTGAAATCATGAGCACTCTTATTGAGCGTGGGGAAACTATTGAGGCCTTGGAAGCAAGCCTTGAAGAAAAAGGTAAGATAGAAAGGGATGATGCTATGGAGAAAGCATCGTTAGAAGATGCTCTTGAGGAAGAGCAAGAGACTCGTGCTTCTCTTGAGGAGAAACTAAATTCTATCGAGGAGTCTCATAATGATATAATTGCTAAAATCATTAAAGAACGTGACCATGCTCATGCTAAATATAAAGTCACGAAAAATGAAAATGCTAGATTAAATGATGAGCTTGCCAAGTTATCTTCTTCTATTCCTAAAGTTAATGATGCTTGTGCTACTAACTCCACTTCTTGTGAAGCATCTATTATGAAGGAGAATGTTGAGCTAAGGGCTCAACTTGAGTTGCTAACTAGCAAGTATGAGAAGTTGGAAGCAAGTCATGAAAAGCTATCTAGCTCTAATGATAATCTTCTAGCATCCTATGGGAAGTTGGAAGAAAATCATGAAAAGCTATCTAGCTCTAATGATGAACTTCTAGCATCCTATGCTTGTCTCAAGTTGGCTCATGAAGCCGTCACTACAAAGGTAACATCTTGTGAGCCTCATGTGGATAATAGCACAACCATAACAAAAATGCTAAATTGCCATGTGCTAGTCCTAGTAGTTCATCCACTAAAAATGTAGGTACCTCATGTGATGAATTACTTGCTTTGCCTTGTTGCTCTAACAATGATGCATCTACCTCCTCTAGTACTTGTGTTGTCACTAACCATGTAGAGAAAAGAGGAGAGCTCAAGGCCCAAGCCACTTCTATGAAGAAAGGCTTGGAAAAGCGTCATGAAGGGAAGCGTGCACTTGACAACATGTTGAGTGTGCAACAATCCCCCAATGACAAGAGTGGACTTGGATTCAACTCCAACAACAAGATCAGTCCAAGGTGAGNCCAAGAAAGGTTCGCTTCGATCTTCGGTTCGGTTGGAGTCTAGGAGCCTACCCAAAAACCCTAGATCTGAAGACCAGCAAGTAGCCATTGTTAGCCACCGTCGAGCTCGGCAAGCTCTCCTTGTACTGTAAACTCTCCAAGCAGTGCAATACACCAAAGTAGGACGTAGGGGTTTTACCTCCACAAGAGGGCCCTGAACCTGGGTAAGACCTTGTGTCAATCTCTGCAGTGTCGTCCGCAGCGAGCCTGACGAGCACCGTCGCCGGAGCACGTTGTGGATTGTTTGACTCCGTGTTCAGCCCCTTACACGATACCTTGGAGACACCCCTAGTTCCTGGGGACAATCTCCGACAAAGGGATCTTCATGGTTTTATTTCTCAAGCCAAGTCAATTGGATTATCACATATATATCTCATATCCAATGCTTCCTCTTTGCGGTAACATGTATTTAATTCACATATTCATTGAAAGTTGCTTGCTCCCTTGTATGTGTTAGTCTAGTTCCTAGCATGTGCTTGTATATGATATGCTTCTATCTTTCTTGTCTTGTTATTCAAGGTTGTGTATGTTAGTTGTGTATCATGTATGTGTAATTTGTGTGTTGAGCTTTATTGAATCTTGTGTGGATTTCATTTGGCTCTTTGAGATATTAATGGACTATCCCATTTTGGGGGAGTGATGTGCTTTGTGCACGTCACAAACCTAAAAATGTGTATACATGAGGCACACCACCTAGTATTGATATTTCAATATTATCTAGCTACTATGTGGTATGTCATATTCATGAGAAATTCAAATTCTACAATGTCCATTAATTTCTCTAGTTGGTTTTATTTGCCTCTTGTTTAAAAATAAAATGAATTATCACATTATGGGGGAGTAATAAGCTATGTGCATATTACAATCCCATAAAAATGTGAACATTTGAGGTTTGCCACTTAGAGTTGATATTGTACATTATCCATTTCCTATGTGGCATGTTTACTCAAACAAGTTCCAATTTTCCTTTATGGTTACCCTTTGGTTCTTGTTTGCTTGGGTTTGCTTGGTGTGGTTTTTCTCTAAATATGCATTTCCATATATTATGTGAGAAACCATTTGTTTCCTTTTATTCTAATCATGGCTTTGCCGGTTGATTCGAATAATTGAAACTACCAACAACCCTCTTTAAAAATGGTGTTTTAATTCCTATCTTTTGCCATTTGCTAGTTTGTGGTGAAGTTGGTCTTGTACATCTTTCCTTTATACCACCGAGAAATATCTCTATATACTCCTTGTCCATGACAAGTGTTTCTAGTAATTGTGGTGGATTTTGTAGATCATCTTCACATTGGCTCTTGCTTTAATTTGCACTATCTATTGCCTTTCTTGCCTTTTGAATGGATCCTATCTTTCAATCGGTAGTGTTTAGTGTTTTAGATAAAATATGGAGAGTAATGATCCCTTGTGCATGCATTTTGTATTCAAATGCAAATATCTAAGATAATGCATTAATCTTGGGGGAGCATTCCTTTTTATTTAGAACACTATTCTTTCTATCAATTTTTGATCCTTTCATTTGGCATTTGACTATTTATCTTGTGTTGGTACCTTCAATTGGTATTAATTGGAATTTAATATCTCCTCCATAGATATTTGTTCCAATCGATATTTATTATGGGAGTCTTGATACCTTTTTGCCTTTTGTTTCACTTTACTTGACTTCGGTCAAGTATCGTCCTCTCCTTGGTATCTTTTCTCCTAGTTGTTATTTTTGTTTTAATTGGTATCTTATTTTCAATTGGTGTTTTTTTTTCCTCAATCATGTGTTGATTTGGAGTTTGATATAATTTGGACAACCTTTAGTGTCACACTCTCGTGTGATCTCTTCTTGGTTTACTTGGTGTTTTTGTCCAAATTGTATCTCGTTTGGATCTTGAAAGACTTTGTATGTATATCCTTTAACATTTATATTATATGGCATGCTAGTCCTTTTAGTTCCAATATATAGGGGATACTCCACCGAATCCTAAATCGGCTAAGATGTGCATGAAATTCAATTTCATATCTATATGCACATATTTACGTGGAGTGCTTCCTATATATTGTAGTTTATCTAACTACTATGGGACCCAATGAGTTTGGGAACCATTTTGTACTCTAATTGTGTTTTAGGTACAATGGAGATGCATTGGATGCTTGCCTCATTCATAAGGAAGGTGTTCTCACCATGTGATTGTCGGAGTCAAGCTTTGATGACAAACCAACTCTCATCATCTTCATCTTCAATGCATCTCGGTAACAAGTATCTATCCCATGCATACCTTTCTAGTATTCAACCTTGTGTAGGTTGCCTCTTGGCATGAAAGCTCTTATATGCAATTGTTGTGGTTTTGGCTTTTTCCTTCACTTAATATATCTTTGTGATATGAGTGTTGAATTTGCAAAAACCTTTCTTCAATTGATATTATTTCCTTGTGATACTTGTTGCCTATTTCAAAGCATCTTCACTATCTCTTGTTCCCTTAGTGATATATGTGATGCATTTGATATATTTGAAGTTCATTTATGTACAATGAGATAAATTTGAGCTATGTGCTATGCTTTCAAGCAACAATCTCATTTGTATATTTATGACTTCCTTTTGGATACCTTGTTATCTTTTTCCCGGACCATTTCATATGTATATGTTTCTTTGCGGATGTATATCTTCAATGGTCTGTCTAATAAGAAACCTATACATATGAGAGAGGTCATCTTTTAGTTGGTATCCTATTTCCTTGAGCCACCTTGTCTTCCATCTATAATTCTTTGGTGGCTCCAAATTTGTCTCATGAGTGCTTGTCTTATTGTTTATTGGTATCTTTGCACACTCATGTATTTGTTGGATCTTTTGACTTCATGCTTACCATGGTGAGCATGTTGAATTTTATTGGCTAAATGCTCTCACTAGCTTTTGGCATTTTCAATTGGTTTTAGTTTACAATTGGTATCCCTAAGCTTGTGAACATATTTCTCTAAAAGATCCTTTTATCTCGGTTGGGCCTATCTTATGATGAATTTTTAAAAAATTGGTATCTCCTTATGGCTCAACCACATCTTTGGTGCAAGTGCTATGATTTGCTTTTTGCATTATGCACTCTTGCACTAGTTGCGTGTTCTAGATGATTTTGGGGGAGCAAGGATGCTATTTTTATGCACTCCTCAATTGTGCATGAAAATTGGGGAGCTTCTCCGTTCTCATTTAGAACTCTCTCTATGGATCTTTTTGGTTGCTTTGCTCCTTTGTGGAGATGTTTAAAATGATTTCATCTTTTTTGCAATCTTTGGATCCTCAATATAGTTTGATTTCCTCTAATTATTCGTCAATGAATAAGTGCATTTGTTTTCACTCATATCTTGAGAAATGCACACCTTTATGGTGGAACTCTTATTATATTGGCTCTCTAAATTTTTCTTCCCATTTCGGCAATCGATGCCAATGGGGGAGAAGTTTAGAGGGTTTAAGGGAATTTGGGTTTTATGCTTTTGTTGCATTTGCCTTTAATGCGCTTTGCATTCTTGCTTGTTTGTCATGCAAGGATGCTTTATTCTTCATATAAACCCTCTTAAACGGGATTGTCATCAATTACCAAAATGGGGGAGATTGAAAGTGCATGGTTGCCCCCATGCATGGTTTTGGTAATTAATGACAATCTCGATGGACTAATATTTGCATTGAGCTCTATGTGTAGGTTGTCCTTTAGCTTGTGTCAAGATCATTTGTTGATCAAGGCCAAGCTTGCTTGTCTCCATTGGTTGGAGTCAAGGTCAAGGTTAGAAGATCATTTGTTGATCAAGGCCAAGCTTGTCTCCATGTGTTGGAGTCAAGGTGCTTTGCTTGATCTCCATTTGGTGGAGTCAAGCTCAAGGGAAGAAAAGATTTGTGTTGATCAAGGCTAAGTGCGGGTTGATCGACACTCAAGTCCAAGTGAAGATATGCCGAAGAGTGCTTTCCCCATCTTGGTGTATGGGGGAGCGTCATGTGAATCTTCACCAAGCAAGGCGCGATCAAGAAAGGTGGTTCGTCTTGAGGAGATGAAGATCTTCTTCTTCGACCTCAAGTGGATTTATGCGCAAGGCAAAGGTATGATCTTGATAGGGTTTCTATTTTACCGGTCTCATGTTGTTTAGTGAGAGACCGGGTTATAGGATAGATAGCCGTACTATCAAGAGGGGCTCTCGACCAAGTATCGTGATCGTATCGTTCGTGAAGAGCTCAAACCTTTGCATCCATGCAATCATCTTTATTGGTTCTTATGGCTTTTATCCATGTGAGAATTTAGAGCTTGTGTTCATCTCCATACCAAGCTCTAGTTCATCAAAAACGGATCTCATGTATATCTTCTTGCGTTTTTGATATCGGAGGTTTTACCGGTTTGTCTCTTCTACGAGAGGTCAAACTCTCTCCTTATGTTTTCCTCCTCACATGATAGACTATGATGTGTATATGCATGATCTTGTAGGGCTTGTGATTATCTTCGAAACAAGCCCAAGATCGTAGAAAACGGAGTCTTGATGAAAAGCTTGTGCGTTTTCGGTGTTGGAGATTTTGCCGGTCCATCCGCTTGGAAAGGTTTCACCATTCCATCCCTTTGCACAATCTCCCTTGCTTGTTTCAATATTTTGACTTTTTGTAGTGTAAGCTCTTGTCGTCCTCTTTCCAACAAAATTGGATTCACTCGATTCGGAGCTTCCACGCAAAAGTTATTCAGTTTCAGGGTTTGCTGTTTTCACTGCTGGCCGGAAGTACCGGTCCCTGGACCGGTACTACCGCTGGGCACTTCCGGTGCCCAGTTCCGGTCCCACTTCCGTTTATTTCCCCAGGTACTGGAACTTTGTGTTCCCCCGAAATTTGGACCAGAAGTAGAACCGGAAGTACCGGTGACCGTGGCGGTACTTCCGCTCTCTACTTCCGGTGGAAATTTCCCGTGGCACTTCCGCTTATGAAAATGGGTTTCTGTATCTTTTCCGGAAGTTGCACCGGAAGTATCACCGGTACTACCGGGAAACCGGAAGTACCGGCGCTTCCAGAGGAACTACCGGCCCACCGGAAGTACCGGCCCCCGCCGCGGTACTTCCGGTCCTGCGGGTTTTCTTCTCTGAAGTGAGCCGTTGGGGCAGTTTTGCTTGGAGCGGTAGTACCGCCCCTTGGGTCGGTACTACCGGCCCTGCGGGATTTTGTGCCCAACGGCCAGATTCCCAGGGCTCCTATTTAAATGGGTTTTCTTCCCCAACGGTTTAATGGATCTTGGTGAACCTTTTGCTCTCTCTCTCCTCCATTGTTGCACATCTTTGAGAGCTTGATTCCTCCACTTCCCTCCAATGATTCTTGCCCATCTTTAGGGAAACAAGAGAGGAGATCTAGATCTACCATTCCACCAATCAAATCCTCCTCTAAGTGAGGGGAACCTAGTGGATCTAGATTTAGGGTTGCTTTGTGTTCTTCCCCTTGTTCTTCCTCTCAAATCCCTCCATAGCATTAGTTGCTTTGGTTGGATTTCGGAGTGAAGGACTTGACCACTTTGTGTGCTCTTGCCTTTTGCATTTGTTGCATCGGGTTGCTCTCCCTACGTGATACGTGAAGATCGAAGTTGAGAAGCTTGTTACTCTTGGGTGCATTGTGTTCCCAAGAGCTTGTTGCCTCTTGGGTGCATTGTGTACCCTAGACGGTTGGAGGTGCCGCGAAGACTTCGCTTGTGAAGCTTCGGCACGAGTTTGGGAGCCCCCAATTGAGTTGTGGGTGTGTGCCCCAAGAAGAGTTGTAAAGGGCTCCGGAATCCGCCTTGAAGGATTCCGATAGTGGAAGGTGAACCAATCCCTTGGGTGAGGTTCATCGGAGAATAGGGTGAGGCCTTCGTGGCGTCTTGAGTAGGCCTCTTGTGGCGAGCTCACACCCCTCCAACGAGACGTACTCCCTTAACAAGGAGGAACTCGGGAATACATCCTCGTCTCCGCGTGCCTCGGTTATTTCTATACCCGAGCTTTACTTATGCAATTTACATTGTGATAGCCTTCGTGCTTGAAGTTCATATCTTGCTATCTCCTTGTTGCTTGAATTGCTTAGCATAAGTTGTTGGTGCACATAGGTAACCCTAGCATATTAGGTTGTTGGCTTGTTAATTTAAACACATAGTTTTATTCCGCAATTATCAAGCCCCTAATTAGAAAAGTGTTAATCGCCTATTCACCCCCCCCCCTCTAGGCGACATCTCGGGCATAGTTGTTCTTTCAGAAAGATGTATGGATTTCGACTCAAATGAGCTAGGGTATGGCCTTTGACACAGCATAGTTTGTCGGAATGAGGCCATATTTCACACACTCGTATATCTTGGACGTAGAACAGTGCTGAATAAGGGGTTTAGGGTTTCCTTTTAATAAAAAAACATTTTTCATTTTTCTAGTATCGAAACTGGTTCTTTTTTGTGAAGCAACTACCAAAACAGCTCGCCGAAAGCGGAACATCCAAAGGTATAGAAAATAATATACCACTTTATAAGTACATATCACCCTGGGTTTGAATATAAATACATTCGTAGGTATTTCTAACATTTTATAGAAGTTCTTGCCGATTTCGCTGGAAGTGGGTCCGATTTGAACTACGAGTGTCGCATAGTTTGGTCGTTGTTTTTTTGCAAAAATCATTTTTAGATCCACAATATGTACTTTCTTTAGAGATCTTTGGCGCTTTTTGCTGGAACGAAGTTTCGGTTAGGTTTAGGTTTAGAGTTAGGGCTTATGATCATGGTTTAGGGTTAGGGTTATGCACAACTAATTCAAAAAAAATAAAAAAAGGGAAACCTTCACGTGGCGTCCTTTGATGTGGCCTCCCAACTAGGAAAAATAACAAAAAAATGTTGTATGGAAGTTTTTCTCAAAAACCCTTCTCAGAAATGAGCTACGAGGTAGAAAGATGTATGGATTTCGACTCAAATGAGCTAGGGTATGACCTTTAACATAGCATAGTTTGTCGGAATGAGGCCATATTTCACACACTCGTGTATCTTGGGTGCAGAACAGTGTTGGATAAGGGGTTTAGGGTTTTCTTTTAATAAAACCCCCATTTTTCATTTTTTTTGTGTCGAAACTGGCCATTTTTGTGAAGCAGCTACCAAAACGGCTCACTGAAAGCGGAACATCCAAAGGAACATAAAACAATAGACCACTTTATAAGTACATAGCACCTTGGGTTTGAATATAAAGCATTCGTAGATATTTATAACATTTTATAGAAGTTACTGTCGATTTCGCCGGAAGTGGGTCCGATTTGAACTACGAGTGTCACATAGTTTGGTCGCGATTTTTTGCAAAAATCACTTTTAGACCCACAATATGTACTTTCTTTAGAGATCTCTGTCGCTTTTTGCTGGAACGGAGTTAAGATTAGGTTGAGGTTTAGGGTCACGGTTTAGGGTTAGGGTTAGGCACAACTAATTCTAAAAAAATCAAAATAATGGGAAACCTTCACGTGGCATCCGTTTATGTGATCTACCACCTAGGAAAAATAACAAACGTGGGGTATGAAAGTTTTTTCAAAAATCATTCTAAGAAATGAGCTACGAGGAACAAAGTTGTATGGCTTTCGACTCAAATGAGCTAGGGTATGGCCTTTAACATAGCATAGTTTGTCGGAATGAGGCCATATTTCACACACTCGTCTGTCTTGGGTGTAGAACAGTGTTGAATAAGGGGTTTAGGATTTTCGTTTAATAAAAAACCCATTTTTAAAAAAAATTAGTGCCGAAACTGGCTTTTTTGTGAAGCATCTACCAAAACGGCTCACCGAAAGCGGAACATAGCATAGTTTGTGGGAAGGAGTGTCGAATAATTTGGTCATGATTTTTTTGTTACAAAAAATCACTTTTAGATCTACAATATGTTTTAAATAAGGGGATTAGGGTTTTTTAATTAAAGATCCATTTTTATGTTTTAGTATCGAAATTATGTTGCATGCGTGGATTTTTTTAACCATATTTTAAGTTGTTTTTTCGTAGCAACAGTTTTTGTTAGGTTTTATCCCTTTCGAAAAAAATACACCAAATTATAATTGCATGTCTAGTTATATTGCTTTCGTAGATCAAATTTCAAAAGGTTTATTCCAAATTTCGCTGGCACGGCATATTCCCCGCCCTCCAATTGAAAAATTTCGCTCACAGCTGCCACTTCTCCCGCCTCCCCATATTTTGGACGGGAAATGACCAGGTCGCCCTCAAAATCCCATGTCATCCATCGTAGAATAAACTAGGGGCAATTTAGTAATTTTCTACACTCCACCCGATAACCCCCCACCGGTTCGCTCCCAAACCCTAACCGCCCCCACTTCTCCCCATTCCCCACTTCGAACGCGCTGGCGGCTCCCCGATCCAGATCGAACGCCGACGTCTCTCCTCCCCTGCCTGCGACGCCCCCTCCTCCTGCCCCGGCCGAGCCTCCTTTCCTCTGGCCCCTTCTCCCCCCAAGTCGGTCACGTTCGTCAACTGCACCAGATCGAGCGAATTGCCCCAGTCTCGATGGAAAGAGAAGCACCGCCGCCCAGGAGCCACCCGTCGCGGCTGGCTGGCTCGCCGGCGCGCGCGTGCATCCATGCGCGACGCTCCGTTGAGCTGGCCGGCCCCCGTCGCTTCCGTGACCTAGGGTTTGCGGTGGCGGCATCGGCGACGGCTCTCAGGCCACCAGGACGTCCACGGCGGCGACGCAGGGCGTCGTCCACCTCCGACTGCAGGGATGGGACCTCTCCTATGCCCTAGCCGTTGATCCCGACCGTCGTTGCTTCACCTGCCTCCTTCACCGCGGTCTTCGCGAGGGCGTCCTGGCCGGGCGTGCTGCCGCATCTGCCGCTGGCTGTCTTCCCCGACTAGATCTGCTGCTGCTTTTGCAGGTGAGACAATTGCCTCCATCTCTTGCTACTGGTAGAACTGTTGCTCTAGTTTGGGTGTAGCCTCAACTGCTGTAGGGGTGTGTAGCTGCAATTGTACTATAAGTTCTCTTGTTGGGTGATTTTACCTGCTCACTTAGTATCATGCTTGGATCTATGCACAAATTTCACAAGTTTGGATGCATCATAGAACTTGTGGTGATGTTCTTTAGATTACAGCAAGCAAAAAAAGAAGTGTTAGATTGTTAGGTGTTTTGTTTGGGTGAAATTCGAACCGTTTATTGAATTGTAGGATGGCCGACTTGCTATGTTATTATTCAAACAAATAACATGTTTTTATTCTGAAATGAGATGAACCAGCTTGTTATTTGTTTGGTGATTGGTTTGGATACATGTTATTTTCTGCAAAAATCTGTTGTGGTTCCTTGCAGAATAAATAAGTAACCAGTATAGGTAATCATGTAAAAGTACAACTCTTGGAATTATTGTTTTCCTGCTGTAAAATTACCTTCTCATTGTTTTCCTACTGCTGTGAGTTAATCATACTCTATTCCTTTTATTGAGCTGCTCCACCATCTCCTCCTCAACTTCGCCCGTTTCCCGCTGCTGCTGCAGGTGAGACAATTATCTCCAAGGAGGTCGTATGCTCCCTCCCCTCTCCCCTTCATCCCTCCCTCTGTGCTATAGTTAATTCTAGATTTCTTCTGTGGTGTTCCCCTTTGTAATTCTAGATATATGTTCCTGCTGACCTGTTTAGTAGGTTCAGTACAATGTAAATTGTAATTCTAGCTACTGACTTTTAGTCATGCTATGAACTGATACTGGTTGCTGGCTGTCATATGCTAATGCGAATAGACTCAAAGAAATCATTTCCCTTCTTTAATTTCATAAACTCTTCAATTTATACTTCAGTGTAGAAGTGTTTTCTGAAGAGTTCTATATATGGAGAGAATGTATTGGTGCTTTGAGGTTTGCATAATGCAATTGCCGCTACATGTATATCAATACTGGACTAATAGTTTACCAGTTTGTCCACTGCATACTATGAGACGTTGTTACCTACTCATTTTAGACAACTGCATACTTACTATGACAATTGGTACTACTATTGTCATATCTTCTAGTCGGGGTTCCCTCAACTTGACTAGTTTCGTAGAATATCTCTGTTCACATGTACACTTGATTACCTTTCTACTACTGTTGTTATAAGGCAAACACCGGAGTCAAATCATATTTGTGATGCAGTTTCTTTAACATCTACATGGTTTGTTTATATTTGTGCAATTATACATTGTGATGTTCTATACATTTGTTGCTGGTTGAACATGATCCTTGGTCCTATATAAAAGTAGAACTGTTTATTGCTAGTTTAATGCTCCATCATTGATAACACCACCTTCATGCTTGCTGACCCCTCAGGTGTCGCCGGCAAGGGTACGAATCAGCCTGTGAGATGGCAGTGAGTTCACCGCGCTGGAAACATGGCAGCGGGGGCCTTGTTCTTCAACTCCATCGGTTTAGCTAAGTTCCTGTACTTGCTCTATGATACCACAGCCATCGTGCCGTGGTTGTATTATACTCCACCCATATATTTGAATTTTCGTGATGATTATTATTTGGTAACCTAGTTTCTAAGTTCTGTTACTATGAAATGACATCTAGGGCTGTTATAGGTTATTATTATAGTATTTCTTTTAAGCCACTGTGGTTGATGGTTTTGCCATCATGGTAGGCTAAGGCTTGCTAGTATTTGTCTATTTGATATGAATTCCATTTGTTTGACGTTGTTCTGGTTAAGCATGATTTTGTCGCTAGTAGTCTTATGACCTTGTGGTTGTTCAAAATTTAATCAGTGTGACTTAGTCCCAGATTTTATAATTGAATCGCTAGGTTTATTTGTTGTATTTAAGGTATTTCATTCATTGAGACTAAAAATGTGGTGGTTCCTCTTTTACAGTAGTCTTATGACTTAGTCCATTTGTCTATTTGATATGAATTCCATTTGTTTGACGTTGTTCTGGTTAAGCATGATTTTGTCGCTAGTAGTCTTATGACCTGGTGGTTGTTCAAAATTTAATCAGTGTGACTTAGTCCCAGATTTTATAATTGAATCGCTAGGTTGATTTGCTGTATTTAAGGTATTTCATTCATTGAGACTAAAAATGTGGTGGTTCCTCTTTTACAGGAGCTCCAGGCCTAACAAAGTTGAAGTGTGAAGCCCTACTTCGCAAAGACATGACAAGCAATTTACGACCACATTATGTATTGTAATTGTAGTAGGCACATCTGGGTTGCAATAGACTTATGTAATAAAGATTGTAATAAGCTAATTTAGTGTTATTTGACGAAATTCATGTGTTATTTATACACTGTTTGAAATATTCACTATGCATGTGATTTTATAATGTGTGATATGAAAACCTGACTAGTGGGACCAACTTATGGAAATAATTTGACATATTACGAAACTTCTGATGTGTGGGACCAATTTATTAGATAAAATGACAAGGGGGATTCATATGACAAGTGGGACCAATCTGACAAGTGGGACCAGCTACAATATATATTGGCTGAAAAGCATAATTAATATACAATGACAGTAGGCCGAAATCCATTAAATAAAATGGACAAATTGTTGGGCTTGGCCCATGTAGCCGTTTAAAAATTGGCAGGAAAAAATGTTAAATGGGCTGAATTATTGGGCTCGGTCCATTTAAACGGCTGAACTGGACCGGGCTGATTTTGATCTACGACCATTTCATTTGGTCACAAATTTGCCACGTCAGCCTTGCCACGTTGGATCTGACGTGGTCTATCCGGATTGCTAGTGACCAAATAAATTGGTCATAAAATCTATGACCTTTTGTTTGGTCACAGACGTCTATGACCAATTCCTAAAAAAGGTCACATACTGTCATTAGTGACGCTCATCTTTTGACCAACTGTTTTTGGTCACAAAAAGGTCACAAATGAAAAAACGTGACCTTTCAGTGACCAATATGGAGGGTCACTAGATAGCATATTTCTTGTAGTGCAAGGAAGTGGCTATCCCCAAGATCGCGCCTAACAGACCAACCGTATTGGCGGCGGAACCAGGCGGCCCAAGGCGAGTCAGTGTGGGAGTGAAGTTTGGTGAGGAATTTGGAGAGAAGAGCCGAGTTTTGGTTGGAGATGGAGAGAACCCCAAGCCCTCCCAAGTTCTTAGGCTTGCAAACATCATCCCAAGCAACCTTGCAGTGCCCCCCGAGCAGTGATCCTCGCCAGTCCATAGGAAGGCTCGCCGCCTTTTGTCAATGGCTTTCATGGCGCCAGCTGGAAGGAGACCAGCGCCCATGGCATGGGCGAACTTGGCAGTGATAACGGAATTAACCAGAATAAGACGACCACCAATTGGCAGGGCCCGACCACGCCACCCGGAGAGCTGAGTGTCGCATTTTGAGAGAAGAGGCGAGAGGTCCGACATCTTAATTTTGTAGAGGGAGAGTGGCAGCCCCAATTTTATGAAACTCGAATGCCAAAAGTGGTGATTTTATGAAACTCACTTAAGTTTATATCCCAATTCGATACGAGAAAATAAAAAATTATTTTATATGTTATCATGTAGCACTCACTCTTTCTGGTAATTTATATTAGAGTAAATTACATATTGGACCATGAAAAGTGGCCTTTGTAGCAATTTGGATCTGGGTTTTGCAGTTTTAAAAACTTGGACTGAGGGAGCCAACTTAATACTGCAACCCAAACCAGGTGGTAGCGAACAGATAAAAACCAGTCTTGTTCACTTAAACCGGTCCCACCTATGAGGGAAAAAACAAATGATATTGGTGTCTCCAGCTCGTGTGTTACTTGATGCTCTTTTTCTCAAAAAAAAAACTCAAACAAAACAAGAAACCCAAAGCGATAAAGAAGGGAAGCCGGCGGTGGAGATTGGGAGGTGGTGGAGGCAATCTAGATTGATGGAGCGTTGTTGATTCCGGGTGACTACTCTCCACCCTCCAATAAGGTTAGAACCTACTTAGTTCAGCTCATCTCTCCACCTCAGAGCCTCCTCATGATTTTGAGGTTTGTGAAGGGGATGGGTTGAGAGTTATTTATTTAGGTGAAATCGTTCAAGCACGCTTAATCAGAATGATTCCTACATTGTGTTTACCTTTTTTTTTTCATTTTTTGGTGGATGGAGGAAGTGTTTGGTAATTTTTTTTAAAATCGATAAATAACGCTTTATCAGAACGCAAAAGTTAGCACCACTTTTATAACATTCATAAGACATAACTCCTGACCTCTGTATAGCTGTAATGCAGACGGTCTTGCAAACGAAAGCTGAAGAAAATATCGCAAGACAATTGTATGGGAAACTCGTCGCAACGCCCAATGCAATGGAGGACCGATCTGTAGGCTGCACTCACACCATGTGGGATAAAAATATCCATCGCCGCCTTCACCAACCGTGTACTGGGTTTCGTAAACAGGTCTATGTTCACCATATGTTGAAGAGATGACCACCAACGGAGCAAACAGGTACACCGTTAAATGACTGGTAAAAGTGTAAAATTCTTACCATTAAAAATCATATCATTTCCACATAGACAAAGCTACCAAATAACGACAAACACTCCCACCCTAAGGTAAATTTGGATATTCAAGCATGAAAATAATAGCTCGGTGGGAGGTGATGTGTTGGTTAAGACGTATAGTGGGAAAGCAGTTCCTTCACAACAACAATTTCAAGGTGATGGTAGAAGAGGGTCACAACAGCCATAGTGGTGTGTGTGCTATTGTGTGCTTGATTCTTACTATTTTGTATGCGTAAACAAAATTGATGGTGTGACAGTTTGGCGTGATCCGATCAGTTATATGACTCGATAAAAAAGATTGACTTGCAGCTGTTCAAGGAATTGTGCATTGATTATGTGGAAGTGGTACACATCCACGACGATGGAGAGAAAGAGCCTATTTTGATTAATAGTTTCACAGTTTAGGCTCGCCTTTTATTTTGGTTCAAATATTAAATTATTCATGTCTTTTCAACCCATATTTTTGTGTACCTATAAATTGTAAGCGCCATTGGGGCTGAGCGCCTTCTCAAGGCCTTTGCCCCATCTATGTCACTTCCATGTGGGCCCATCTCTCTGGCCCATTGGTCTCGTCTCAGTGGTCGCCTCTAGACGAAGCAATATGTATTTGACTTCCTCCACGCCACCACCTCTCATGTTCTTTTCTTCCCTAGAAAATTCTTGTGGAACATGGACCCGTGGGTTGCGGCTTCTCTTGCGCGGGACGGGAAGAGAAGTTAGAAGACGAGGAAGCGGAGATTTCTTTTGGAACCAGAATGCAGTTTCCGCTCCC
The DNA here is from genome assembly GCA_012064385.1 of Puccinellia tenuiflora. Taxonomy (NCBI): domain Eukaryota; kingdom Viridiplantae; phylum Streptophyta; class Magnoliopsida; order Poales; family Poaceae; genus Puccinellia; species Puccinellia tenuiflora. Next base: position 1,195,836 of record QRDG01001409.1, read on the forward strand.
TGACAAAGTGAAGTAATTTAATTAAACTTGATCTTCAAATTTCCTGGTATTCTGACTATAATTCTGCGAGTGGGGAGTAGGATATATATTTATGGTGCACTAGTATGTGCTAATTAAGCCGCTACCGTGTTAGTTCAGTTGTGGATTCAACGTTCATGTTGCATAAGTTTTAATTTGACATCCTCTTAGTTCAGTTTGATTGTCAGTATGTAAAGTTGATCCTCCTGTGATCCTTACCGGGGGTAAAAAGTTGTGCTCTTTATTGATGCCTCTTTTGTGTATCATGTGTTTTTATGATTATTTTAGACTTAATATTCTTTTGGTAACTAAAACAGTTTGCTTAAAGGATCAGATTGATTGCCACAAGGACTTCAATAGTTCCAATTATACTATCGATAATTTGATAGTCTTCACCAATGGCCATGCTATCATCAAGTATGATTGTATGCCTCACTTAACTAAAAATAAACAGGTTATATATGTTGCTGAAAAACATGAATTTTAACAAACAATCTTGGCCTGTATCAGTCTTGATTCCTACCCATCAACTACCTAGAAATTTGGGAGTGGCAAATGATGATGATGATGATGTGATAACATTAATCCATCTAGGTCTAGATGATGATTATAATGTACTTTTGAGTGAAGAAGCGAGCCCTGCCAAAGAAATGCTACATCTCTTTCTAATTATCATTTTCTTAGTTTAGTTTGAGCTGAAGTATAAAAAGTCGATCCTCCTAAGCTCCTTACAAGGGTTAAAAAAATTGTGCTCTTTATTGATGCTTGGTGTGAGTATCCTTCGTTTCTACTATGATTCCAGACTTAATGGATCAACTATGGTACATCAGTCAACAATTTTATCTTTCTTATGAGTGTTGGCTGTAAGCAACACTTACATCACTGACATCACATGTATGTTTCATGTTTTGTGAGTTAAAGTAAATTGCATCTGAAAATATAGCTCCAGATTCTTATTTGTTGTTCTCAAAAAGAGGAATATTTTTGTAGGCCACTACGATCTATCAGATGTGTATTTTTTGGCAGACATCTGTTGAAACACCACATCCGTAACCCTGGCAGACTATAGCTACCCCTTAAGGAACTCGTGTGGCCACTTCATTCACAACAACGTTCTTGCAATGCAGCGCTGATGACACATACGTGGTTGTAACAAAGACCAAAGTTTCCCATCGGTGCACCATTGTGGCCACGCCATGCAACATCACCAGGAAGTCGGCACGGCGATGCGCGCTTGTCCCTCTAGTTACATCCATTTTGAGTGTATTGAATATTCAATGCTAAATATGTTTTATTATAAGAACAAATTATATACCTATATTTATGGGGGAAACATTAAAAATCTTAGGGCGTCATTTCCCACATACCCAACCTATATAGTTTGTATATCAAGATATCATATATTTTAAAACTAAGGTGTTTTCTTATAGTACAATCTGAATTTGCTAATATTTACGACATAGTATTTTTTTTATTTGATTTCTTTTGTATATGTGGAGCCAAATTACTTTTTTTTGCATGGTATGAATTAGAATCTGAGAAATAGGAAAATGCACGAACTTATTTCCAAGAATTGGGGGGGGGGGGGGGGATAGAAAATAATACCAACAACACAAAAAATAATACATGTATTAGAGGTGTTCATATGTAAATTTTGGTCCCAACATTTGTTTGCACGGAAGTGGTGTGAGAATTCTTTGGAATTCTAAAAAGAGTATTGACATTTAAGCCTCTTTGTAGATTTAAGGCAAAGAGATACATATCAGATATTTTACAGTCCCATTATTAACTTTTATAATTGAACAAAGACCCTCACCACTACAATGTTCCAGGCAACCCTAGAAACAACCAAACCTGGCCAAAGGGGCCCGTGCTCGCGGGCCGACCCGGTAGCACGCGTGCCCGGCCCGTTATGGGCCTGGCAGGGCACGCGGTACGCCCGGTGCCGTGCCTGGGCCTCAAGGTCAGGTACGCGGGCCGGCACGGCACGGCCCGTTTAACTTTTATTTATTTATTTTACTAAAATTTTCGGAAAAAATAAGTTTAGCAGGCCAAAATCGGCCCAAAAATAGGCTGAAAACGATCCGTATATATTTTTTTTGTTTTTTTATAGAAAAAGAAGGCCAGCTGGCTTAACGGGCCGGCCCGTTTATTAAAGGGCCCGTGCCTGGGCCTGATGTTGAGGCCCGAAGGCCGGCACGGCACGGCCCGTTTATAAACGTGCCGCCGCGTGCCGTGCCTGGGCCGGCCCGTTTATCTCCGCGGCGGGCCATGCCATGCCGGGCCGGCCCGTTGGCCAGGTTTGGAAACAACTCAAATTCCGTAAGAAATCAAAATGCTCAAACAGGCCCTATCTCCTATGTGCCTTTGGGCCTAAACCCAATTCAAGTATGTGTGTTAATTTTCTGGGCTTGGCTTATTACTGAGACCATACGAAGTTTGAGGCTTGTAACCAACAAGTACGTGGGATCTCTAGGCCTGCTTGGCCTCTTGAGTCCTTCCTTCATTTTCCATCTTCACTGAGAATTCCTCTATGAAATATCTTCACCATGAATCCTCTAAAACATACTCCTATTTATCATAAAATCTTAGCTAGAAATTTTCTGAGGAAAAAGTGAGTCTGGAAGGAAAAAAAAATCGAGTGGACATTAGTTGCTAGTAGCTACCTAGAAATATTCCTTATGATCACCTGTTGTTTAAATTTTTCTCGCTGATTGTCTGAATTGTATTGATTTTGAATAGTCGTGTGCGTTAAATACTTAAAGCTGAGAAATCATCAACCAGCGTGGCAGTGGCACACATGTTGTGTGCAACCCTGCAACCTGCAACCTGCACCCTGCATTGACTTTCTTGCTACAGATACCGAGTGGAAATATATATCCATGCCCGCGAGCTCGTCGGAGACGGGCACGACGACTCGGCTACAGTGCAGCTGCAGCACGACGGATCGATTTCGTTCTACTAGAACTGAACCTACAATCATGGATATCAGAAGACAGAAGGAACATCAATGCAGCACAAGGCGGATCTGTCGACAATGGAAACATGGACAGACATCCACACAAATGGCGAGACGCCGGATCAGCACCTTCTCCCGTACAAAACCACCACCGCGACGCCTAGTTACACAACTCTGATCGCAGCACATACACATCAGGACCGGATCGATTATTCCACCAGCAGCAGCACGAACTCATGCATCTAGTACAAACATCGCCGGCAGCTTATCACTCCGCGGCGGCGCCATCGTCGGCAGAACAGTGGTCAACGACGGCGTCGAGCTTGTAGGGCGGGGCGTTGGTGGCGAGCCACTGCTCGACGGTAAACAGCTGCTGCCCGCAGCCCTTGTGGGGGCCCGTGACGGTGACCTCGACGTAGTTGCAGTACCAGCCGTGGTGGTCGCCGGTGCCGTCGGAGGACAGCCTCATCCGGCACGGCGCGGTCGCCATGCAGGGCCCGCGGCCGCTGAAGATGTCGAGGTTGCCGCGCTCGAAGTAGGAGTGGCCGCCGTACATGAGCCCGCCCCACGACGGCAGGTCCGCGATCCCGACGCCGTTGCCGTCGGCCGTGGTCAGCTCCAGCGTGATGTTGGCGTCCGTCCCGGCCTTCCAGATCGACCCCGTGCGCACGTACACCGTGTACACGCACTCGTTGCTGCCGCCGGCCACCGCGCCGCCACTAGTCAGCTGCGCAACGCAACGCAAGGATCGAACGATGAGTACGACCCACAGATCACATATGTAAATCGAGTGGGATTAAAGGACAGTTGGTCACCTTGATCGGGGTCGGGAGGTCGCGGCCATGCGCGAGCGCCGCGGCGGAGGCCGCGACGGCGACGAGGAGGAGGAGAGCGGCGCCGAGCCGAGCCATGGAGGAGGGATACGAGTGCGATCGAAGTGGTGTCGTGGTGGGGCGTGTGAGCTGAGGAGATTTGGAGGGGAGTGGATCCTATAAAATGGAAGTGCTTGATGTCGACGAGGCCTTGGCTGTCGGTCGCCGTGGCTCCGATCCGATCCCATCCAGGGTTTAATAATTTTGCGTTTTTGTCCTTGCTCGTCTGAATCGCGGCTCCATTATTCAATGGGGGCGTCACCGCATCACGCTGGACAGAACCGTGCCACCTGCTCCGCAGTTGCTCGTTCGTACATATAGCAGCAAACAAATTCGTGATAACATGATTTTATTTCGGAATTGCTAATTCTCAGACTTAGCTCCAGTCCTAAACCGTCGGATTTGCATCACCATTCATGTATTTATTTATTTCATGATTTATGCTATTCATTAGTCACGGTCATTTTACATACTCCCTCTGATCCGTTTTAAGTGTCGTGAGAAATGAACAAGTACAATGCTTAGCATAACTCACGACATTTATTTGAGATCATAGGAAGTAAAAAAGCGATATGCACGAGTAGTTGAACTGCAATTTAGAAGAAAATGTAGATACAGTACTTTTCTACCAAGTCGAATTGAGGAACATGCAAAGGGGATCCGAGAAGACACGGCCCTGGTAAACGGTGCAAGGATGATAGACTAATGCAAGTTGAGTTGCACCAGCACCGCCGCAAAGACTGGATCTGTCCGTCTCCCTCTGTTGCTCTCAAGTTGGTCATGTTACGCCACATGCCGATACTAGACCCAGCTCCCTCTTATCTCTATCCTTCTGCTAAATTTCCTCGACCACTTTGTAGTTCGATGCAGAAAAGGAATAGCCGATGTACCTTCCCTTAATTAGGGCCTTTTATGATTAGCAAAAATATCCATGGAAAATTGTAATACTATGAGCTATGACTTACCTGATTACAGCACAAAGCACAACTAGCTCAATAGTAAGGGCACCTATGTTTCCCAGTAGATTCAGGAAAAGGTCTCGTGAATCAGAAGGCCCTTGAAATTTAATCCAAACATGACATGGCTGGGAAACATTTAAGAGAGACGGGTTATCAAACCAATCCAAGCATGTCAGAGAGCTACAAATACAAGGAACAAAACGTTGATAATCTGTAGCCAAGAATCCACCACGAAGTTGTACAGGCTTACAAGATAAAAGAGAACTGCAAGAGTTCTCCCCGGTGTATAGGCTACAGAGCAATCTCGTTACAACATTTCCCGGTGACACCGATTAGTAATCAGTCGAACTGTTGCCGCAGAGCCATCTCGGTTTCGCTCTTCCATGATGCATGTGATGACTGCCCTTTCATCCTCTTGACCTTCTCTTTGTCTTTGACAGCAGAAGCCTTCTTCTTCTCTGGCTCCTTTGTCTGCATCGGTCTATCGTTGCAGATAGGGCATACCATACCTTGGGCATGTGTATATGTCTTTGGTATACCACATTGGAGACACATCCTATAAAATGATGAAGACAAAAAACATTACTGTTAAGAGAATACTTATCCAGGAACGACGAGAGCCCGCATACAGAATTTCAGCCATGATATATGCTCAGTATGTTTTTGTTACCTTAGAAGCTGAGCAGCATCTTCTGGACCAGGATTTGCGGCGCCTATTTTTCTCTTTCCGTCAATAGAACCTGGAGGATTGGCACCATTCTTTGCATCACTGCTAACTGGTTCATGACCAGCAACCAACTGTGGTTTCGCCGACACAACCGCACCTGAAGATAGTTTTCTAGTCAGATTCGCCAGGGAACAAAACATGAATTTGAAACAGAATATGATTGGCATGAGCAGAACTAGGAACATTATCAGATGCCAGCACATACGGTAAGATCTGCTTCACTATCTATGTCATATACAAGCATATTAACAAACTACGAAATTTTGCAATTTCAGCCAAAGTGCATATCACATTAATAAAAGGGGTCATTTATATCCATTTGATCAACATTCAAAGAACCTTGAGGATTGGCACCATTCTTCATGTCACTGCTAACTCGTTCACGAATGGCAACCAACTGTGGTTTCGCCGCCACAACCGCACCTGAACATAGTTTTAGTCAGATTAGCCAGGGGTTAAAATGAATTTGAAATAGAATGATTGGCATCAGTAGAACTAGGATATTATGATAAGCCAGTAGCCGTGATAATATCTTCTTTACTATGCATCTCATATTGAAACATATTAACAAACTATAATTTTTTAATTCAGTTATATGGCAGATCCAATTCAAAATGGTCAAATCAGCCCATCTGATGAACATGCGCAGAGGATGAGATTTTTTTTATGGGGTCTATTCTAAAATAAATATTGCCTTGCACAATATTTTCCATGCAAGTCCTCACTGCAGCAAGTAAACCTAGATGGATGCAATAAGAGTAGGATAAAAGTTGCAGCACAGAACACATATATGTAATTCTCGCCTTATTCTGTCATGTGAAATGGATGCAAATTCAAATATGCAATTTCTAGCACCAAGACATAAATAGTGCACAAGTAGGATATAACAATAATGTAAACCCGACCTCATCATGTACATCAACCTAATAGGGGCTACCATGTGGAACACAGACTACACCGAAAGATAACATCTCCTTTCATTTGCATAAGTGTGTTGCGTCTCTCTTTTCTATACTATAAATATGCTGGCTATGCCTTCATCTCGGCTTCATTGTAGTCGAGCATTGCAATCAAGCATTGTGGCATGTGAAATAATAACAGAAAACAGCACTATCTTCCCTAATTATACTCACTTATAACAAAAATGTACTGGACTGGACATGCCTTCATAGTTCATATCATTAGGCAACATAAACACAAACATTAAGTAACTACTTTTCAAGTAGAACCCCAACCAGTGCATTGCAAGTTACTCTAGAACCGAATCGACCAACTCTATGCTCTAGCACCTAAAGTCCGTGGATTGATGCCATGTAACAGAAACAATAACCATATAGCGATTCCATAGTCAAATATCTTGAGAGCACTTAAGAAAGCAACAAAATCTTCTCACATAATGCCAGATTTGGACAATAGATTCTCGTTGTATACCAAATAATTGAGTAATAGACCGTGCACTACTTACTACCACAGGGATCATCTGCTTAAGTATCAAACACAGCCAGTTTTAAACCAACCCAACGAACAAAACATGATACTCTGAGGTTAAATTAGCAGTAGTTCAAACGTCTCACCGGGAGGTGGCGGCTTTCTTCTGTCGTTGGAGCGGCGATCGAGCACGCCGAGAGCCTCCCGCACCTCTTCAGGCTCGGCTACCCTGCGGTTGAGGAAGTCCGGGGGCCCCGAGATCTCGGCGAATACATCCAGCGCGGAGGGCAGCGTGGAGTCCCCATCGCCGGGGCTAGGGTTTACGCGGCGGCGGGGCTCCGCGGCCGGGTTCGGGAGACCGGACTCCTCGTCGACGTCTGATCCGCCCGCTTCGGCTGATGAGCCGTCGGAGTCACTCAGGTCGGCGCCGGTGCCGGCGGCGCGCTCGTCCTCCTCGGCGGAGGAGTAGCCTCCGAGAAGCGCCAAGCTCATCTCCGAGTCCGTTGTTCGTGGGCTTTCCTCTTTCGATCCGCCGCGAATCCTAGTATTACTACCGGGAATGCTCGAGGCTGGTAGGAGATTCATCGGTCGAAGGCCCAAGACCCAAGGCCGACCACTCGAAAAAAAAAGACCCAAGGCCCAGTAGTCCAGCTCACGATGGGATGGAACCAGCCAACCAGGCCCCCCTAAAAAAAAGCCAACCAGGTGAGCTTCCTACCTTCGTTCGAAAAATAGTGATAACCTTCCTCCGGCTGTTTATTTTTCTTGCCTCTCCCCCCCTTCATTTCTGGTTTTTTATATTTTATTAATAGTTCTTATTATGGTTTTATTTTAAACAAGATATTAATATTTTTTACTTCATGAATTGTAAATTTTGTTCCATTTTATTGCCTTTTTTTATCCGGAGGCTTTATAACTTGCTCGAAAATATATTTCTCTTGTAGTCAGGATGTGTTTCACGCCAAAAAAATTATTCTGTTTAGTCCAATATTTTTTTACGTCGATAGTTCTGTTTGGTTTCATTAGTGATAATTTTTTTGGGAGACTAAAATTTTGATCCATCCTTTCAAAGTTGTATTCTCCTAAGAAGACGTGCTTATTTACATGGCAAGTAAATTTTTGTTTCGCTGGTGCGAATTTGTTTTTTGTGGTGATTTTATTCCACTGGGATTGTATTTTTTGTATGATTTTGATTGAAACTTTTTGTTCTGGCTTTTGTGATTTCTTCCACGAGTGACAAAATTTTTGCGCAATTTATGTCAAAAATTGTGTTCAGCCAGTCGTCTTGATTTGTTTCCCGTTTTAACTAAAAGTCCGCTTGGTATAAAATTATGTTCTTCAATATACTCATGATTTGTTCCAAAATTATGCTCCAATATTTGTCCTTTTATACTAAAACTTAGTTCCATCTCGTTCAAAATTGCATTCCCCTACAAGTCGTGATTTGTTTGAAGCGAGTTAAGATTTTACTTCAGCTGGTACAAAATTATGTTCTCCTTGTAAGTGTGATGAAATTTAACCTCATCGTGTCGCTCAGAAATATCAATTGCTCCTTGCACGATTCATGGCGAATATTAGCGAGCATCATATGAGAAAAAAACGCATTGCCCAGTTTAGCCCCACCTCGCCGAATAATAAGGAGACCAACCAGTTTAAATAGCAGCCTGCGATCTTGGTGGACGTACAAGTCGTCCATCTGGCCGCACTGCGCGTTTTAAGCCTAAAAACGATGAAAGCAGGAGTGCATCAAATAAAAATCGTATGTAAGCTAAATATAATCGAAATATCTACAAATTGTTACAGAATGTGGAGTACTTTAGGATGCACATAAATAAAACGATGTAGCTCTATAAAAAAGAAATTTTTAATTGTTGATCCCACATTTTCTTTTCTGTGTAGATCACGGATGACAATATATTTTGACAAAACTTGTGTCGTATAGTATAATATACTGTATGTCAAAATTACGCGTGTAATTTTTCAGAAATTTTAAATTTTCAAACTGCTATTTTTGAATTTTTAAAGTAAAGGCTTCAGTGAGCTCGGGTCACAATAGCAACGTTTAAAAACATGGGATAGCAGAAACATTACAATGGATGTGGTAGATATCAAGCGTGGCCCAAACGGACGATCTCAGGTTAGCGAAGACCCACCGCCTAGTATTTTTTTTTTTTTTTTTTTTTTTGAAGATTCCACCGCCTAGTCACACTTTCTACTGTACGACCAACATGCCTAGCAAAAGCCCAACGTAAGCTTCTTCTCCGAGTGGCCCATATTCACGAGTTGTTCCTCCCTTACTCTCACGAAGAACATGAAATTCTTTTTTCCTTAAATGGGAGCGGAGCAGGGTAAAGATGAGGAAGTTGCGCCTTTACTCGCTCGAATTAGAGGAAAAAGGGGAAGTAACAGCTTTTTGTTACTAGCCGAGTGTGCTACCGATGAATTTTTCTTGCGCTTTCTAGCCCATTTAATCTTAGGGACAGAAGGTTCGTAGCTGTATTAGAAAAAGAATACTATCTCGAAACAGGATTTCGCCCCGCTTTATAAATAAAGCAACAACCATCAATACAAACGCAACACCATGCAAGGTGGGGCAACAGCAAGCAAACACAAACGCCCAAAGAAAAAGAAAAAAGAAAAAGAAAATGGAGACATAGGCGAATTAACTAAACTCCCGCAACCGCCGCGCCCACCGAAGGAGTACCACCGCGCTCCGAGTGCCGAATCATCAAGTACCAAGCAACACCTTCAAGAAGGAGAGCTCACGCTGCTGCCCGGACCAGCGCGCTGGTCCTAGGGTTTCCCCCGGTACACTAAGGGAGGCGGACGAAGGGTAGCCACGACGCCCTTCAAGAAGGGGAGATGCCAACCACAGGCGGCACCGCGTCGGTGTCGGGTGTGCCGATAAGGATTTCTCCCGAAAAAACCCTATCCACCGCCCTCGGACGATCAGGAGCCATGCGAGGACGAGGCCTCGACACCACCAGACCCACTTCCCACCAGCATGCTCCACCACGGTCACCGAGCCACCATCGTCGTCTCTCCGAAGCAAGCATCACGCGGTCTGAAAGACGGAGGCGAGAAGTAACTAGGCTCAGGACCAGCAGGACGGCGGCCGCGCGGGAGGGAACTTCCTCCACCGCCGAGGGCGGTAGTCGACCGGACGCGGCCACAGGACACACCGGTCCCAGTTAGGTTAGGCCGACTGCCTGCCACACTGCAGGGGTACACCAATCACAATAGGGTCCAGCCGGGCCCTGGCTGGGCCCGTTAAGTCCGTCGCCATGCTGCAACAGGCCAGCCACCGTCACCACTACTCCCCTGCACCCGCTACACCGCCGCCATCTGCAGCACGAGCCGCTCGTCGGGCCGGCCCACCTGTCAGACCTAGATGGGCCCCATAGGGCCCAGATCTGGGCCAAACCGGGCCGACCAGAGTTGCTGCCCGCCGCCTGCCGCGCCACGGCATCGCCCCGCCGCTCCGCCGCCACCCCGCTGCGCCGGGACGGGCCGCCGCCGCCCTGAGTGCACCGCCGCCGGAAGACGCCGCCCTACGCAACTCTTCTGGCCGCGGGAAGAAAACGGCCGCCGCCGCCGGCAGCCGCTCGAGCTGAGCTCGGGGGCCCTCGCTGACGGCGGCAGAAGGATCTTGACGGGAGGTGGGAGCTGGGTGGGGGCGGAGGGGAGCCCGCGCCGGCCGCTGCGGGGGCGGCGCGAACGCGAGAGAGGATGGGGGAAGGGGAGGGAGGGGAGGGTCTGGGGCGGCGTCGGCGGCGGCGGATGCGGAACCCTAGCTAGGGGAGGAGGAGACACAGGGGGGAGAAGCGCGCATTCTCTAGAAAAAGAATACTACTAGTCAGATTGTCCCGCATTTAATCAATCATTCGCTGCTTGTCAGCACCATTCCTACTTTCTGACCCAAATGTCAGCATAATTCTTCATTACACTTTTATCTTCATCGAAAGGAGTGTGGGTGTTGTTAGGCATGGATGAAAAAAAACTGACTATGCATTCAAGTTTTTTAAAACTAAAACTTTAAAATATTTATCTCTCAAACTGTGAGTCTGCCTGATTATCCTCTTTCCCATGTGCTTCTTTGGACGAGATGTTCGATATTAAACATTTTGTTTGCTTGTTTCGATGGTTTTTTCGACGAGATGTTCGATATTAGACACTATGTTTGCTTGTTTTGACGAGATGTTCGATATTAGACACTATGTTTGCTTGCCTTCAAAAGTTCAAAGTTGTCACTTGATGATTTATAAAGTTTCCATTGTATTTGTACCGAAATCACCATGTGGTAACTTGTTATAAAATGGTTTATCAAATTATGTGTTATTGTCTAGAAGCCATAAAGTCATACAATTTTTTGTCGAAATATGCGCATGTGCGATTTAGTTTTGTAGTGCTCGTTGATAACCCTGAACTCTAATCCAACAATTGAAAGCATAACAAGAATTGGAAAAAATTCTCATGCTAGAAATATTTTGAAGTGACAAAATGAACTTTTGATGTGATGATGTGTCTTTGTGTTGTCTTTGTTGTGTGCACTTTTCCATTACCATTTTTCTCGTGTGAGTAACTCTGGGCCTAACGACCTTTACATCGACATGCTCTGTTCGCTCTGTATATTTTCTATGTATTATCCGATTGGCCATGCATATCACATAACTATTGTGAGTCCGCTGTTCAAAAATAGTTACACATGACATAATTAATTGTGTATGGCAAGAAAAGATTACATGGATAACATAAATATAAACGGGTATGCCGCAAGAAATCCACAATGTGGGTAGAAATAACATCTTAGGGGATTTTGTTTGCTCGAGATTCAACAGTTACACATTGCAAGAAAAGAGTCTTAGATGGACTAGTGTACTTGAGACCTTGTCCATATGTAGAAGAAAAATGTGAGATATAGGACATAAGGGACCACGATGGTCAAAATCGGTGGTAACAGAGTCTACAACAATATACAAGTTCTCCACACCGTAAGATAAATCAATAGTGACTTGTTGTCTTCCTATTTTTTTTATTTATCATATATTTATTACCATTTCATCCATACTTAGAATTGTGATATCATTTTGTACGCAAATTGACACCTTTGAAGAGCTGTATGAACCATCATTTTTTCAATTCAGCAAGCATGTCCACACATCATTCGATAATGATTGAGCTAATAAGATATAAATTTTAGCCAATCGAATATAAAAGGAAAAAAATAGAACCATAAAATGTAATTTATTGCATAACTAGAGTTGGTTTCGGCCGCTACCTCATAAGCTTCCCAAAATAACCTCAAATCCTACCATACCTAGGACATGTTTAGAGTCGAGTTTTGTTAGATTGATAATTAGCTATTGCAAAGAGAAAAGAGTTGGTTTCCAAATCGACTAGATCTAGTCTTTATTTTCGTTTCAAAATCGGACTGTCTTTTGACATACAACCACTCTAATTATTTAGAAAAAAATACATGCATAAATATGTTTTCGCAAAAAAATAAAATATGGGGGCCGTCCTACCTTGCAAGGGGAGCTTCGCCCATGCATATCAAATAAATCCAGAGACACATACATACTCATTCGCTTGGAATGCTGGTCGTACTCATATGCCGGGGCAAGCAAATGTTCGGCATGACGTTCTTGCCACCCGTAAAGATATTTGGAAACCAAGACAAAAGCTTCATCTCAACTCATTAGTTTAGAAGAGTTTTAGTAAAGATCAGTGCACATTTTGATCATAGAAGAATTAACCAAGAGACATATTATACACCGGCATGTCGAGAAAGGTGGAAGAGCTCCAATTCGACATAAAGAGGCGGAAGATAGACTACTAGCATAGAGTGGCAGTGAAAATGACTGATCAAGCTAGCGGCCATGCATGTCGACATGCTCATGCCGACGCACAGCAGTGGTGGAAACGCCTCTGGTCAAGCAAGCAGCCATGTCGACATTATAGGTGGCCAACTGGGCCGGGTCAAACGGGCCGGCCCGAGGCACTGCGATTTTGGCCCGGCCCAGGCACGACACGGCACGAACTAAATGGGCCGTGCCGAGGCACGGGCCCGGTAGTGCCCGGACCGGCATTCGATCTGAGGCACGCGGGCCGGCCCGGCACGGCACGTTTAGCTTCTTTTTATATTTTTTAAATTTTTTACCTATTTTTACAAAAAAAATAGTTTTTGGGCCGTATTTAAGCCTATCAGGCCGTTTTTTCCGCGTGCCGGGCCGTGCCGGCCGGGCCGTTGACGGGCCGTCGTGCCGTGCCGCGAATTGATTAAAAACCCGTGGGCCGGCCCGGCACGGCACGATTGGCTAACGTGCCTAACGGGCCGTGCCTTTCACGGGCCATGCCAGCCGCGTGCCGGGCCGTGCCGTGCCGGGCCGACCCGTTTGGCCAGCTATAGTCGACATGCATGCGCATGGCGACACACACCAGTCATGTATCACGGCCTCACGGGCCAGCACAACACGTGTCCACTATATAAACTGGGTACACTCGCAGGAGCGGACAGGACACGGAGTTATTTTGCCAGCTTAAAAAATAAGCTGCCCCTCCTTTTTCTATAAGCCACCCGGCTTATTATTTAGAATTTATAAACTAGTCATCCTATAACTAAATTAGAAGTTCCAAGTAATAAGCCGGGTGGTTTATAAGAGAAGCTGAAGAGGGGGCAGCTTATTTTTTAAGCTGGCAAAAGAACTGAGAAATGACATGACAAATTGGAGCCACTATAGGTAGCTTTGACACATGTGATCCGACTGACCAGGCCAGCGCCACCATGGATTGGAGGGAGCCACCTCCCTGAATAAACACAAGCATCATTAGAGCATGTGCCCGCCAATAGAGCGTTCGGACGAGCTCTATTGACACCGTTCGGACAAAATTTTGCATATTAACGTTGTCGTTTTCCAGTCACAGCGTTAATAGGAAAATTTTGATACAAATTCTAAACTCGAAATAAGATAAATTTCATTCAAAATTTAACAAATTTTATAGTTTCGAACAAAATTCATTATAACTAAACTAAAAAACTAATCTACCGGCGGCGGTAGCGGTTGAAGATCGCGTAGTCGTCGGCCTCCTCCTCCTCCTCCTCCTCCTCGTCATCCTTGACGACGCCGCCACGCCCCGCCTCGCGGTTGTCGGCGGTGAGGTCGAGAAAAGGCGCTCCGATGATCGCGGGAGGAGGAGGACCCCGGGCCGTACGACGATGATCCCGTCCTCCTCGACGCCCAACGGTTCGGAGGGGGCACTGGCGCCGTGAAGGAGGAGGACAAAGTGAACAGGGGTGTGCCCTTGGCGGCGCACTCCATGACGAACTCCATCGTCCGTCCCGGCACGCCCCAGAAGTGGTGCCGATCGGCGGAGTTCTTGTCGTGCGGCTGCGGCCCTTTGCCGGTCCAGGTGGTCATCTCCTCCTGATGAAGCCGGCGGAAGTCGGCCTCGTAGCGGCCGTAGTTCACTGGCTTCAGCTGACACTTGGGCCCGTGCCGCTGCTCGACGGGTGTGAGATTGGGGGAGGACGAGACGTGGTTTTTATCACCAGAGAGCGGTGGATGTCGGCTTCAAAAGGCGCACCACATTGACGCCGCCGTGTAGCAGAGAGCGGTAGGCGAAGCGACGCCTCGCTGCCGCACCGTGAATGTCTTTGACCGTAACGGTTCAGGTCCTGTGTCGATGACACGACTGGCCCACCCGTCGGGGCGTCGCGTGAAGTTTCGTCCGGCACGCCAAGTGGCTCCCGTCGCGGTGGGCGTGGGCTGGGCGTGCCAGACGAAATATTAGGCCATGTTAAATGAAATCGGATTATTGGCGCCACGACTAGGCATAAAATTACATCCATCACGTCCAATAAAACTATTGGTGGTCTTTTTGACGTCCGACTGCTGGTAGATCTCGATCCGATGGAATCTCTCGCTCTCTCCCCTGCCGCTGTTTCCAGATTCCACCACCACACACCCCTCTTCCTGTTCGCCGGCGAAGAAAAGAATCTAGGTCAAAGTCTAGATTCCCGCGCGCGAAGGAGTATTATTGGAGGGCGAGCAAGCAGTAGTAACCAGCCAATCTCCTGCCGTTCTTTCCCTATAATATGACTCCATCGGGGGAGAAAAGCAGGGAACCTTTTGGGCCACGTGAAATCCAAAGTTGTTTTTGCGCATCCGTCGTGCATCGCCATGGATGATGGGTGTGTAGCTCTGCTTTCCGGCATCCATCGTGTCCCCAGCTCGCTAGCTGCCTAGCTTTGTTCTTTTTTATAACATGCATGATGATCGGTGGACAAGTCTACTAGGAAGGATGATGGGATGCAAGTATGCAACTTTGCTAGTGTGCTAACGCAATTGTGTAGACCACTGGATTAGCATATATATATATATGTGTATTGCTTTTGTGCAATGTGTGCTCTCTCTCTCTCCAATGTCGTTGGTACAGGTATAGTTGATTGCATGTATGCGACGGACACATTATATCAGTTACCAGCGGCATGCATGTATTGCGCTCCAATAATAGTGTTGCCGTATTGGTTAGATTCTTAGTTATACCAGTGTCATATGATTGCTCAACCGCTGAAAGCAATCTGATAGTTTTGTGCTAGGTGTGGCTAGTGATGGTCGGTGCTCACTTCACTAACCGGCAGATTCTGATATGGCTGAAAACTTCCCCCTTCAAACGCACTCTCCGAGCCACTCCTGCCCGCCGAGCACGGGCTTCAACCTTTAATCCCTGATGCGTTGCTTTATCTGGAACCAGAGGGGGTTTGGGCGTAAGGGACGCCGAGACTAGCTAAAAGAATACCTCAGGAAAAACAAAACTGACATCATTTGCCTGCAAGAAACTATCATAAAGATTTCTCTCTCAGTGAGCTTCAGTTGCTAGTAGGAAACGACTCTTTCTTCTGGTCATGGATCCCTTGCAGTAGGGCACTCAGGGGGTATCCTCCTAGGTATTAGAGAAAGCTCCCTGGAAGTGGGTGCAATTGACACGGGCAAACTCTTTATCAGTGTTTCTCTCCTTCACAAAGAGTCCAACTTTAAATTTGAGTTTATTGGAGTTTACGGGCCTGCAGATCATGCGAGATCTCCAGGCTTTCTTGATGAGCTGGAACACAAAATCTCTACCTACACCTTGCTGGTGCAAGTGGCAGGCGATTTCAACTTGATCAGAGGCAAAGAAGATAAAAACAACAGGAACATTGCATGGCCGAGGGTCCATATGTTTAATGATTTCATTGCCAGATAAGGTCTTAGAGAAATTAACCGGCTAGGCGCCCGGTTTACTTGGACAAACAAACAAAGAGACCCTGTCAGGAGTGTCCTTATCGTCGTGGTGAACAAACAGATGCCTGGGGTAGGCTTAAGTTGGGGCCGATGGACACTGGTGGAACCGGGGAGGGATGGTGATGCATATGTGAGGTACACGGAATACACAAGCACACACACGATCTATCCAGGTTCAGGGCCCTCGTGAGGAGGTAAAACCCCTACTCCTGCTTATCTGATCTATATATGGTGATGCATATGTGAGGTACATGGTTGCTCCTTGAGTTGTCTCTCTAGAGGAGGAAGAGCAGGGGAGAATGAATCCCGGAGCCCTCAGGCGATCGATCCCCCTGGTGCTCCTTATAAAGGGGAGCCCATGGGACAAGGGGAGCCCCACTAACACTGCTCAGTGTACTATAGCTGAGATGACTACTGGGGTCTTGTCGCACTATTCCCAATAGTGCTGTACTATGCATGCACAGTAGCCCGGCATGGCTACAGTAGCGCCTGTCTCCTCCTGGAAATATCTGTCTGCCTGGCAGCGAACGATGCCAGTCTGAGCTAGGAGCGTCCCAAGACCGACATAGGGAGGCGAGGTAGCTGGCGAGGGGGAGCGGGCAGCGATGCCGGTCTGAGCCATGGGCGTCCCAAGACTCGGCATCGATGGAGAGTAGTTGATGAAGAGAACTGACATAGTCTGTGCCATCGATGGGCAACTATGTCGGTCATGGGGTGATGAAGTGTTGCGTATGCCGGCCCGGGCACGGTAGCGGAGAGTGAGCCGGTCGGGATAACCTGGTCAGCCGACATAGGCTATGTCGGCCTGGGACTGTATGCCGGCCTGGTTGATCCGTCAAGGGAGAATCGGCCCAACCGGGTTAGGGAATCCGACATATGCTTATTGTCGTGGCGGGTTGCACGGCATATCCATCAAAGATGGAAAAGATTGTGGGGCAAGGCGGCGATGGCGTTCCGGCGGGATTGGGCACAAGCACGGCAAGAACACACGCGATGTACCCAGGTTCGGGGCCCTCTTGTGGAGGTAACACCCCTACATCCTGCATGTCTGATGTATATCATGGCATAGATTTCGGGCTACATGGTTGCTCCTTGAGCTGTGTTTGTCTCTCTAGCTAGAGGAAGAAGAAGGGGTAGGTGGGGATGAGAGGAGCCTCCACCTCCCAACTATCTATCTAGGGTTTCCTCCAAAGGGTTGCCTCTCAAGGGCTCCCTGGTGCACCTTATAAAGGGGATGCCCAGGGGACAAAGGGGGTGGCCCATTAGGCCCAGCTAGTACTACTTAGGGCTGCCTGGAGCTTCAGCCGGACGGGCTGCCTGAAGCTCCAGCCGGACGGGCTGCCTGGAGCCCCAGCCGGACGGGCTGCCTGAAGCTCCAGCCGGACGGGCTGCCTGGAGCCCCAGCCGGACGGGCTGCCTGGAGCTCCAGCCGGACGGGCTGCCAGGAACCCCAGCCGGACGGGCTGCCTAGAGCTCCAGCCGGACGGGCTGCCTGGAACTCCAGCCGGACGGGCTGCCTGGAGCTCCAGCTCATTCCCGGGTCCTGCGCATACGCTGACCTGGAGGACTCTATCACCCCGGCCAAGAGCCCGGGGGCTGCCACGCCGTCAGCCGGCATCTCATTCCCGGGTCCTGCGCATACGCCGACCCGGAGGACTCTATCACCCCGGCCAAGAGCCCGGGGGCTGCCACGCCGTCAGCTGGCATCTCATTCCCGGGTCCTGCGCATACGCCGACCCGGAGGACTCTATCACCCCGGCCAAGAGCCCGGGGGCTGCCACGCCGTCAGCCGGCATCTCATTCCCGGGTCCTGCGCATACGCCGACCCGGAGGACTCTATCACCCCGACCAAGAGCCCGGGGGCTGCCACGCCGTCAGCCGGCATCTCATTCCCGGGTCCTGCGCGTACGCCGACCCGGAGGACTCTATCACCCCGGCCAAGAGCCCGGGGGCTGCCACGCCGTCAGCCGGCGTCTCATTCCCGGGGGCTGCGCAGCCGCAGACCCGGAGGACTCACACCCCGGTCAAGAGCCCGGTTCAACTTCAAAGATTTTTATCCGGCTTCAATTTCAAGGATTTTCATCCGGCTTCAAGGATTTTCATCTGGCCACAACTTTCATCCGGCTTCAAGGATTTTCATCCGGCTTCAAGGATTTTCATCCGGCTTCAAGGATTTTCATCTGGCCACAACTTTCATCCGGCTTCAAGGATTTTCATCCGGCTTCAAGGATTTTCATCTGGCCACAACTTTCATCCGGCTTCAAGGATTTTCATCCGGCTTCAAGGATTTTCATCCGACTTCAAGGATTTTCATCCCGCTTCAAGGATTTTCATCCGGCTTCAAGGATTTTCATCTGGCCACAACTTTCATCCGGCTTCAAGGATTTTCATCCGGCTTCAAGGATTTTCATCCGGCTCCAAGGATTTTCATCCGGCTTCAGGGATTTTCATCCGGCTTCAAGGATTTTCATCCAGCATCAAGTTCATTGGCTTCAACTTCGCCCAACGTCAATCTCATCCAGTTTCAAGTTCATTCGGCGTCAAGTTCATCCGGCGTCAAGTTCATCCGGCTTCAAATTCGCCCGGATTCAAGTTCGTCCGGCTTCAAGTTCATCCGGCCTCAAGTTCATCCGGCTCCAACTTCATCCGGCTTCAAGCATCCGGCCTCAAGTTCGTCCGGCTTCAAGTTCATACGGCATCAGCCGGCTTCAGCTCCGACTCCAGCATCTCATCCACAACAACCAAGACAAGGGGAAGATCGCGAAGTCTTCCCAGCAAGCTAGCAAGACTCCACGATCTCGGGGGCTAGTGTCGGGGGAATGACCCCCGGGTATGCCAAAGTCCACGACTCAACAAAAGAACAAGAAAAGCAAACCACGAAGATCAAGCAAGCGTCCGTGCCGGCTTGGCGACTGCTTGCCTCTGGGTCTCTTGGACCGGAGGTCTTTGGCCTTCTGCCGGTTGGCGGCTATTGCGCTTCCGAGCTCCAAGTTGGGAGTGATGGCGATGATGATGTCGAGCCCCCAAGCTTCGCGGTGTGGGCGATGGCGGTGACATGTTCCCGAGGTTCGCGACGAGGGCGATGATGATGTCAAGTTCCCAAAAACCCAGCTGTGGATGGAGCCGGTCGAAGGGGTAGTCAGCTGGAGGAGCCGGTCGGCTTGGGGATCCACTAGCCCCCGAAGCTGTCGAGGACCTGCAGCGCCAGCGGGAGGTCCTTGGCAGGTTCATGCAAAAATGGTCATACAAGAAACGAAGTTAGTCAATAGATATCGATGTACAAAATCTGCGGTTTCTGTTGTTTTTCGTAGTCGAAGAAGAGGCGCTGCAGCCGAACGGGCCAGGGGCAACCGGCTAGCAGCCAAATGGAGTTGAAGCTTCTCTGCCGGCTGGCCCATTTTTCTTATTACTATTATTTAGCAGCCAGCCCGGCCGGCTCCATCTTCTTTTTTTTTAGCCGGCCCGGCCGGCTCCCCCCCTATTTTTTCTCTTGCCTGGGCAGCCAGCTCGATCGGGAGGCGGCCGGATCGGCGAAGGCGGAGCCGGAGGTGGCCGTCCAGGCGCGGCAGGCGGCTAATGCTGGCCGACGGCGGGGCGGAGCCGGACGCGGTCGGCTGAGGCGGCCAGGGGCTGGAGCCGGCGGCGGGGCGGAGCCGGACGCGGTCGGTTGAGGCGGCCAGGAGCTGGAGCCGGCGGCGGGGCGGAGTCGGACGCGGTCGGCTGAGGCGGCCAGGGGCTGGAGCCGGACGCGGGGCGGTGCCGGACGCGGTCGTGGATTGGCCGGAATCGGAGCGGGCTGCCGGGAGGGCCTGCGGAGGCGGGACGGAGCCGACGCGGCGTAGAGCGGAGCGTCCAGCGCGGCAGGCGCAGCCGGCCTAGGCAGGGATGTGGAGAGAAGGCGCGGAGCCGCCCGGAGGCGCAGCGGCGAACGGGGCGGAGCCGGCACGCGCGCGAGGCGTGGGCGTCGGTCTGTTGGGGCGCGTGGCCCGACGAGCCCGGGCCGGAGGCGGCCAGCGCGGCAGGCGGCCGCGGGCGACCTGGGGGAGCCGGAGCAAGCCGAGGCCGGCGTGGGCGCGAGAAGCCGGCCTCAGGTTGGAGGAGACGGTGTGGAGCAGAACCGGCGCGCGGGCATTCGAGGTGGAGCCAGCGCGGCACGAGCGAGGCCGGGCATCGACAGGTGGAGCGGACGTGCGCGCAGGCGCGAGGAGCTCGAGCGCACGCGGGGTCGGAGCCGTGCGGACATGGAGGCGGCGCGCAAGAGCCGGCTAGCCAGGTTGGCGCGGCCGCGGAGGTGCGTAGGTGGAGGCTGGGCTGCGCATAGGCGGAGCAGCGCTGACTCCGACGGGAGCGGGCACCAACGGGCGCGCAAGGAGCGCGTGGAGGGAGGTTGGAAATCGCGGGTGCGGCCGGCGATGCTTGTGGGCATGGGGGAGTTCGAGCCGAGGCATGGTGAGGAGGCCGGACGCGGCCTGGCATAGGCACAGAGGAACGCGCGCGGGCGCAGGGGTCGAGGTTGGCATGGCGTAGCCGATGAAGACGAGGGAAAATCCAGCGACCGATTCCTCACAGACGGACGTAGTTGATGAACGTAGTTGACGACGGGGGAGACGATGTTGAAGTCGATCCACTGCTGCTGCTTGTTGATGGAGCGGAGGGTGTTGATCCAGATGCAGATCCAGGCGTTGAGCACAAGGTCGTGGATGGTGGCAGAAGCTTCTCCGGGAGAGATGGTTGGCGACGAAGATGCTGATGAAAAAGGGTCCCGCCGAGAACGGGATCCGCTCGCCGCTCGCCCCACGGTGGGCGCCAAATGTCGTGATGGGTTGCACGGCATATCCATCAGAGATGGAAAGAAGTATGGGGCAAGGCAACGATGGAGCCCGCGCGGGATTGGGTAGCAAGCACGCAAACACACGCGATGTACCCATGTTTAGGGCCCTCGTGGTGAGGTAACACCCCTACGTCCTGCTTCTTCTTGTTTCTTATTGCTTGATAATTACAAGCGATGCTCCTGGAGCTGTTTTGGGTGGCAGCCGGCTGGAAGTCCTAGCCGGCTGGAGGTTGACGAAGATGCTATCTGCTACTGATCTCTCTTCCTTCCTCTTGTTGCTTGCCCCACGCAGGAGGCTCTACCCCGCCTTATATAGGCAACGGGCTAGGGTTTTGGGTTGCAAGGATTTTACAGGTCTGTCCCTTTGACATCATCTACTTTCTGGCCGGCTAGAGCTCGTTGCCATGATTCTGCACAGAAGATGCCCGACAAGAAGTACTGTTCATCAGGAGCGGTTATGCGGGACTGGCCCACATACCAGTACGGAGCGGTCGGTTGGTACGTCCGGCTTCAGCCCAGCCGGACGCCTGTGTCCGGGTAGACGCAGGCGGCTTGATTCAGCCGGCGGGTTCTAGTCTGCGCTGTGTAGCCGGCACCGTTCAGCCGGCCCGTGGAGTTTGAAGGAGTTAGCCTCTTTGGGGTATCCGGGGTTCATCTCCCCGACACTTATGTCGGCTCAGCGACTGGTTTGTCAGCCTTAGCGTCTCGGTCAGGGTGCTTCGATCGGCTAGTCTTGGCGAGGTAGTAGCGATTACCCGGACTAGGTGTGTCGGTAGGGAGCGGTCGAGCGGTATGTCGGCCGGGTCTGGATGAAATGCGACACAGCCGGATGTCTTATGTCGGTCTGGGCCACACCTTGACCCAGCCGAGAACAGCTTATGTTAGCCCGAGGTAGTACAAGCTTTTTATTTATCTGTCCTCTATTTCTGCATATTATTTCCTTCTCTTAGCTTAGTAAACCACCAACTCTGGGCTACCCGGGGTTCATCCCCGACAGTCCTCGACAGAGTCCTGGTCTCACCTGCGTGGGAGGCTGCCTTACCCTTGTTATGCTCTCAGCGGAGACTAGCATCGGGTCGGACCACACTCCTCTCCTGTTATGCACAGGAGAAGCCACGCCTCCGAAAGCAAAACGCTTCTTCTTTGAGTCAGAACGGCTCGAAATCCCAGGCTTTCGCGACATGGTGCAGGAGGTGTGGATGCGCATCCTCAATCGCCCTAACTTCAGGAGGGACCCTATTGACCTCTGGAATCAACTTTCTACGGGTTTGCACCTGTTCCTCAAGGGTTGGGGTGCTAATCTGGGCAGGGACAAACGGGTGCAAAAGGCCGACCTCCTTTCCAAAATCCAAACCCTAGACACAGTGGCGGACTCTAGTGGCCTTGATGAGGATGGATGGTCGTGCGGTATCATTTGGAGGAACAGTTAGTTCAGATTTATGAATCGGAAGAGGAATGGCGGCAGAGATCACGCATCAACTGGGTGTTGAAAGGTGATGCCAATACGGCCTACTTTCACGCTATTGCTAATGGTAGACGACGCAAGTGTGCCATCGTTTCTCTTAAGTCTGACGTGGGAACTATCACGGACAAACTAGCTATCCAATCTCACATCTACGAGTTTTACCTTGATCTGTACTGCTCAGAGGAGCCTCAGATCCTGCCGCTTTCTAGGGATAGTTGGGCCTCGACAGGGAGAACCTCGGCTGAAGAGAACCAAGAGCTGGCTCTTTCCTTCCTCCCGGAAGAATTAGACAAAGTTTTACAAGAAACCAAAACTGACACTGCACTAGGCCCAGACGGACTCCCAGTCCTGTTCTTCAAAACCTTTTGGCCACTGGTTAGACACCTAGTCTTGCATATTCTGAATGGCTTTGCCTTAAGAATGGTTGACATCTCTCGGCTGAATTTCATTGTCTTATCTTTAATCCGCAAATTGCTTGGGGCAGATTCGATCAAACAATATCGACCCATTGCCCTTATCAACGTGATTTTCAAGCTGATATCTAAAGCCTATGCCTCTCGTCTTGCCCCGGTAGCGCACCGCATCATCTCCCACTCTCAAACAACGTTCTTGAAAGGGAGATTTATCCAAGACGGAGCTCTGGCCCTGCATGAAATCATTCATGAACTTAAATCTGCAAATCAGGAGGCGGTAATTCTCAAGCTTGACTTCGAAAAGGCATATGACCAAGTCAGTTGGAGTTTTCTGCGTGAAGTGCTCTCCTGAAAAGGATTCGAATAAGGTTTTAGAATTCTACAGCTAGTGCAAGGGGGACAAACCGCGATTAGTATAAATGGAGAAATTGGGCCTTTTTCCGAAACAAGCGTGGTGTAAGGCAGGGAGACCCGATTTCTCCACTTCTGTTTGATTTCGTGGCTGACGCGCTAGCTCTAATGCTAGATGCAGCATCTAGAGCTGGACACATCAAAGGGGTTATCCCCCACCTTATCCCTGGTGGCGTCTCTCATCTTCAATACGCCGACGACACGATCCTGCTGATCCAAAACGACAATCTCAGCCTGGCCAACTTAAAATTCCTGCTCATCTGTTTTGAGTTACTCTCTGGGCTAAAAATCAATTACCTCAAGAGCGAGGTCATTGTCATGGGAGTCTCCCTCCAGGAACAAACAAGAATTGCTAATCTACTAAACTGTAGGGTGTGTTCTTTCCCCTTGACTTACCTTGGCCTCCCTATAGCTGATAGGAGGCTAACCATGGTTGACTTTGATGGTCTGGTTGGACAAGTAGGGCATAGAGTGGACCCATGGCAGGGACGCTTTATGTCCTCAGCAGCACGGCTTACCTTGATGACGGCATGCCTGTCTAGCCTCCCAATATACACAATGAGCCTATTCCTCCTTGCTAATGGCACGCACGCCAGCCTTGAGAAACACCTCAACATATTCTTTTGGGAAGGAGTTGGGGACAAAAGGAAGATGCATTGGCTGAACTGGCCGGCAGTATGCAAACCTAAAGACCAGGGCGGTCTCGGGATCATAAACTCAAAAAAGCTAAATATCGCCCTAATGGCTAAATGGTTGTGGAGGCTCATCGCCGAAGAAAATAACCAGGCGATGTGGGCGCGCATCATTATAGCCAAATACCCTAGTGCAGCTAACATCCTAGTTTCAACTCCCGTGGGAGGGTCCCAATTTTGGCACAATGTACACAAAGTTCGCGATGCCTTTAGACTTGACCTCAAATTCAAACTAGGGAATGGAACAAGGATCCTCTTCTGGACGGACTGGTGGTCGGGAGAGTCCCCCTTCAGCACAAGATATCCTCACATGTTTGACATATGCTCCTCCCCCAATATCTCAGTAGCCCAAGTGCACAATGGAGAAGGTTGGCTAATTAGATTTCGTAGAACCTTTGGGCCAGACAAACTAGCCCAGTGGGGCCAGCTTTGGGCTGAAATTGAGCACCAAGAAACGTTGTGAACACCGGATTCTATCTCTTGTGCGCTTGAACCTTCTGGCATGTTCTCCACCAAATCTCTGTACTCTAGGCTTTGTCAGGGTAACAAATGGCCCTGTGCTCGAGCTATCTGGGGTGCATCTGTCCCCCTAAATGCGAAGATCTTCACCTGGCAACTGGCCATAGATAGGTTGTCTACAAGAGCAAATCTTCTTCAAAGACATGGCCCCTCTAATGGCTGATGTGCACTCAACAATGCTCCTGAAGACGCTAATCATGTTTTTTCAATTGTTCTGTAGCCAAATTCTTGTGGAGTTGTGTTCGCCAATTGCTAGGTGTTCAGTGGAACCCTTTGTCCTTCTCTGATTTTTTCCTTATTTGCGCTCTATCTCCCGTAGAGCAAAGAGACTTGTTTGGTTTTTATTTGCTGCTCAAAGCTGGGCGCTTTGACAAACAAGAAACAAGTTCTCAATTGAACAGAAATTTCCCAAACAGCCAGCTGATGTGGTGTTTAAAATGTTCTTCTTCATGCAGCACCGGCGCCCGCTCATCAGAAGTAAGGACCTCGCCCTTCTTGAGGAGCTCCTGCACCTGACCAAGACGTTGCTGGAAGAAGTCTACTCGCGCAGAAGCTCCAGTTCTTAGTCTTCTCTTTCAGTTGTTGTTGTCCTGCGTGACAATGTATTTGGGGAACCCTATGTGGCCGTTATCAATAAGCTGGTATCCCCAGCCTTAAACTGTGTTGTGAACCTCGCTTCGGCAGGACTTTATTAATTTAAAGTCGGGCTCCAAGCATTTTATCTAAAAAAAACTAAATTCTCGGCACCTCATGCTATGTTTTAAGCGTGTGTTAATGAAAAATATTCTTCGCGACACAGAGGGATGGATCCAGGTGTTAAAAATAAAATTGGCTACTCTTTAAAAGTCAGGCTCGGCATATTTCCCGACAGGATTTTTTTGTTTTTGCCACTCTATTTTTTTGCCCATTTTGCTTTTGTCACTCTAAATTTGCCATTTTACTTTTGCCCCTTTAAGTGGCAAAACCAAAATCAACATAACAACTATAGTGGCAAAGCAAAACAAAATATCACTATTTTCATTTTGTTTTTACCCCAAGAAGGGCAAAAATGATGTATTACCAGGGACAACAGGAACTGACAGGGCAAAAGAAAAATGAAAAAATTTAGAGTGGTAAAAGCGAAATGAAAAAAAATAGAGTGGCAAAAAAATTCCCTTTCCCGAACCCGAAACCAGAAAAATCCGAACCCGATCCTGAAAAATATGATCATATTTTCGGAGGCAACTCTGAATCCCAAAATTATTTCAAGAAATCCGGGCTTGTAATGTTGGCCCCCGAACAGCCTGAATACCACGAATTAGAAAATAGCCCAGTAAGAAATTAATAATGGCACAATCCAACTTCTCACATAACTGAATCCCACTCGTTGCCCTCGTAGATCGGGCAAACCAGCTGCCATGAGCCGCGAAATGGATGCCATGAACCTGATTCTCTTCTTCCGCTTCTCGCCCACCGCTCTCCACCCGCCATCGCCACCCAAATCCCTCTTCTTCGGCACTTCCTTCCCACTCCGCCCTCTCACTGCCCAACCCCTGTCACACCTCCTCCGCCCCGGCTTGCAGTGGTGGCGCAGGCGAGGCAGTGAAGCGCCGCAAGGAGGTCTCTTCTTTGACAATGTGATCCAATAGGAAAAGAAGCTCAAGCTCGTCCCCAGGCTGATTTCGCGGCTCCGCTCAGCCTTCGTAAGATTCGTGAGAAGCCGCAACGTTTCCCTGACTCCGACTGTCACTGTTGCGACGCTTCCTGTCGCCTAGCTTTCTCTTCTGAACTTCGGGCTATTTAGGATTTCCTGAACCCGAACCCAAATTTTCAGGAAACATTTTTTCTCATGAAATTTCAGGAGTCATTCTCTGAAACCCAAAATATTTTTTACCCGAATTTCCCGTCACGAAATTTTGGGTAATCCCGAGCGCCCAGCTGATGCATGTAAAATGCGTACATGAACTTTGCATTATATTACTTATATTTCAATCATATTTGCATCATATAAGGGTTATATCATTGATTTATATTGATTTTGGGAATATTTCACAGTTTCCCTATTTTTCTGGAATTAACCCTGCACTGGTAGAAAACCCTATTTTCTATATTTTGATGTTTCAGGGACCCAAACGACGTCCAAATGACCTGAAAATTTACGAGCATCAGTTTTTGGAAGGAACAAAGTGTAGGAGCGAAGGAAGCGAACAAACGGAGACCCGAGGGACAAAAGAGGTGGGCCCACGTGGCCAGATTCCTTGGCCGTGTGGGACCCCCTATCTTGGGCCTCGAGGCTCCGTTGCCGTCGATCTTTTCTCCAGAACATTCGTCTTGACCTAAAACCGACTATAAAAATAGTCCCTGACGCCCTTCGGAAGGGAGCGCCGCAGAAACACAGAAACACGGAAACCACGAAACAGAGACCTGGAATTGCAGATTGGAGGGGGAAAACTCCGGCGGGGCGCTGCCGGGGTGGTCTCTATCTTCTCCAACATCTCCATCATCATCACCATGACGAAGGGGGAGTAGTCCACCCCCTGGACATTGGGTTGTGGTGGTAACTTAATCTAATCTCTCTATGTATGATC
Source organism: Puccinellia tenuiflora (assembly GCA_012064385.1). Classification (NCBI taxonomy): domain Eukaryota; kingdom Viridiplantae; phylum Streptophyta; class Magnoliopsida; order Poales; family Poaceae; genus Puccinellia; species Puccinellia tenuiflora. The sequence continues at coordinate 1,222,978 of QRDG01001409.1, forward strand.
ATTGTTGAAGTCCATATGATGTGCCTTGCATAAGTATGGATCTATCTATGTAATTCCTATGGTGGATATTGTGGTATGAGATGATATTTGTTATGCATTTACCGTTGTGTTGGATCTTTTATGACTTGTCATACTTTGGAGATATTCTATGATGCATGTGATGGTTCGATTTATGCATAATGCCTTGTTTATCCATTCATGAGGTGATTGACACCACCAAGTGTAGATAGATGAGAGAGATGTGGTCATGCACACGAAATATGAATCATTGCACTAGTGTTTAGAATATTGTCCATTATGAAGTATGATGTATGTAGGTACGGGATGGCCGATGTGACAAACGGCATATTATTGAGTGACACAATACAGCCCAACATCCTTTATCTGGGGGTAAAAAGGAAGAAGTATGATGTGGGAGTGACAACAAACCACACTAGCCCTTATGAGGGTGACCTAGCAACACAAATGATTATTTTCTTTCAACTATGTGTTTTGGGACATGTAGCCGTCATAGAAGTTTACCATTAAAGCATGACAATTGTGTGTACTTTTTATCTATAACATGATAATCACCATAGATGGGAGAGAGGATTGAGTGAACCCATGAACCCATGTCCATTGTTCCTATAAGAGAAAACCTTTGTCTTGTCCTCTTGCATTGAACAGGATTGGGACACTTTTACATTCTTGTTTTTTTACATTAAACTTCCATCCATTAAATCAACCATCTTGTTCTTTAAACCTGTTTAGTGCATAATCAACTAAAACTTGTGACACTTTAGTTGTAGAGAATAGATAACTTTTCCTTCTTGCTCCTGCGGATCGATACCCTACTTGCACATTGCGAGGTGGTACAGTGATCCCCTGCTCTTGGGGGTTATCACCAGCCTGATTTAAAATATCCGCATAGAAAATATCAAAAATAAATTCCCATAGTTAGATAAGAAGTACTACACAATCATAAGATCTTAAGTTTAGATTGAATTGATGTAATATATGTACCTATTTCGCTGAAACTAAAATACCATTGGTACATGCTCCTGTTGTTTGATGACCCACAAGTAAAGGGGATCGCAACAGTCTTCGAGGGAAGTAAAACCCAAATATTGATTCGACACAAGGGGAGCCAAAGAATATTTATAAGCCTTAGCAGCTGATTTGTCAGATCAGCTACACCTGGAAAGTAACTCACTTGGTGCAATTTATCAGTAGCAACAGTAGTATAACAGCAGCAGTAATAAAGTAACAGTAGTAATAATGTAAAAACAGCAATAGTAGCAATTGTAGTGACAACAGGATTAAAACAACGTAGGCATAGGGTTGTAAATACGGGTGTTGCATGGATGAGATAGTTAATGAAATAATTACTAAAGGCAACATGCAGATAAACAAATAAACAATATCGAGGTGCTAATAAACATAGGCATGTATTCCGTAGGTAGTCGTGCGTGCTTGCAATAAGATACTTGCACGACATCTTTTGTCCAACCATCCCGTGTCAGCGGGGCCTTTATGAGGAACCGAAAGGTAATTAAGGTACTCCTTTTTACAAAGTACCGGAGCAAAGCATTAACATTCAATGAATACATGTAACCCTCAAGTCAAAACCATCCCCTCCGGTTGTCCCAAAAGCTGTCACTTTGGGGCCTCGGGTTCCAGACAATAACAGGTGCAAACAACTTGTAGATATGATCCAAAACAACATTTATCATAATATGTTCAGTTCTGAAAACATGGCACTCGGGCCCTAAGTGTCAAGCATTAAGCACACCAAGTTGCAACAACGATAAAAAAAACACTCTCACAGATACTAGGCATCATGCCCTACCAATCTGACATCTTATTACATGAACAATCTCATCCAATCCCTAACATCCCCTCAGCCTACAACGAGGAATTACTCACACATGGATGGGGGAATCATGGATGGTCGATGGAGAGGCGGTGGTGATGGCGATGGCAACGATCTCCCCTTCAATCCCCGTCCCGGCAGGGTGCCGGAACAGGAACTTCTGGTCTCCGAATTACGTTTCGAGGAGGCGGCGGTGCTCTGTATCTTTTCTGAAAAAACGATCGGGGGTTTTGACATTTTTAGGTCGAAGAAAGTAAATAGACGAAAGGAGCGTCGTCGATCGAGCCTACAGGTGGCCAGGTGGGCCCCAAGCGCGGCCAGGTGCCACCTGGGAGCTGTGGGCACCCCCCCGCAGCTCCCCTTTTGGCTCTGTGGGTCTTCTGCCAAAATAGATTTTCTGAAATTTTTCTAGATTTTTCCGAGATTTTTGATTTCTGCACAAAAATAAGACACCAAGGCAATTCTGTGAAAACATCGTTAGTACGCGCTAGTTCATTCAAATCATGCAAATTATAGGAGAAACAACAACAAAAGTGTTTGGAAAATTAGATACGTTTTGGACGTATCATTGTTTAATATACATATGATTTTGTTTTCAAAATAACTAGGTGTGCATGTATCTATACACCCATGGGCCATGGCCCTACATGGATCTGTCCCGGACAGCACATGATTCACCATCATAGAGCTGCCATTGTCGCAGGCTACCATCTCAGGCGCTCCTGAAAACCTCCCGAGCTCCGTCCCGATGCTGGCGCGAGCGCCGTCGCACGGCGGAGCCTAAGGACTTCACAAGGATGTCACTGCTGAACAGATTACCACCCAGATCCATCGTCGACCACATAATAGAACATCGCTTCAGAGAAGGGACCTGGAACACGTTTATTTGTACAATGTCACCGCCTTCGTCAGAGCCAAAAAGTTGAGCGCTCGAGAACCTAAACAAGAAAGAACCTAATTAACCCTAAAGCTTCACAGCCGTGAGTCACGGCTGTACAGTGGAAGATTGGCCATTGCTACTTTGGGCAGTGTCGTGCAAGCAGCGAAGGTGAGGCCATACGGTAGCGTACAAGAACCATCGCCAGCGCGGGAGGCGAGACGGTACTTGAGAGGCCTGGGGATTGGACGCACGGCAGCCGAGGTCGGAGAGCAAAGCCGGTCGGAAGCAGGCCGGCCGCGACGCCGACGGTCGCGCGCCAGCCATGCGTGCCCGTCCAAACTGTCTCGCGCATGGCCGGCCGGCGGTGGAGCTACGTCTCGATCGATCTCGGCGTCTGGTCACCTCGATGGAGCTGACGGCCGGCCGGGCGTACGACTCCACGCCATACGCGCGCGCTTCGCAAGGTGGCCGGCCTGCCGGGAACGACGAAATTAAGCACGCCAGAGTTGGCTGGAAGCTAGCAGGCAACGTGGACGAATCGACCGACCAAGGGTGTACCTGGTTGTGCATCCTTGGCACGAAAGATGCCGCCGGCCGGACCCCGTGTAGCTAGCTGGTGGCGACTGCAGATATGGAAAGATGCGCGGCTGGTCACTACGGGGCCAGAACATGTCGCAGTTGATCTGAGATCTGACTGCATGCGTAGGTGGGAGCGAGCGATACATGTTTACTGCGTGCTACTAGCTCGGTTCCCTCGTCCTACGTCACGGTTGAGCTACCGGGACATTTTGATAGGGACATTTTTTCAAAATGCCTCGAAAGCTTACAATTAAAGGCATTTCAAGCAAAGTGCCACCAAAAGTCATATCCTTTCGGGGCACAAATTCAAAATGCCCCCAAACGTCATAGTTTTCGGGGCACAAAATCAAAGTGCCCCCAAAAGTTTGTTCGAAACACTAAGATTCTTCTAACACATTTGGATGATAATTAAATTCTTCATCTAATGGCCATGAATGTCGAGTTTGTTTCCCGGTCGATATTCATGGTCATTTGATGAGATCTTGATAAAGGCAGAAATTATGTTTATTTCTCTTACATCTAACTTATTTTTTAAAATTTATACTAAACTGAAGTTGCCCTTTTCATAATCTATTTAGACATACAGAGATAAAACTCGACTTACATGTAGGTAAACACTCAAACATATATGTCTTGTTTCTTCTCTAGCTAAACATAAAACCATAGGTGTTCCGTCTAATGCACAAAAAAAACTACATGCGATAGACCGGGACTAGCGTGAATGTCAGGAGTGGCGGAGCATGACACGACCACAATGCTTAATTATAGGGAAGCGCCATAACCCATCACAACTTCTATAGCCTCTCAAATGAATCAAACTAAACCAACAAGTGCTAAATTCATGAGCAACTCATCTCATGTATGCTAGACCCCATCCGATAGGAGGGAGCACGTCCCACTGGAAGTAAATCGCACTGACGTTATATTTTTCGTTTATGAAAGGGGTCAATTCTTCCTCCTCCGTCCCTGAATATAAGACATTCTGACAGTTGAATCGAACTGTTAGGCCGTGTTATATTTAGGGACGGAGGGAGTAGTTTATAGGTTTAGTAATGATAAAACTGATAGTAGTGATAAAACTAAAGAAAGTGGTTCGAAATTTTGACAGTTTTTCACCTGAGTCCACCAATACATGCATAAATCAGTATTGATCGACAGCCGAGCAATGCTACATCCACGGACAGATAAGAAGGAGCCACGTCAGCCCGTAGGAAACTTCCCGTACGTTTCTTCCCGTAAGTCCAGCATTTTCCATCGACAGCCTGTTCTACGGCATGGTTACGAAGCGAGAAGCTAGCTACTCCTAGTATTAGTTGTACAACAGAACGAATAGCTGGGAGGAGGCAAGAGTAATGCAGAAATGCAACATACAACGAAGGAGAGGAAGCGAACAAAAGAGGGAAGCAGACAAACAAGGGTGCAGCTGCAGGTGGAGAGCGAGGAGGGAATGGTGATAGGACGACGGATCGATACGTGCAGTACTACGTCGATCTCGATGACATGTGCGTGCATGCAGTGCAGTGCAGGAGAAAAGCATCAGCGATGACTGGGTACAAGTACAACATATATGGACATGGTAAGTCGACAAAATAGGAGCGTACTCACGAATATTTGGGCCGCGCCCACCCCGGAGGCAGCGAGCGAGTGCGCGACAGCCGTGCTTCTGCTTGCATGGGAGAGATCTCTCGCTCTTTTTACGGTGTCCCGACACCCTGGCGTTGGGTGAAAGGCTTGAGGCTGTATTACTATTTGTGGGAGCCCGCTTCTTGGCTCCTGTGTATAGCTAAGTCTCTGATGATCACATGAATCGACGGTATCAGTGTAGCGAGCTAACTATGTAGCTACGCCCAAACATGTATAACTTGCTCCTGGATTTTGTCCACGGGCTGCGCATGCCGGACTGAAAAGATAAGTCATCATGTAACTTTATCCATTTCACTGTCTTTGATCAAGATCTAACGGATCACATTGATATAAAATTTTAACTCAGAATTCAAACTCTGTAGCAGAATCGACTTTCAGTGGCGGCATAGCAGGGTCATGTGCAACACGTCGCTAGTATCCCAATCGACCTGCCACTACTAGTATATTTTCTACTAGTGGTGGTCGGAGTCGAGTTCTATTTCCGAACTCCCGCATTCACCCCTGACCTACTCTCCCAAGTTGTCGCCTCCATGTTGGATCTGTATTAGGAGCCGCATACACTCCAGATTCTCAGGCCACGCCGCCGGATCTACTCCTCCTCGTCGAGTGACCAGTCTCCTCCAAGCCCTTTCCTAAATTGACGTCGGTATAGCCTCCTTTTACTCTCCCTAGGGTTACCTAAATGATCTTGAGGAGCTATACTAGGTTCTTGTGGCACAAGGTTCCCAAATCTCGTGTTTGTTGCGGCAGTAGCAATAGGTAACCCTTCTTCTGGGAATTCTATCTAAACCGGAAATTCCCTTACTGGAGAAATTATTTCCATAGGATCTTCCGTCCAAGTGGTTCGGAACTTCTGGCCTGCACATGGGAACTTCTAGTGTATATCCCACGTTCCAGTTGCAGTTCTTCATGTTGCTTTTTCTTTGGCCTTCTGGAGTTGTGTGTTTACCCCTACTACCCCCCAAAATATTTTCCATAGGTGGCTCTCATGGTTCTCGTTCTCGTCGTGATCAAAGTGGCCATTCCAATACTCGTAAGTGCACCGATGAAGACGGTGTTCATTTCAACTCCTTACCAAGCTATTGAAGGTTCCATCTTGTAGTTTACAACATTTTAGTACTTTAGTACGAGACCCTTTTGGGACCTAGTTAAGTGATATGGTGCCCCAAGTGGTCTTCTCGTTCCACGAGAGGTTGCACAATAGTTTAGCATTGGTATGAGTGTTTTATTTTTGGGATGAAGACCCTTCTGCTTCGATTCGTTTACTTTCTTTTATTTGATCTTTCTGTCTGTAAATTTCAGTTCTCATACTTGTCTTTTTACTAATGATCAATATGTGAGCGTGTTGCTTATAGGGATTAGTCGCACATCACTAGGAATGGGTAGATAGAAAATTGTAAGGGCGGTGAAAGTTGTCACGGTTAGAGTACTTTATTATGGTGTGTATTTTCCCAATTGTATAGGATTTTCCGTATATGTACCCAAGTCTTGTGTACCATATATTCGCACCTTGATCTATTCAATAGATACAAGTTGCATCTATAGTATGGTATCAGAGATAAGATTTTCGCTTTTATATAATTTTTTCACACATGCAACCCTTCCGGCTGCTGCTGCCCAACGCCATCTGTCTCTTGGTCGTCTTCCCCGCCGCCGCTTTCTGGTTGTTGCCTGACGCCGCCCATCTCCGGGTCGTCTTTCCTGCTGCCGTCTTCTGGCTGCTGCCCGACGCCACTCATCGTCAGGTCGTCTTCTCCGCGACCAGTCATTGTAGTGTTGTGAATTTCAAAGAAGATGTATTAGATAGTTTAGAGTGACGACTTAGACATAAGACTATCTCAGACGACTTACATTTCGAAAAAGCGGTAATAGCATACAATAATATATCTCAAAGCTAACGCGATAAATTTATTCATGATTGTTTATTGTCATGCAGATTTCATCTGCGTTGCACTGAACCCTATACAGTGCAACTTGCTAGTATTATATCATTGGCACTCTCTCCGTTCCATATTTGATGACTCCTAAATGTATCTAGATGTATTTCACGTCCACATACATCTATATTTGACAGTCATGTAATATAGAACGGAGGGAGTAGATCGGAAACTACATTTGTCATGGCTGTTAAGGAAAGGGAGCAAACTAGACCTGATAATTTTGTATATAGAAAAGCACTTTGCATGAAACAGATTAATGGAGGAAAAGGCAAAAGGAGGATCGATGGGCCGGGAGAAGGAAACGATGAAGAAAACGATGTATACTTTTTTTTAGAGCCAAAACGATGTATACTTAGGTGGGACGCGGAAAGCTATTTCTAGCTTTTTTATTAGGAAGATGTTTTGCCATCTAAATTAGCCTTTTTCTTTCTTCCCATTTCGCGCGCACTACCGTTATAGCGACCCAGAAAATCTGAGCTCGATCTCAGTGCCAAGTGCGCAGATAAAACGGCTTTCCATCTCAAATATGCATCTCGGCATATGCATCCCATACCTATAAAAAGTGCTCAGTTAATGATATCTCTCCAATCATTTTTGGACGAACTTGACCTACCTATCTACTCACTGTCCCATGAACACAAAAATAATGGAGTACATCTTTCCGTCCCATGAACACAAAAATAATGAAACCACTGTGATGTGTTGTTTGCACGTACACACGGCTGCACAGCAAAGAAAGAGAGAGAGATTACTGTATTGCTAGCAGCAGACTGTTAGTTGGTTTGTTATTCCTGGTTGCAGTCTCCACTAACGCCGTCGGTTTTTATATGTAGCAAGCGTAGAAGACGGATCAGGTTTAGTCCAATCAAAAGCTAGTACAGACCAATTGGGTGTTGGAGACTCGTTTCTCAGTTGACTCCGATCCCTTCTTTCTTAAGTTGTTCATTTCCAACTGCTGTGCAACAAGTACAGACCAACGAATCGAGAATCGACACTTTCTAAGTTGCAAAAAGAAGCAGAGCAATCACGCAGAATCGAAATCACAAACATTTCAGTTCAATATAACTTTCACTGTCGTGCAAACAATGAAGTAGTAGTAGGTTATGTACGTACGAGGGAAATATCAGAAATTAAATACAGGTTTTGTTTATTAGAAAAATCGGCAGAAAGCCAGAAAGTAGTCCTGAATGGCCTGCTGAGGCATCTTGGAGCTCGAGCTCCATTGAGTATGGTATTTAAAAAAAAAGGTATTTGAAGGTTTCAAATGATGCTGACAACAATTTAAGTGTACATATAGATGTATTGCATCAGCGTGTAAAATTTCATTAGGAATACTTTATCCTCAAGTCTACACAAAAAAGGACAAAAATGTTGATCTCAAAAGGTGAACAATACACTATTTTTGGACCCGTAAATGTCAGAATTGGTCGTTTTTTTTTTGTGTAACTTAAGAGTATGAGAGGATAAACAATGCACAATTGCATAGGAAGGTGTCTCCGCTGGATTGGGCCTGAAGTATACTGCTCACCTTTTTCATAAACTTGAGCCATGCACTAGGTGAACTCGTTCAGTTAATATGGTATGAAAATTTAGAGGTCTTGAAGTTAAGACTCTGATACACAATTTAAATTATATAATTGTCCATTTTTTGTCACCGCTAAGGTATGGGCAATGGAAAGGTGGGAAGCAAGAAGGAAACCTTTTTAATGCAAGCAGGAGCAAACTTTAAGAGAGCACGAATAGAATAGTGACATGAAGAGTGGCATGATTTCCACTAGTCAACTCGTACGCGAGTAACCAAAAACGTCTGAAGTGTCTCCAAAAGCTAACCATTTATTTCCCCGTTAAACAAACTAATCTTACATATAAAGTGTTCAAATATTAGGAAATTTCAAAAGGTACAGAAGAGACTTGATTTATGTAGATCAAAGTTTTTTATGGCTGACTGATGGAGTAACTCAGTGGAATATCATGTCGACCAAAAGATCAAGATGGGTTGGGGTAGAGTATTGAATTAGAAAGTCGTGTGACAAGAGTTACTACACAACAAATACCTTCATTCAAACACTCTATCGTAGGTTAACAGGAAACCAACTGGCTCACCTTTTTAGAAAGGGCTACTTAAAGTCAATAAGAAAATCTCTCTCGTGGCTCTTTTCTTGGCGGTGGCCTTGATTCTCGTTTTTGGGAGGATAGTTAGTTAAGCAAAATACCCCTATCTCAACAATAGATATCCCTCTATAAAATTATACAACAGACGGCCGGGCGACAATGCTCTGATCGGGAATAAATGGAAAAGATGGTTGCATTTGGTCCAACGCTTGATGAATGTTGGATAATCTAATAACCAACATGTTTTCAACTGTGGATTAATGATATGTTTCTGACGTATCTATAATTTTTTAGGGAAGTGCTAGGCGTCCCCCGGGGGCTCAAAACTTTCCAGCCCCCGGGTTCTCCTGCTGACACGTGTCCATTTCTGTTCCAGAATCCCGCTTTTGCTCCTATGAAGCAAAAAACGGTTCGATTGAAATAATAATTTTGTACTATTGTAGCAATTTTCAATTTTCGCTCAAAACCCCGCAATTGCTACTATGAAGCAAAAACGGTTCGCTTGAAATAACAATTTTGTGCTATTGTAGCAATTTCTAATTTTCATCCAAATCCCGCAATTGCTCATATGAGAGGTTGTAGCAAACAATTTATTCTATTATAGCAAAACTACAGGATAGTTGTAGCAAAATGTAAATTGTGCTATTGTAGCAAAACCGACTTCGCCGGAGACATCGCCAGAGATTCTCGCCGTAAACCTCGTAGCCCAAAAATTGTACTATCGTAGCAAAACTATACGACAATTGTAGCAAAAGTAAGTTGTGCTATTGTAGCAAAACCGACTTTGCTAGAGACATCACCGGAGACTCTCATCGGAGACCTCGTAGGTAGCAAAATCTTTATAATATTGTAGCAGAATAACAGAACTTTTGTAGCAATAAAATTCGTGCTACTGTAGCCCGCCGGAGATCTCATAGCATCGTTGGTTGCCACTCAGAGCACCAGCGAGCAACACACGTAGCATCGGCAACCAACTGACGCAGAACCACACCCCTTCCCTGACAGCACCACGGCCCTCCCATGGTAGCACCGCCGCCCGGAAATAGCAGCCGCGGAAAGCCGGCGAGCACACACACGGACGACGGCCGGTGCTTGCTGGGCGCGTCCGCGGGAGGCGGTGTTAGGCGAGCGCGGCCGCGGGAGGCCGGTGATGGCCGCAGGCGAGCACACGCGCGTGCAGGCCGTGGGAGGACGGCGAGCACACACACACGGCCTCATGGCGGCAGCTACGAAGTTGAGGCGCGTGGCGACGGACAAGTCGGAGCCCGTGGCGAGAAGAGGTTGGGAGCCAGGCTGCCATGGCGGCGCGCGGCCGAGCTTCACGGCGGGACAAAGTAGCAGGGGGTCGTCGAGGCTGGCGGCCATGGCGGGGCAGCGGCCGAGCTCGCCGGCGGTGGTGCTCGTCAGCTTCAGCGGGAAAACGAGCCGGCGGTGGTGCTCCGTGGGGCAACGCGCGGGTATAGGACCCTAGGGGGGCGCGGCGGCGGCAGGTCACGGGGACGTGGCAGGTCACGGGGATTGGAAGGGGATCGCTCTCGATCTCTCTGGAAAACGAGCAAGACGAAGGATGCGGATGGGGAACGAGAAGATGCTTCGTGGGTGGGCCCATAGGACGCGTGTCGCACGCGGAAGCAGGAGGCTGTGAGACGCTCGAACCCCCGGAGGTACGGTAGTATTTCCCATTTTTTATGTTTCATATTTGCTTATATATCAGTGCCACATGTTTTTATAATGTTTTTATATCATTTTGACATGATTTATGGAACTAACCTATTAATAAGCTGCCCAGTGCCAGTTCCGGTTTTCTGTTGTCTTTTTGTTTCAGAAAAGTTGTTGAGGCAAGTTTCTCGGAATGCACTGAAAATTTACAGGATTTATTTCCAAGTTGAAACAAAGACGGAGCCAGAAGGACGCCTAGAGGGGGAGGCCACAGCCTCCAGACACCCTCCAGGCGCGGCCGCACCCTAGGCCATGCCTGGATCCCACCTGGGCGGCTCCTTCACCTCCTCGAGTCGCCTCTTCACCAATAAATTAGTCTTCGACCCGAAAACCCTAAGTATCCGATCATATTTTTCAGAAGACGTCCAAGGCCGCCGCCATCGCCAACCCTACTCCGGAGTGATGCGTGAGTAGTCCACCACGGGACTACGGGTCCATAGCAGTAGCTAGATGGTTGTCTCTCCTCCTTGTACTCCATTGTTTAGATCTTGTGAGCTGCCTATCATGATCAAGATCATATTATCTGTAACTGCTACATGATTGTGTTTGCATGGATCCGATGAATTGTGGAAGTCATTACTTTTGTTCACCTATGTGTTATGTTTTATCTATGATCTTGCATCCTCTCCGATACTAGTAGATGCTTTGGCCAAGTAATTATTAGTGTTGTATGAGGGAGTATTTATGCTAGATAGTGGGTTCATGCCTCTCTTTGTCTGAGCTCGGGTTGACAGAAATGATTAAGACTAGAGATGTGTTGTTGCCACTAGGAAGAAAACATCGGTGTGATTTCCTTGTGTTATTTACATTGCTTACATTATGCACTTTGCTTATTGCAATGATCCGTTGCTTGCAACTTAATACTTTTGGGTGACATGCTGGATAGCGATCTCGGGGTGGATTATTAGTCATAGATGCAGTTGGATAAAGGTCTATGTATTTTGACATAATGCCCATATTAGATGAAACGGTGAACTATATTGTTTTATGATAGCATTGATGTGCGCCCACAATTCTGTCAATTGCCATGCTGTAATTTGTTTACCCCTACATTGTTTACAACGGTGAACTATATTGTTTAATGAAAACATTGTTGTGCGCCCATAATTCTGTCAATTGTCATGCTGTAATTTGTTTACCCATCATGTATATCCTTTGGAGAGACACCTCTAGTGATCTGTGGACCCCGGTCCTATTTTCCTACATTGTTTACAACCGTTTTAATAGCTTTCATCATCATTTGCTCGCTGGTCATATTTCACTCTCATCATATTTTACATCTGCACAATTAATCCTTTCTGTTCGGCAAGCCGGAGAGATTGACAACCTCTGTTTCGTTGGGGGCAAAGTACTTGTTTGTGATTGTGTGCTGGTCCGCGTTAATCTATAAGCGGCAGAGTAGATTGACACCTCGCTAAGCCTTCTCCAAGTCCTACTGGATCTGACAACCTTGGTTTTGTAATCAAGGGAAACTGCTGCTCTACTGCATCATACCTTCCTCTTGGGGTTCCCCAGCGAACGTGTGATCACGCCAACAAGCAAGCTTTTTCGGGCGCCGTTGCCGGGGACTTGGAAGCTTCAGCTAGGGGAGTTTCACACATCCTTTCACTTAACTTTGTTATTGTCTTGCTTAGTATATTTTTTTGTTAGTCTTGTTTTTCCTTTCGTTTGCTCTAAAACTGAAAAACACAAAAAAAATTAAAAATTCCAGCAACTAGTCTCTTTTTGTTTTGCTTAGTTTCTTTCTTCTATATTGTGGAAATGGGTTCAGCTAAGAACACCAAGTTGTGTGAATTCACTAGCACGAATAATGATGACTTTATATGCACACCTATTGCTCCACCGGCTTCCACAGCCGAATTTTATGAGATAAAGCCTGCTCTATTAAATCTTGTCATGAAAGAGCAATTTTCTGGTGTTAGTGGTGATGATGCCGCCTCTCATTTAAATAACTTTGTTGAGCTATGTGATATGCAAAAAATAAAGAAGTAGAGGGCGACATCATAAAACTGAAACTTTTTCCTTAAGAGGACGTGCTAAAGATTGGTTATTGTCTTTGCCTCAGAATAGTATTGATTCTTGGACTAAATGCAAAGATGCTTTTATTGGGAAATATTATCCACGTGCAAAAATTATACAATTAAAGAATAACATTATGAACTTTAAACAATTTATAATGAACATGTTGCTCAAGCTTGGGAAAGAATGAAATCTCTAGTTAAAAACTGTCCCACTCATGGACTGACTACTTGGATGGTGATCCAAACTTTTTATGCGGTATTAAATTTTTCTTCAAGGAACCTATTGTACTCGGCCGCTGGGGGTACCTTCATGTCCACCACATTATGTGCTGCAACAAAACTCTTGGATGAAATTATTGCAAATTATTCGCAATGGCACACCGAGAGAGCTCCTAGTGGTAAGAAGGTAAATTATGTCGAGGAAATCTCCTCTTTACGTGATAAGGTTGATATGATTATGTCTATGCTTGCTAGCAAACAAGTTCCTATTGATCCAAATAATGTTCCTTTAGCTTCTTTGGTTGCTCAAGAGTAACAATTTGATGTTATTATTGTTAAGAATAACTTCAACAACAATGCTTATAGGAACAACTTTGGTAATAATAATTATAAACCATATCCTTCAAATAATGTTAATCTTTATGGCAATTCTTATGGTAATTCTTACAAAAATAATAGAGGTGTGTCCTCTGATCTTGAAAGCATGCTTAAAGATTTTATCACTTCACAAAAGGCTTTCAATAAAATTGTTGAAGAAAAACTAGAGAAACTTGATAATCTTGTTATTAAAGTTGATAGTCTATCTCATGAAGTTTATTTCCTTAAAATAAATTTTTTGCCTCATGATGTGTTAAGGAACATAAAACTTTAAATTCCATACAAGTTACAATTGATAATAATATAAGAATGTTGGCCGAATTACATGCTAGGTGGGAAAGAGAAGAAAAAGAGGCTGAAATTGCTGAAATTAGTAAGGTTGCTAATGTTTGCACTATTTATACTATTGAGGATATTGAAATGTTAAATGCTCAAGAGTCATCTACATCACCTAAGTATGCTAATGGTAATAGAATTGGAGTTGGGAAAATTTCTACCATGCCTAAAAAGAACCCAAAACTTTCAGTCAACATAGAAACTATGGTTGATAAAAATGCTGAAATTAGTTTTGATGACATGGATTCTTTAGGTGATAATGCTCCTGTTATTTTTTATGACAATGATCTTGATTTTGATAATTGTAACCTTACTGAAGTTATAAAGTTTTTACAAAAGCTTGCTAAAACACCTAATGCTAGTAAAATGAACTTGGCTTTTACTAAATATATTACAAATGCTCTCATTGATGTGAGGGAAGAAATGAAGGGGTCGTTGCATAGAAAACAAAAAATTTCCTACGAAACAAGCGGAAGAAACCCCACGATCTAGATCTATTAGACGAAGGTAGCGAAGGTGAGATCCAATCTCTTACCCTTGAAGATCGAACAAACGCATTTTGTCGGTGCAGGGGTTGGCTAGTCGATCCCCGCAACTAGACTCATCTAGTCGCGAGGAGATGTATTATCCACGCGATCCAATCCGATGGAGCACCGCACGAGCAGCGCCTCCGCGGTATCCACATGTACGGCTCGATGTAGACTCCGCCTTCTTGATCCCGCAAGCAAGGAGGGAGTGGCTAGATAGATCTCGACACCACGACGGTTGTGGTGGCGTTGATGGTGTAGATCTCCACGAGCAGGGCTTCGCCAAGCCAAGCAAGAGGAGAGGGAGAGGAGGAGGTGGCGCAGCAGCAGACCTACAGCTAGGGGTGGTGCGGCAAGGGAGGAGGTAGTGGTGGCGGCATCCCTCCGGGGAGAGGGGTGGCGCAGGAGGTGGAGCGACTAGGGCAGGGGGCAACGGCCAGGTGGAGGAGATCCAGGGGGTGCGGCTGGCCTCCTTGGTCCTCCTTATATAGGAGGTCAAGGGGTGCGCCCCCATCTCCCTCTAGGGCCGGCGGCTGGGGTGCCTTGGCCCCCAAGCCAGCCACCCTAGGGTTAGGGTTGGCCGGCCCCCCTTTTGGGCTTAGCCCTAGACCGCATGGGCCTTTATGGCCAGGTGGTGCGGCTGGCCCATGAGGCCACTGCACCACCCCATAATTCCATGTGGGCCCCAAACACCTATGGGCCCCACTTCTAGACTCCTCTAGAACCTTCTAGAATATTTCGGTACCCTGCCGGAAAATTCCCGAACCTTTTCGATACCTCCGGAAACCACTTTCCTTATATAAATCTTATTCTCCGGACTCTTCCCAAACTCCTCGTGACGTCCGGGATCCTATCCGAGACTCCGAATCACCATTCGTTCATACCACTAAATATCTCAACGCTAACCCTAGCTACATCAGAGTGTTAAGTGTGTGACCCTATGGGTTCGAGAACATGCAGACATGATCAGATCAATAATCAATAGCGGGACCGAGATGCCCATATTGACTCCTACATATTCAAAGAAGTTCCTTATCGATTGAACCACGATGCCGGATATTCTTAATCTCGTATACGATTCCATTTGTCTCACTGATATTTAACTTGCCCAAGATTCGATCGTCGATATCTCCATATCTAGTTTCATCTCGTTACCTGGCAAGTTCTCTTTACTCGTCCATAATATAGGATATCCGTGATTAACACTTAATCACATGGTTGCAACCTTTTCTGATGCTATATTACCGAGAGGGCCCAGAGATATCTTTTCCGTCACAAGAAAGGACAAATCCCACTCTTGATTCATGTCACCCAACAAATACCATCGGAGATACCTGAAAGCCACCTTTATAATCACCCAGTTACGAAGTGACGTTTGATGTCCACAAAGTATTCCTCCGGTAAACAGGAGTGACATAATCTCATGGTCTAAGGAAACTATACTTGGCATATACTAAAAGTGTTGGCAATGAAACTGTGTGACAAGACCAATTGCAACTCTTTATTATCGGGTCTTGTCCATCACATCATTACTCCTAATGATATGACTCCGTTATCAAGTGACTATAACAAGTCCATGGTTAGGAAACTCTAACCATCTCTTGACTAACGAACTAGTCTAGTAGAGGCTTACTAGGGACACCTGGTTGTTTATATTCCACACATGTATTATGTTTCCAATTAATACAATTATAGCATGGATAATAAACTATTATCATAAACATGGATATGCTAATAAACCATTTTATTATTGCCCCTAGGGCATATTCCCAACAAGAAAATCTTAAATGTGAATTCTCTATTCCTAGGAAATTAGAGGGTCCTTGGGAACCTACCATTAAAATAAAAGTAAATGATTTTGAGTGTAATGCTTTGTGTGATCTTGGTTCTAGTATTTCTATTATGCCAAAAAAGTTATATGATGCCCTTGATCTTGGACCACTAAATGATTGTGATTTGAATATGAATTTTCTTG
Source organism: Puccinellia tenuiflora (assembly GCA_012064385.1). Lineage (NCBI taxonomy): Eukaryota > Viridiplantae > Streptophyta > Magnoliopsida > Poales > Poaceae > Puccinellia > Puccinellia tenuiflora. Next base: position 1,239,160 of record QRDG01001409.1, read on the forward strand.
ATGCCACTTCACATACACCTTTGGGTAAAATAGATGATGTTCTCATCATGGTTAATGGTAATTATGTTCCCGTTGATTTCATTATTATGGATCTTGATTTTATGCTTCCTTGTCCTATTGTTTCGGGAAGATCGTTTCTTAGAACTGTTGGTGCAGTTATTGATATGAGAGTGGGCAATATTAAATTTCAATTCCGAATGAAAAAAGGGATGGAACATTTCCATACGAATAGGATAAAGAAACCTTTTGATTCCATTGGTAAGCCAAAGAGTGGTTTTGAATTGGGCACTATTGATAAAACTTGAATTTGCCCTTTTTGCCTGGCTAAAAGGCGTTAAAGAAAAGCGCTTATGGGAGGCAACCAATTTTATTTTTACCTTTCTTTGAGTTTTGGGTCATGTTACTTCTGTAACAACTCCCTTTTATCTTTTTGTTTTGGTTTTTGGTGCCAAAAATAGCCTCTAAAGAGAGGAAGACTAATTGGTGAGTTTGCTGTCCAGAAATAGATTTCTGTTCTTCACTGTTCGAAAATCCAAACAATCACAGAACGTCATCTGTGGCTGCAAATTTTTCACATAAAGCATCCGGGTTTTGTCTACCTTTCTCTAGTTTTAAGTTTTCTGATTTGAGGTCCAGAAGTGCCCCGAATAAATTCATCTTTACAGTCTGTTCTGTTTTTGACATATTCTATCCTTAGTTTTGCATTGCTTCTTTCACGGGCAAAGTGAAGTTCTTTTCAAAGATGGAGCTTTACTTAGACCTTTGTGATAGTAGTTAATGTTTAACAAAAATAAGTTCATGATTTGTGCTTTGGAACTGAAGGAAGATATTGTTTTTGTGGACTAACCCCTCTAATGAAGTTGCTATAAGTTTTGCGTGAAGGAAGTTTTCAAGTATCCAAGTGTGAGGTGATGAAGGAAGATCAAAAAGGGATGAAAGCCTAAGCTTGGGGAGGCCCCCCATGGATCCTGCTCTGAAATATTCAAGAAGTCACAAGCGTCTAAGCTTGGGGATGCCCAAGGCATCCCCTTCTTCATCGACAATCATCGGTTTCTCTCATGGTACTATATTTTTATTCCTTTCCACATTATGTGCTGTTCTTGGAGCTCAGTTTGTTTCTACTTTCAGTTTGTTTGTGTCTTGTTCTCTAGTATTTGCAATAATTTGGATCCATGCATGCTTGTTTGGGAGAGAGACACGCTCCGCCTTTTCATTATACACTCATGTTCTTCACTTATATGTGTTGAGTGTTTAGCCTTTGTTATTTTTGCTTCCAGCTCTTGTTTTCAAGCATCTCTTGTTTAGAGTTGTTAGCTTTTGTAGTTAGGAAGTATTGCCCTTGTTGTTTCACCCTTTTAGTTTTGTTTCAAATAAGTTGATTGGTGTTTGGTTGAATGGAAATTATCATGTAGGAAGAGTTAAAAGTGCTGCTTAATCTTGTAGACCATTGTCTTGAATCTTTGATACTTGTCAATTGTTTAGAGATATGAAGTAGCTTACACTAGTAGGGAAAAGCTTATAGGGGAAAGCTTAGTAGTAGCGTGCGGTAACACCCACACGCTACAGCTAAGTAGTAGTAGCGTGCGGCCCAGAGCGCACACTACTAGTACCTATTACTAGTAGCGTGCGCGTCGAAACCACACGCTACTACTAGGTTGGGCCGAGCATACCAACCAGCTAGAAAATACTAGTAGCGTGCGCTCTGAGCCGCACGCTACTAGTATGTGCATACTAGAAGCGTGCATCCCAGAGCGCACGCTACTAGTAACTTGTCCAGATTCAAGAATATGCAAGTTCACCAAAACGCACGCTACTAATAATTTGGCTTGAAGCACCGCACGCCGACGCATGATTGGCCAGCAACACGAAGCTACGGATCGGTGACATGGCGTACTCTCTTTTCCTTTTTTTCCTTACCTTTTTTCTCTCCACCTAACCCTAACCCTATCCACACACAGACGCACACACACCACACACACGTGCGTACGATGCACGCACCCACACCATGCACACAGGGGAGTGCTGAGCTCCCCATCGTCCTCGAGCTCCCCGAGCCAAGGGCGCCGCCGTCGGTCGTGACCGCGCCCTACCTCCGACCCCGCCTCCCCGGCTCTTCCCCTCCGATGCCGCCTGCATCGTCCCCGTCCCCGCGCCAAGGGTGCCGCTGGCCGCCTCCGACCTCGTCGCCCCGGATCCGGCCCTCCGCCACCGCCCCCATTGTCCACCTCCCCGCGCAAGGGCACCATCGTCGATCTCCAGCGTGCCCTGCCGCTAGCCGCCTCCGACCCTGCCGCCCCGGCCCCGGCCCTCCGCCACCGCCCCCATCATCCACTTCCCCACGCAAAGGGCACCCCGACCGCCTCCCACCGTACGGACCTCGTCGCCCCGGATCTGGCCGCCACCCTCCGGATCGAGCACGATGCGCCGCGCCCGAGCTCGCCCTCGCCGTCAGCTCCTCCTCGCGACGCCCTCTCCTCCCCTTCGCCAGCAGCGGGCATATGGCCCCGTGCCTTGCCGTGCCTCCGACCCAGCGGCCAGGCCACCATGCCCTTGCCTCCAGCACCGGCCAGCCCCACGCCCGCTCCCTTCTCCTCCTGGCCGCCGGCCTCGTCCTGCTCCAGGCCAGCCTCCCTGACGACCCAAGCACCAGTTCCCTGCTATCGCGGCGGCGTATGCGGCAGCGGCATATACGGCGGCGCCGTATATGACAGCTGCGTATACGGTAGCGGCGGCGCATTTTTTTAAAAAAAATTCAGCAATTAGTACTAGCAGCGTGCGACACATCCAACACGCTACTAGTAACCAAGTAATACCAGCGTGCCCTAGTGCATGGCACGCTACTAGTAACTGAGTACCAACAGCGTGCGGTATGATGACACGCTACTAGTAACTGAGTACTAGTAGCGTGCGGAAGGCGCACGCTGCTAGTATCCATTAGCAGTAGCGTGACTATTGCAGCGTGTGCCCGCACGCTACTAGTAAGCCTTTTTCGCACGCCACTAGTAAGCTTTTCCCTACTAGTGTTAATGCTTAAACTTGTGTACCATCTAGTAAGAATAGATTAGTAAAGAACTGTCGTAAAACTTTAAAATTGTGATGCTTGTCCTGCTTGGTAGCTCTCAAAGTCTAGATATTATTTTTGCAAAGAGTTGGTTTGGCTAACAAGGTAGACGGTGTGAAGTCCAGTGGTTATGCATGATGTATATTTGTAGTCATTCAGTGAACCAAGTTGATGTTATGTGTTTGCTTGATATCCTGCTAAGCCCAAAAATTCCGTACTGAGAGGGAATACTTCTCGTGCATCCAACTCCCTGGGCCAAATATCTTTCCATTTGTGTCCACCATACCTACCTACATTCTCCTTTTTGTGCCTCTATTTTTAAGCTCATGAGGAAGCAGTAGGAACCTAGATATAACCTGTGACAAGCAAGGTCATTTCCCCCTTTCACCGGGTGTTGATGGTTCATGTCCTCACTTGAATTTGACCCAAGAGCGGATTAAGAAAAATATAAATATAACTCACCATTCTCCTTCGCACAATGAAAAACTAAGAAATCGGTCAAAACATTGGTTAGTGGTGAAACAAAGGAGAAAAGAGGAGCGACCTCATTCCTCTAAAACCAGCCGCTCTCAAAAGTATAAAAGCCTTGCTTCAAATGGGGGACTAGCTAGTTTCTTTACTGTGAAGTCGTTGACGAAAGCATGCATATCTCAAAACTGTTTTACTTCTGTCAAAAAAATAAAAAGCTCTAGCACATGACTAATCCCTGCTTCCCTCTGCGAAGGGCCTTTCTTTTACTTTTATGTTGAGTCAGTCTTCCTCTTCCTTCTTAACTCCTCAAGCAATCACTTGGTGTCAACTTTGGTTCATGTTTTACTTCATGTTATCTTTGAGTCTAACTGTGAAAACTTTTGTATTAACTTTATCTTGAGATAAACAAGTTGCAAGTTGAAGCTTTTTGCTGAAAACTTAAATCTTCCTTCGTGTTGGCCAAACCCCTTTGTTGAACTAATATTGCTTTGTGAGATATCAATCATTGTCAAGTGTTATACTTTTAAATCTCCAATGTACTCTTTTCTAGTAAATTCTTGCTTAGATGTTACACCTAGTTAATAATTGTTTGTTTCATTTAATGAACCTTTGTTTTGGATCAATGCATTCAGTTCATATGCTTTACATGATTACATGATCAAGATTGTGTTGGTAGCATGTCACTTCAAAAATTATTTTGTTATCACTTACCTACTCGAGGACGAGCATGAGTTAAGCTTGGGGATGATGATACGTCTCCGACGTATCTATAATTTTTTATGTTCCATGCTTGATTATATATCAGTGCCACATGTTTTTATAATGTTTTTATATCATTTTGGCATGATTTATGGAACTAACCTATTAACAAGATGCCTAGTGCCAGTTCCTGTTTTCTGCTGTCTTTTTGTTTCAAAAAAGTTGTTCTAGGAAGTTTCTCGGAATGCGCTGAAAAATTTACGGGATTTATTTCCAAGATGAAACAAAGACGGAGCCAGAAGGATGCCCGGAGGGGGAGGCCACAGCCTCCAGACGCCCTCCAGGTGCGGCCCCACCCTAGGCCGCGCCTGGACCCCACCTGGGCGGCTCCTTCGCCTCCTCGAGTCTCCTCTCCGCCTATAAATTAGTTTTCGACCCGAAAACCCTAAGTACCCGATCATATTTTCCAGAAGACGTCTGAGGCTGCCGCCATCGCCAAACCTAGTTCGGGAGGGTTCTGCAGCTCTTCCCGGCACCCTGCCGGAGAGGGGAATTGACACCGGAGGCATCTACACCACCATGCCTGCCTCCGGAATGATGCGTGAGTAGTCCACACAGAACTACGGGTCCATAGTAGTAGCTAGATGGTTGTCTCCCCTCCTTCTACTCCATTGTTTAGATCTTGGGAGCTGCTGATGCATGTAAAATGCATACATGAACTTTGCACTATAATACTTGTATTCCATTCATATTTGCATCATATAAGGGGTATATTACTGTTATTTAATGATTTTTGGTAATTAATAATGATTTCCCCTTTTTATGGAATTAATCCTGCGCAGGCAGAAAAACCCTATTTCTTTACTTATTTATTTCAGGGCCTTAACGACGTCATAATGAGCTGCAAATTTACGGGGATCATTATTTTGGAAGGAGGAAGACCTCGGAGTGAAGGAAGCAAGCAAACGGAGGCCGGAGGGCTAAAAGAGGGTGCCCCACGCGGCCCCTGTACCTGGCCGCGTGGGCCCACCTCTTTTGGGCCTCGTGGCTCCGTTTGCATCAATCCTTCTTCCCGAAGCTTCCTCGTGACCTAAAACCGACTATAAAAATAGTCTCCCGATGTTTTCCAGAGGGAGGCGGCGGAGAAACACAAAACCAGAAACAGAGAGATAGAAGGCTGCCGCCGGAGAACATCGAAGGGGGGAAACGCCGCCGGAATCCACCTCCGGAGGGCTCCACCCCCCTCCGGCGTGTTCATCATCAACATCTACAGCAAGATCATCTCCATCTCCCCCCAACGACATCTCCACCGTCTCCATGATGAAGGGGGAGTAGTCTTCATCAGGGTTGAGGGCTCATGCCGGTAGCTATGTGGTTTATCTCTCTCTCCCATGGTGTGATCTTTATGTGATCATGAGCTTTGTAATCTAGTTGAATCCATAGATGGTACTCTTCTTTATCTTATGAATTATGCTATTCAAGTGGTTTTATTAATGTAATTTCCGGAGTCACCTTTGTCCCATGGTGTGAAGTTGACAGTGTGTGCACCGTGTGTGGCTCTTAGGCTAAAGATTACATGAATACTTATCATGAGTTATTATTTGTGTTGGATGTCTCTATGATATTGTGGTGTTTGTTAGTACTATCTTTGGATGCGGATAGTGACAAGCATGAAGTGTCCCTAGATGTGGAATGCAACTTTAAGGTGTGCTTTTATAGCCCTACGCAATGGATTGGTGTTCGTTATCCAACTGGATTATAGTTTCGGGTAGCATAGTGAAGAGGAAATATCTATGTATTCAATTATATTATTATTGTTGAGAATGACCACTAGTGAAAGTATGATCCCTATGCCTTATTTCCAAACACCGTTTATACCTTTGTCTTGTCCTCTTGCATTGAAGAGGATTGGGACACTTTCACATTCTTGTTTTGTTACATTAAAAACTTCCATCCATCAAATCAACCACCTTGTTCTATAAACTTGTTTAGTGCATAATCAACTAAAACTTGTGACACTTTAGTTATAGGGAATAGATAACTTTTCCTTCTTGCTCCCGCGGATCGATACCCTACTTCCACATTGAGAGGTGCTACAGTGATCCCCTGCTCTTGGGGGTTATCAAGTACTTTTCTGGCGCCGTTTCCGGGGAGCGTAGCGCTTAAGTTTCTATTCTTGTGTGCACTAGACTTTAGATTTATTTTATCTTGTTTTATACCTTGCAATTATCTAAGCTTGGGGAGGTTCCTCTTTAACTTGTTTGGTTGTGAAGTTTTTCTTAGTTTTACTTTCAGTTTTGCATTTATCAAAAACCAAAAAACATTAGAAAATGGAAAACAACAAAAAAAAATAGCGAGCTTCATAAAATTTATCTTGAAATTGGTCATGATGCTTTTGAAGAGAAAATTAAAAAACCTATGGAACTTTATTTGCATAACAATCATGCTAGTAGCAATGTAATTAGTATGATCTCTTTGAATGTCATTGTGGCTATTGCTATGGAAAATTGCAAGCTTGGGGATGCCGGTTTTGATGAATGTGATCTTTTTAGTCCCCCAAGCTTTGAGGAGGAAATTTTCTTTGATGATACTATGGCTCCTATATATGATGATTATAATGATGAATGTGATCTTTTCAGTCCACCTACTATTGAGCATAAAATTTCTTATGATTATGATATGCCTCCTATATATGATGATTACAATGATGGCTATGGTAGTTTTACTCCCACTATTACTAATGAGAGGGATTTTACTTATGTGGAGAGTAATAATAATACTTTTATGCATGTGAATCATGACAAGAATGTTTTATATGATACTTATGTTGTTCAGTTTGTTCATGATGGCACTGAAATTTATTATGAGAGAGGGAAACATGTCTCTAAATATCTCAATAATACTATGTTTCCTCTCTTTATGTTGAAGGTTTTAATGTTGCACTTGCTTTACCTTCCTATGCTAATTACTATATGCTTCGTTGATTTATTTTCTTACAAGATCCCAATGCATAGGAAGTGGGTTAGACTTAAATGTGTTTCATATTTTTCTGTTGATGCTCTCTTTTGCATTTCAATTCTTATTACTATGTGAGCATCATTAAATAACCTCTTTTGAGAGGTAGGATCAAACAATAGTGATTTGCTGTCCAGAAAACAGATTCCTGAGCTTCACTGCGAAAAAATGTTAAAAATCACAGAAAAAGAATTTTGACTTGATATTTTACGACAGCAATCTTCAGTACTTATTAAACAATTCATTAGTTCAAAGTTTTCTGATTTGAGCAACGTAAGTGCCTCTGAAAATTCACTCTTTACGGGTTGTTCAGTTTTTGACAGATTCTGTCTTTATTTTGCATTACTCTCATTACTTGTGTTTTGTGTGGTTCTATTTATCAAAGAGCAATGCACAACCATAAGTAACAGTAGCTAATGTTTAGAATCAACTCATGATATGTCTTTGCTGTACCTATGAGGATTTAATTTATGGAGACACTAACCCCTCTAATCAAGTTTTATGTTGAGTTTTGTGTAAAGTGAATTTTCACGTGGAAGAGTTGAGGGTGATGAACAAAGATCAAGAGGGACAACCACTCAAGCTTGGGGATGTTACCCCTAGGCTCACCCTACCTATATCAAATAAGTACAAGAATTCAACCTTGGGGATGCCAAGCCACCTCACTCCAACCATCTTGATACCGAGTAAGTAAGCCTAGCTATATGGCTATAAAGAAAGCGCTTTACGGGAGGAAACCCGGTTGTTTTTATTTTATTTATGTCCTCTTGCTGTAACAAGAGACTTAGTTTTTAGTTTAGTTTCTGGAATTTTTAATAAAGTGCCAAGTTTTACCCATTTTGTTTGAGAAAGTTGTTATTTTGCATGCGGAGATTTCATTCCAGCACAGGTCTATGCACGGTTTGATTTTTAATTCTTATTCTGTAACTCCGAATGAGCTGATATTTTTACTGTAACTGAACTTTTGTTCCTCTGTATGCATGATTTTTTTCAGAAATTTTAGACATGCGTAAGTCAGGTAGAAAAATACGTTTTGCTGCTGTCAGTTTTCTGGACAGATTCTGTTCAATATTGTTTGATGCATGTTTTGAACCATTAACTTGAATCTTGTTGATCCAATTGAGTTTATCAATAGGCATACAACATTATACACTTTCTGGACATTCACATGAATTTTTGTCTTTGGATTATAAGCAGCAAGTAATGCATTTGTCTATCACTACTAATGTCACCCCACAGAAAAGAAATGGGAGAAACGGTGTTTTGAAGTTTTTTCACAGGGATTAGAGGAGATGCACCAAGAGCTATCCAAAGATGGTGAAAACCATAAGCTTGGGGATGTGAATACAACCCCACTGTACCTACACACTCTCAGTTTGCACACGTCTAACTTCTGTTTTTCTATCAATGCACTTTATCGCATAAACTTGGAGCGTCTTTTATTTGTTTTTTGTTTTGGTTTGATTTTTGTTCTGAGACCACCACTATCATTTATATATGAGAGAGAAAGCTACTGGAAATATGGGTTGAAATATCATGCATGCTTTTATTGTATTGGGAAAAGGGATGTCTAAGCTGATTTTTAATGACACATATAGTTGCATGATTCATGAGCTTCTTTATGAGTAATAATTTGCAAATGTTTTATCATGAGCTATCTTTTATTCATGTTTTGATGCTGTATGTTATTTCACCTTGATTGACATGAATTAGTTAGTTCTATGGACACTCACGCATGCATCTAGATGGTCATCTTTCTCCCTTTTGCTAGCCCAAAAATTCCAACAAGTAAAAACTTGTTTCCAACACCTTCAACCAAAGTTTTCCAGTGAGTCCACCATATCTACCTATTAGCTTTATGCTATTCCGAGTATGTTTATCATGTTATTTGTGTTATCTATACCTCTAAATGAAAATGATTATGTTATTTATTGTAATGGGAAAAGTTGGTTAAAAAGCTCTCGCGAACTTGATGCACACTTTACTTGCATTTAATAAACATGAACCATTGTGATTAATATTATGATGATAGTGGCTTGATAAATGTTTAAGGTTGGGAGTTAGCCCATATGTGCTGTCACATGCAAAGCTTTCAACATGTTCCATCATTTATTTAGTTGATATCATGTACTTTTGTTTATGGATGCCTATCATGGTGAAATAATGTGGAAATAGAGTAAGTTTAAATGAGTTTGTATAAATGGTTAGAGAGAAACCTGGGCCGCTAATCTAAGCCATGCATCATTCATGGTGGAAATTTACTTACATGCTATTTTGAACTTTCTGTGATACACCCTACAATAAAAAGCTATATCAAGTGGTAAATAAAAAGGGTGTTGAGGTTGTTCATTATGCTTGTTTGTCTTGTTGTTTTGATGTGGGCTTGATCCATATCATGGGACAAGAGGTACCCCAGTTGAGGCTCTTGATAATACCATTTTTACTTACAATGATAGATAACTTAAACTTGCTTTGTTTCCCAAGTTGAGTAATCATGGTGTAGGTACTTGTATTCAAGGGGCATGAGACATCTAACCTTTGCTTTATCAAGGCCACTACTCATATTTGCTTTCACATTAAACTTTAATCATTCAAGATGCTATGTTAGGGGAATGAGAGCTTGACACCAAGTATTACCATTGCAATCAATAACTTAAGTAAAATAGTTTGGAGGATAGATGAAACTTATGCATGTTTTACCTCTACTCATTTATACATCTTTTCCAAAGTGTCCACCTTTTACATTCAGATTTTCATCTTCACTCTATGATCAATATAGGATGTTCTTACTTATCATATTGCATAAATGTGGTCCATATTACTATCTTTTATGTTACACTTTGTGAACTATCATTGAACATCCTTGCATTGAATACTTGATATCATTTTATAAACTGTTTGCATATTGCTACTTCTTTGAATTAATGAATCATTTGACTTTATGTAGAAGTAGCAATCATCTTTTATATTCATGTTGTTATTATATTACAAAGTTCACGTTAGTTTTATCACTTTCATACTCGAGGACGAGCATGAGTTAAGCTTGGGGATGTTGATGCATGTAAAATGCATACATGAACTTTTCACTATAATACTTGTATTCCATTCATATTTGCATCATATAAGGGGTATATTACTGTTATTTAATGATTTTTGGTAATTAATAATGATTTCCCATTTTTATGGAATTAATCCTGCGCAGGCAGAAAAACCCTATTTCTTTCCTTATTTATTTCGGGGCCGTAACGACGTCATAATGAGCTGCAAATTTACGGGGATCATTATTTTGGAAGGAGGAAGACCTCGGAGCGAAGGAAGCAAGCAAACGGAGGCCGGAGGGCCAAAAGAGGGTGCCCCACGCGGCCCCTGTACCTGGCCGCGTGGGCCCACCTCTTTTGGGCCTCGTGGCTCTGTTTGCGTCGATCCTTCTTCCCGAAGCTTCCTCGTGACCTAAAACCGACTATAAAAAAAGTCCCCCGATGTTTTCCAGAGGGAGGCGGCGGAGAAACACAAAACCAGAAACAGAGAGACAGAAGGCTGCCGCCGGAGAAGATCGGAGGGGGGAAACGCCGCCGGAATCCACCTCCGGAGGGCTCCACCCCCCTCCGGCGTGTTCATCATCAACATCTACAGCAAGATCATCTCCATCTCCCCCAACGACATCTCCACCGTCTCCATGATGAAGGGGGAGTAGTCTTCATCGGGGCTGAGGGCTCATGCCGGTAGCTATGTGGTTTATCTCTCTCTCCCATGGTGTGATCTTTATGTGATCATGAGCTTTGTAATCTAGTTGAATCCATAGATGGTACTCTTCTTTATCTTATGAATTATGCTATTCAAGTGGTTTTATTAATGTAATTTCCGGAGTCACCTTTGTCCCATGGTGTGAACTTGACAGTGTGTGCACCGTGTGTGGCTCTTAGGCTAAAGATTACATGAATACTTATCATGAGTTATTATTTGTGTTGGATGTCTCTATGATATTGTGGTGTTTGTTAGTACTATCTTTGGATGCGGATAGTGACAAGCATGAAGTGTCTCTAGATGTGGAATGCAACTTTAAGGTGTGCTTTTATAGCCCTACGCAATGGATTGGTGTTCGTTATCCAACCGGATTATAGTTCAGTGTAGCATAGTGAAGAGGAAATATCTATGTATTCAATTATATTATTATTGTTGAGAGTGACCTCTAGTGAAAGTATGATCCCTAGGCCTTATTTCCAAACACTGTTTACACCTTTGTCTTGTCCTCTTGCATTGAAGAGGATTGGGACACTTTCACATTCTTGTTTTGTTACATTAAAAATTCCATCCATCAAATCAACCACCTTGTTCTATAAACTTGTTTAGTGCATAATCAACTAAAACTTGTGACACTTTAGTTGTAGGGAATAGATAACTTTTCCTTCTTGCTCCTGCGGATCGATACCCTACTTCCACATTGAGAGGTGCTACAGTGATCCCCTGCTCTTGGGGGTTATCAGCTGCCTATCATGATCAAGATCATATTATCTGTAACTACTACATGATTGTGTTTGCATGGATCCAACAAATTATGGAAGTCATTACTTTTGTTCACCTATGTGTTATGTTTTATCTATGATCTTGCATGCTCTCCGATGCTAGTGGATGCTTTGGCAAATTAATTATTAGTGTTGTATGAGGGAGTAGTTATGCTAGATAGTGGGTTCATGCCTTTCTTTGTCTGAGCTCGGGTTGACAGAAACGATTAAGACTAGAGATGAGTTGTTGCCACTAGGGAGAAAACAGCGGTATGATTTCCTTGTGTTATTTACATTGCTTACATTATGCACTTTGCTTATTGCAATGATCTGTTGATTGCAACTTAATACTTTTGGGTGACATGCTGGATAGTGATCCCCGGGTGGATTATTAGTCATAGATGCAGTTGGATAACGGTCTATGTATTTTGACGTAATGCCCATAGTAGATGAAACGGTGAACTATATTGTTTTATGATAGCATTGTTGTGCGCCCACAATTCTGTCAATTGTCATGCTGTAATTTGTTTACCCATCATGTATATCTTTTGGAGAGACACCGCTAGTGATCTGTGGACCCCGGTCCTATTTTCCTACACTGTTTACAACCGTTTTAATAGCTTTACATCATCATTTGCTCGCTGGTCATATTTCACTCTCATCATATTTTACATCTGCACAAGTAATCCTTTCTCTTCGGCAAGCCGGAGAGATTGACAACCTCTCTGTTTCGTTGGGGCAAAGTACTTGTTTGTGATTGTGTGCAGGTCTGCGTGAATCTATAAGCGCCAGAGTCGATTGACACCTTGTTAAGCCTTCTCCAAGTCCTACTGGATCTGACAACCTTGGTTTTGTAATCAAGGAAAATTGCTGCTCTACTGCATCATACCTTCCTCTTGGGGTTCCCCAGCGAACATGTGATCATGCCAACAAGCAATTAACACCTTCCGGTAGTTTCACGGTTGGGTCCATGTATCTTGATGTCATGAGCATGTATGCTAGATTGGTTATTGCGCAAATATATCTAAGTAACACTGAAATTTAGAATTTTATGTACTCCCTTCACCGTAGAGTGCTTTAATTGCAGAACAACTTGGCAAAGAGGAATTGGCAGAGTAATAATTTTTTTTTTGCGATAAATAAGAAACAAAACAACATATGTTTATTGATTTCCCACTTGTAAAATCATAAGGCGCATAGTATATATGACTTTCAGTTTATCGCCTCCGAAGAATATTGCCGATCGGTGAAGAGGGCTTGATAAGTGCTTTACTTGGGCCATATACGAAATGAATCTATTTTTAACCCATCAAAACCCTCTTTCTTTTTGCAGGTTATCACTTTTGTCTACCACTGGACCCACTCGTCATCTTATCTCCAGCACGTGGAACTACGTGAGGCCATGTATTCTGGGTGCAGTCGTTCAGAATTGGTAGCACGGAATTTGTGCAACCTGCTGATAGCGGCTTGACTACATCATCACATGTTGATGCTTAGGCATGCCTTTTCCTTTTTCTCTTTTTAGATGGTTGATACATGTATCAACCTTTTGTGATCCTTGAGCTGTAATAACTTTTTAAATTGTTCCATAATAAATCAATACAAGTCCGGAGATTCTACCTTTTCAACAAAAAATAGGCATTTCCATGAATAAATCTGGAATATCAGTCATGGTGTATGCAGGTACTAGCATTAAATTTCCTAACATATTAGATTCAAACAACATGACCAACATTAGCATGTAACTACAAAACATGATGAACTTGATTAGGTCATGGTGCACGTACTGATCGTTTAACGAAGTCATGGTGCATATACAGATCGTTTAACGACGGTGAAGAAAACAAAGCTTTGCACCTCTAGAGCCCGGCGAAGCAGCCCTTCGTCGCGCAGAAGGGTAAGAGTTGAAATCACTTTCTTCAATTTGTTTTGCGATTTGAATCCTTAGTAATGGTAAGTTTGAGTCACCTTGTGATGGAACCAATCAACCTATGCTTTGAAAAAAGGTTTGAAGTTGAAAGAGTTAAATTTTCCTAGAAGAACGAAAGCTCGAATGAATTTGCTCACCGGGCTTTCGAAGGATCGTTCATCATTTTCTAAGTCATAAGGTTCAACGGTGACATGAATATATATTTTCAACGACTGTAATAACTAGTATTGTGTTTAGGGTGGATGAAACATTTGAGCTTGCTAGCTAACTTTTGTAGGATTTAAAGCAAGGTGATGATTTCAGTCCCAGTAGTATATATTACGTTATTTATCATATTTAGAAGTCCTTTGTTTGATTATATTCCTCATGTCATAAGCTACTTAATTAACAATATATATACTATTTTTTGTTTAATTTATATATTTGGTCGTATCTCAAATAGAAGGCATTATTGTCATTGAATAGACCCCTCAGATATTTGTACAATTGTTCCAGGAAAATCTGACCCCTACTAATATTTGTACAAAATTTTCGGACAAATTTGGAACTCCGGATCTTTGTACGAAGTTCCAAATAAATCCGGCCCCTCCTGACCAACTAGAGCCAATTTTCAAAAAATGACCCCAGTTAAGTCGTAGGAAGGAACACTAAATGCAGCGCGACCGTAAAAATCCGGACTCCTTGATTATGTATTGTCGGTTTTAACATACGGTCAGCATTGATACGTCTCCGACGTATCTATAATTTTTTATGTTCCATGCTTGATTATATATCAGTGCCACATGTTTTTATATCAGTTTGGCATGATTTATGGAACTAACCTATGAACAAGATGCCCAGTGCCAGTTCCTGTTTTCTGCTGTCTTTTTGTTTCAGAAAAGTTGTTCTGGGAAGTTTCTCGGATTGCGCTGAAAATTTACGGGAATATTTCCAATATGAAACGAAGACGGAGCCAGAAGGGGGCCTGCAGGGGACCCCCACAGCCTCCAGGTGGCACCTGGCCGTGCCCCCCCCCCTTGGCCGCGCCTGGGTCCCACCTGGACAGCTCATCCACCGCCTCGCGTCGTCTCTTCGCCTATAAATTCACTCCTGACCTAAAAACCGAGGACAACCGATCATATTTTTTAGAAGACGTCTGAGGCCGCCGCCATCTCAAGCCCTAGTTTGGGAGGGTTCTGCAGCTCTTCCCGGCACCCTGTCGGAGAGGGGAATCGACACCGATGGCATCTACACCACCATGCCTGCCTCCGGAGTGATGCGTGAGTAGTCCACCACGGGACTACGGGTCCATAGCAGTATCTAGATGGTTGTCTCTCCTCCTTGTACTCCATTGCTTAGATCTTGTGAGCTGCCTATCATGATCAAGATCATATTATTTGTAACTACTACATGATTGTGTTTGCATGGATCTGATGAATTGTGGAAGTCATTACTTTTGTTCATCTTTGTGTTATGTTTTATCTATGATCTTGCATGCTCTCCGATACTAGTGGATGTTTTGGCCAAGTAATTATTAGTGTTGTATGAGGGAGTATTTATGCTTGATAGTGGGTTCATGCCTATCTTTGTCTGAGTTCGGTGACAGGAACGGTTAAGGCTAGAGACATGTTGTTGCCACTAGGGAGAAAACAATGGTGTGATTTACTCGTGTTATTTACATTGCTTACATTATGCACTTTACTTATTGCAATGATTTGTTGCTTGCAACTTAATACTTTTGGGTGACATGGTGGATAGCGATCCTGGGGTGGATTATTAGTCATAGATGCAGTTGGATAACGGTCTATGTATTTTGACGTAATGCCCATATTAGATGAAACGGTGAACTATATTGTTTTATGATAGCATTGCTATGCGCCCACAATTCTGTCAATTGCCATGCTGTAATTTGTTTGCCCATCATGTATACCTTTTGGAGAGACATCTCTAGTGAACTGTGGACCCCGGTCCTATTTTCCTACTTTGCTTACAACCGTTTTAATAGCTTTTCATCATCATTTACTTGCTGGTCATATTTCACTCTCTTCATATTTTACACTTGCACATTTAATTCTTTGTGTTTGGCAAGCCGGAGAGATTGACAACCTCTCTGTTTTCGCTAGGGCAAAGTACTTGTTTGTGATTGTGTGCAGGTCCGCGTTGATCTACAAGTGCCAGAGTAGATTGACACCTCACTAAGACTTCTCCAAGTCCTACTGGATTCGATAACCTTGGTTTTGTAATCAAGGGAAAACTGCCGCTTTGCTGCATTATACCTTCCTCTTGGGGTCTCCCAGCGAACGTGTGATCCACGCCATCAAGCACCGCTGGGTGGTCCTATTTGTTTTGCGAACTGGCTCTAGATTTTTCGGACCATCTGGGTAAACTTGGACATCCCATCTTAGTGGAGGAGGCCGAGAAATTAACTATTCTTTGCCGTATGAGACACTTGTTTCCTATGACCGCCCTCAGATTTCTGCAATACTAGAGTCAGGTCATTTTACGAACTGACCGAGGGCCACATTTTCGATCTGGTTAGAAAACCATCTTTGATAGACTGGATTATCAGAAGCTATCGATTCTGCCGGATCAGAAAACCGACTGAAGCCTATGGCCAAAAACCGGTCGTAATAATGGGTTCTCTACTAGTGCCACCTGAATTGGATGATTTATGGCCCATAGTAACGAACATGATCAGTCACGAAAAGCACTCTCTAATAATGTAACTCACCCTCTTCCAGTGGAGGATCACAAGAACGAGAGATTCTGAGATCTTCTCTCCCATTCTACAGTGCATGCGAGCACTCGGGATGAGGAAGATTACGATGGTGGTGCAAACAGCGAGAGGATTATAAACGCTAACTTGATATTGCGTGTATTTTCTAGCACGCGATATATCATATATAGGGTAACAAAATAGGCTCTTGCCGTGATCACAATCTAAACCGACTAGTTTCTAACTTGTAGACTTAATGGCTAATAAACCCAAGAAAATGGCAAAGGAAGCAACGCTCCTGCAAGGCCACGACCGAATGTCGGGGGACCATTCACGCACATGTTTCACATCTGCACATCGGCGCTGACCCAAGCCTATCTTGGCTAGACGAGCAAGGGCGCGTTATGTGGTGTTCTCTTTCTCTTCCACTATATAAGTTGGTCTCACTCCTCCTCCACTAGCAATGTGGGACTAAAGATTGGAACTCCACCTCTTGTCAGGCATGCATGGAACATTTATATTTATTTGGAATTTCCAAAAACATATTGGCTAAGACCACTTTGTTTATTTATGTTGAGATAGACGAGTAAGTACCTTTTTTATATTTTCACCGTGCTGGGCAGCCCCCGTGATGAGTGTTGATATTCTTCCAGCAAAGCCGTCTTCCTGATATATTAGTGTTTCAGGAGAGATTGTTAACTTGAATTTCTGCCTATATATTTAAGGTACATCTATCAACAACTTAAATTGTGGACTATACCTTGAATTGCAAGTTGTGGTTGAATATATTTCACTCAAAGTCATAACTAGTACATGATTTCCAATAGCCTATCCCACTAGTGGATCATATATGTCGTACTCTCTGGTATCTCATGAGCTTACTAGAAATCACCTATCCTCATGGACTGTGATGTTTAACAGTCATGCTTATATAGGTGTGTATTTAAAAAAATGATATATAATGCAACATCTTTGCTAAGCATGACCAATAGACACAAATTACGTCATGTCACCAACCTGTCTTACAGTTCTGGGAGTTACACCACTTCACTTAGAGACGGCTATAGCATACACTCGTTTGTTATCCAATTGTTTGTTTTACACAAGTTCTCATTCATTAGATCTTCGATCACAAATGTTGGGTTACTACTACGGTATAACACCCATGTGTTTGATACTCATCTCGCTAGTTGCATCGTCTATCAGATTTCATGATAGTCCCTTAGTAAAGGGACCTGCTAGGTTTTTGTCTATTTGAACATATGTCATAGCTATTACTCCATAGTTTCTTCGCTTACTGACATACTTCAAATGTCTCTTTACGTGTATTGAGAAATTTGTGCTACCCATAGATTATTCACTTTGATAATAATCATTCGGGTATAAAGATTTATAAGAGCTTTAGAGTGATGGAGAAGGTGATGATGATCTTTTCCTTGCGGCGGCTTCCCCCTCCCATTATATAGTGCAGAGGACAAAACTAGAGTTTCTAGGTTCCTCTGATGACAAATTGGACCTTACCCCTTTATCGAAAGAAGTCAGGGATGACGTCTTGATCATGGGGGCGGCTGTTTCAACCTTCTGTTTTTTCTTGCACGCTTCCTGCTGGCTTGGAAATTACTACACCCGCTCATGCTTCTCTTATTATTTCAGATTTAACATTAATGCATCCATTTTTAGAAGGAATAAAATAACCAAGGAATTTGCACATTTTTGCATTTAATTATTAGTAGGCAATTGGAAGAATTAATATGAGAAAATAAAAAATTATCCATTTTAAACAAGGATAAGATGAGCATAAAATCTACACTTCAGATACCGAGTATAAGAGTCGGTTTACATAAAACACATTTGCAAAGGATTTTCAGGAAAATGAGTTTAAATCATTTTTTGTCAATCATGTTTACACAAATGCTAGTTTGGTTAATAAACATGTATAAAAAATGTGTGTATTGTTGTATATTATCGTATTTGGCGTTCTTCTCCCTTTTTTCTCTTCAAGAGAATATAGCGTGATGCAACGTCGTAACGGATCAGCGAGCCACTGCCACAACATAGAGTTGGTGGCCATCTCGATGATTGTGCAGCCAAGTGCTGATATGTCTGCCCCGACCCCTCATTCTCACCATGGCACAATCTCATGAGCCATGAAGGATGGTGTGCCACCGCCCATCACCCACTCTCCGGTGATGTTTACTACGGTCATCGGAGCCATTCCAGTGTGAGATCCTAACTACGCACATGTGCTTGATCGATATTAGCGATGGATGTCACCATTTGTTGATCATGCATGCGTGTATTAATCGTCAACACAATGTGTTGTGCTTCTTGGGCATGCAACGGTGCCATGCCATGAGATAGTGGTACTAATTTAACCCGATCCGGTCATCCTCGCATCGACCACCCCACCTTTGATATCGTTGGTGCGCGATTGAATAGACCCATACTACATGTCGTAGCCTCCACTCTCGTCGGATGCGTACAGGAGCGTGTTGGGGGTCTGACAATCATGTCAAGCACGCTTGGTACGGTGAATATGTCTAGGGACTTCACCACGAGCATGTCGTCAGTCCGGCAATCGACACAGCCGAGAAAAATTGTGGGCGAAGAGCACCTACCAATTGTTGAGCAATACGAGAGTGAGTCGCGATGAAGACACAAGTTGCAGATAAATTAAACTTGTTTTTGGCAAAAACGTAGAATAGTCATTTTTTCTTATAACTCAACTTTCTTGTTTTGTGGAAATATATTTTACTTATTTGCAATTTCTTTCAGCTACCCAAGTTTTTTTTGGTTGTTAGAGCTTTAAACACATTTTTGAGAAATCAGGTTCTATTAAAACTCCATAACCAAAGAAGATCGTAGGAAACTAAATCCCTAAGTTTTGGGTATGAACAATGTGTCGAATAATCCTCTTAATGGTCACCAAGTGGCAGTCCTTAGGAGATATCAGAAATCTTGCACATATACACACGCTAAGCATGATATCGGGTACAAAGATAAATTAAAGTGCCAATCATGGAACAATATATATTTTGATGCACAACTTTACCATCGGAGTTGAGGTCAATATGTCCATTCATAAGTATTAGTGTCCATTCAAAAGTATTAGTGTCTACATTCCCTTGACCTTGCCCATCTTGAAGCGTTTGATCATGCCATTGGTATACTTAGTTTGGAAAGATTAAAGGGGAGTTCTTGATTTGAAATATGTGAAACAATCTCAACTCCGTGCCTCTTTGAATTTCCTGATTTGAAATCTAAGGATAGAATCTCAACTAATAAACATGTAGTGGGGGCTCCTATTCAGGGTCAATTCAGGTAAAAAAAATGAGCCGCCCCCACCTCCAACTTCTTTCATAAGCCGCTAGCTGATTATTTGGGCCTTTCAAACTAATTATTCCATGACTAATCTAGAAGCTCTGGTAATAAGCCATGCGGTTTATGGGATTTAGTTGAGAGGGGATGGTCTATTTTTTAAGCCGCCAACAGAACTAGCCTTTAGTTGAGAGGATTGTATTCCCCTTCTTTTATGATGGAAAAGGTTTATATATTGCCGTTAATGTCGTGTGCTTCAAAAATTCCCTCCTTCACTTCATCACTCAGGGATTCTAATGATATAACATGCATGCTTAGACAACCTCAAAGATATTTTTACTCCCTCCGTCCCAAAATAAGTGTCGTTGATTTGTCTAAATATGGATATATCTAGACGTGTTTTATATCTAGATACATTCATATTTTAACAAATCTAAGACATTTATTTTGAGACGAAGGGAGTACATATTAGTGTCCACAAATTTGGTACCAAAAAGAGTCCCCGTTGCCTCTTTTGGCCCAAGGACAAGGCCCTCCATCGGCTGCGCGCCTGCGCCCACGGGAGAAAAGAAAAGAAAAGAAAAGCAGAATGCAAAGGGCAAAACCACCGTGGAATCGGCATACTCCACCTTACTACCACGGTGAGCAGCGGAACGCACCAATATGGATCGGCCACACGTACGTAGGGTCCGCATGGGATCCCAGCCCAGGGAAGGGGAAGGCAGGCCCCACGTGCCCGCCCGCCCGCTGCTCGAGCTATAAGTACCAGCGCTTATCCCACTTCGCCTCCACCCACCTTAAGCTCTCTCTCTCTCTCTCCTCTCCCTCAGAACCTACCACACACACGCACACGCCCTCTGAAAGCAGGCTGTGCCCGTGCGCCGTCTCGCCGGAGCTTGGCCTCGGCGTCGGAACGAGACGGGCAGCCTGCTTGCCTGCTTGGCGTACGTCGCACGAGCTGTACACTTGTTTGGTTGCGCTGCCGTCCATGACGACGAGCCAGGACGTGGTTGTTCCCGAGATGGGCATTGGGGCGGCCGGCGCGGCGATGCCGGGCTCCGGCACCACGGGCATCTTCGCGTGCCGCAGCGCGGCCGGCGCCGCCGGAGCCATGTCGATGCGGCAGACGTACCTCGTCGACCTCGCCGCCGCGGCCGCGCGCTCCGCGAGCTGGGTCGACGCCATGCGCGCCTCCTCCCCCACGCGCTCCCGCGCCGCTGCCGGCGCCGACGTCGACGATCTCACGGCCTGGATGGTGAGTCCTAGTCCCAGACTCCCAGTCTTCACGGTGCACGCGCGGTTCTGTTGCCTCCAGTCCATGAGCCCAGTGTTCTAATCTTCGGCTCCTAATTTGTCTGATGAGCAGAGGAAGCACCCGTCGGCGCTGGGCAAGTTCGAGCAGATCGCCACCGCGTCCAAGGGGAAGAAGATCGTCATGTTCCTGGACTACGACGGCACGCTCTCGCCCATCGTCGCCAACCCCGACGCCGCCTACATGAGTGACGCGGTGAGTCGCCGGCCGCCACCAACACTCAACCTTTTCATGGCCGCCCGGCCAGGCCAGCCTGAAGTTTAAGTTGCCTATTTGCTGATCGATGTCGTCTTGTCTCCCCTCCGCGCAGATGAGGGCGGCGGTGCGCGACGTGGCGAAGCACTTCCCGACGGCGATCGTCAGCGGGAGGTGCCGCGACAAGGTACATTCCCCCCTCCCGTGTCACCTCCAGACGGCGCGCGCGTGCGTGCGTGTGCTGACTACTCCATTTGGCTCATTTCTTCTACTTGTGCGCGGTGGTGCAGGTGCACAACTTCGTCGGCCTCTCCGAGCTCTACTACGCCGGCAGCCACGGCATGGACATCAAAGGACCGAGCTCCAATGTATGCCCACCATCTCTCTTCTTCATCTCCATAACTCCGACCATAATTAAACACCCTTAATTAATCATTTCTACTGGAGTGTACTGTCGCTGACTAAATCTCCTCCTACGCCAATCTGCAGCCCGAGTCTGTCCTGTGCCAACCTGCAAGCGAGTTCCTCCCCGTGATCGATGAGGTACACTCTTCAATCAGTTTACCTTGACAATGAGGGTTAATTAGGACGACAGGACCACGCACTTGTCCGCTTGTGCTCAATTATCTACTGCTGCTGCCTAATTAGGGGACTAACTAGTGTGGTGGTGGATGTGATTTTCTGTCAGGTGTACAAGGTGCTCGTGGAAAAGACGAAGTCCACACCAGGAGCCAAGGTGGAGAACAACAAGTTCTGCCTGTCCGTCCACTTCAGATGTGTAGATGAAAAGGTAGGAAAGCCTTACTCTATAACTTGGGATACCCAACCACTTGGCCACTAATTAACTAACAAGCATGCTGCATCTCATGCGCGGTTAATTTATCTTCCTCGTCTCAACCACTCCCCTTCCCTGCACGCAGAGATGGAATTTCTTGGCTGAGCAAGTCAAGGCCGTGATCAAGGACTACCCCATGCTCAAGCTCACTCAAGGGAGGAAGGTATGTTTTCTAATCATTTTTATTGTCGCTGAACTCAACCAGCAGCAACATTAGCAGTTGACCTTTCCCTGTGAAGATCGATCTTCATCAAGATTGGAACCACCATTAATTTGTTTTTTGCACAGGTCTTCGAGCTCCGGCCGAGCATTATGTGGGACAAGGGCAAGGCCCTGGAGTTCCTGCTGGAGTCGCTGGGATTCGCCAACTCCAGCGACGTCCTGCCGGTGTACATCGGCGACGACCGCACGGACGAGGACGCCTTCAAGGTGCTGCGGGAGAGGGGCCAGGGCGTGGGGATCCTGGTGACCAAGTGCCCCAAGGAGACGAGCGCCTCCTACTCCCTCCAGGACCCCGGCGAGGTCATGGATTTCCTGCTCCGCCTCGTCGAGTGGAACCGGGTGTCGACATCCATGATCCGGCCGCGAGTGTAACGTGTTAACCAGTAGAGATCCAAGCAGCTAGCGAACGACAACGGTCGGTCGATCGAAAGATCCATCGATCGCAATCGGTGTCCAATCATGCCAACATACCCCACCGTGCACCTACATTTTCTCTCTGATGATTTCTGTGGTGGCACCGTCACTAGCTCACTGAAGAAATGGAGGCCACGCACCCGAGCTGCAGCAAGCAAGCGTGCGGGCACAGTGACCCGTGTCTGCTTCCCCGGCGACGTACTACTACTACTACTAGTAGTAGATCCACTACTACTGCTACCCTTGTTGTTTTTGGTCCCATGGGCTTGGAAGGCATATGCAAAGCTACCTGCCGTTCCTAGACCCACAACGAGAAAGAAGGTTCTTGGCTCAATTATTTCAGCCCCCATGTAACTAGTTAGCTAGCTAGGATCCTGTTAGTTTGTCCTCCTCAACCTCTGTTCAGTGCCTATCTATCCCTGTAAAATGCAGTAATGGAATTAAATTAACATGAGTTTGTCTCTCCTGCTTGGATGCAAATTGGCTTGTCTCTATTTTTTCTATGAAACTTGCCCTTCACCTTTTTTTACATAACAAGCATGTAATGTCCGGTTTTAAATTGTCTTAACGAGTTTCACAGAACGAACATCATGTGTTGGGGTAGCCTGCTTAAGTCGAGTGGCGTTTTGGCACTGGAAGCATATGCTCCTAGTTTATAAATTGTATTTTAAACGCATTTTTAAATGTTAAAATATAAAATTCGGAAAACCAACATTTTTTGTGTAGTGTGTAAAAAGATAAAATTCCGTGTTAAAAAAACCTTTTCACGAGACTTTTTTATTGTCTTTTTACACAATCCACAGAAAATATCGGTTTTGCGTGAAACTTGACGTGCGCACATAGAATGTCGAGATGTTCATGTCATATTTTTGTTCAGAATTTTTTGCCATTCCAAAAAAAAAAATTGAATGACGGGAGCATATGCTCCCATGTGCCAAAGCAAATTTCCAGCACAGAACAATACCAAAAGCTAACAAAACGTGATAGAGCATGCCAAAGAGCAGGCTGCAAAGTAGGAAGACAAAACGGATGACGGTGGAGTGAGTGCAAGTGAATAGGACATCCTTCTAAGCATTGCAAACGCCATGTCCAACACGGAAGTTGTTGGGTTTTATAAACAGACGCCATTGCTACAAAAAGAACACAGTTTTGAAAACAAAATCAGCACATTGATGCGGGAATGGAGCTTCAATGGCAAATGTTTTACGAATATTCCACAGGTCCCAACAATGGGCCATGAAGAAATCCACATAAATCATCAAGATTTCCTAGAAAATCTCCGAATAATAGAGAAAAGCTCACTGAGAAATGTTGGGTTCAACTCAAACCCAAGCATCTCTCAGACACCACTCCACATAAACCGATCAATAGCACAAGAGAAAAATATGTGGTTAGTGTCCACATGAGTCATCTGAGCAGTGACAGAGCCAGGAATACAAAGTTGTGATGTCAACTCAAACTTGTGATGTCAAATACATGTATTTGTATTTTTTTGCATGATTTTTACCCTATATATGAAGTTTTTCTCAAAATGATGTGTAGTCAATTGACTATGTATTTTTAGGAATTGGGTCATTATAAGGAAGGCTTCCTCTTGCCAATTTCCATGTGAAGGCCTTAATCTTAAGTCGAGTAATTCCCTGAGTATATGTGATTATTATGGATAAATTTGTCTCGTTGATAGATTTTGTGACAGTGGGAGGTAATTGAGAAGGATCCCGACGGTAAAAAAATGAATGCTAGAACCACGGCATCCAGCCATCCCCCTATGAGCTAGGGCAATGGTGATAGTACGATTAGCGCAAATCTCAAAGAGGCACGAATATATTTCCCGGAGAGGACCAGCACCCGTGCATCAGCAAACCGCAAGAGGATCCTCGAACCATTCCCAAGGTTGATTTTGGCATCCAAGTTAAAAAAGAATTTGATTTTAGAAGGTTATGCCAGAATATGGGATCGCCATTGTTGGAAGCTAGCAAAAATATTCATCACTCCAAGATATTTAACACTCAACAAACGAAACAACAAAGAATGGTTGTCCTCTCCTAAAAAAAACCGCCAAATCCATTTGATCACGAGAAATGTTTTTATGATTTTAAAGTTAACCCCTAAACCACCCTTGTATATTGGGCGACACACCATCGACTGAGTCACCATGTAGCATTTCCATTTCAATCCCGCTCCTTCCCAGAAAAACTTAGACGATAATTGTCAAAACGTGTATGTCGCTTCATCAAGTAGGATCAACCCCGTGGAGCATATGGAAAGAGTATAAAGATAAGAAATTTCCAGCGCCAGTTTTCCAACATCAGATGTAAATTTTCCTTGCCATGGATCAACATTGTGACCCACCTTACCAACTAGGAGTTCCTTGTCAATCATATTAAGGTTTTGGTCTGCTATCGGGAAGCCCAAGTTGGTAAAGGGGAAGTTTCCAAGTTGGCAATTAAGAAAATTGGCCACTCTAGGATATGCTCAGATTGGGGTGCACCCATCATGATAACTTCGCTCTTGAGTAAATTTAATCGTAAGGACAAACATCAACTCAAAATAAAGCAACAAGAATTTGAGGTTTGCGATGGCTACATGCCTATTTTCGATTAGGATAATCATGTCCTCAACAATTGCAGTGAGTGACTCCACCCAGGATCAGATAGGAGACAACAACATGAACGTCCATAAGGTACCTATATATATATATCCCTTTTTGAGGTTTATTATATTATTTCCTTGAATATTTTTCATGATAATGTTACGTTTATTTTTTCCATGATTATTGGGAGTTTCTAATAAATCAAACTTATTGTTATCTAATACGCAAAAATCCATTGTTTTCTTAATTAACTTTCAAGAACCTTGTGGACATAATCAGGGGAAAATCATGTGAAAGTTTTTATTGAAAATTAAGAAGGGACAACCTTGGTTATACCACTCCGCTTGGCCACGTGGTGGTCCCACAAGTCCCCTCGATCAACAATATTGATGGTAATATCTGAGCACAAACCTTAAGAAACTGGCCAGATGGACAAAACTAACCCTGAGACAAAATTTCAACATGAAATGAACCCTTTTCGAAAGTTTAGTCCGAATTGAACCTTTTTTGTATTATCTTGTGATATCAATACTATGACCACCGATGTTGGGCAGTAGTTGTTAGGTGCCCTGGTGCACTCATCGGGTCGCGGGTTCGAATCCCTCACTCGTTTTTTTTTTCCGTAGTAGGAGTAATGGGTAAACAAAGGTTTGGTTTTCAATGCGATTCGAACTAGCAAACTCACCAGTAGCATTTCCAGCACACTAAGGCAAGAACTAGGGCAAAATAACTTGGGTATACTTTATTTGCACCAACTTTATAGACAGGGCCTAACAAAAAAAAATTAGATAGCTAAAATAAAGATGAGCCCGAGGGAATTTGAATCCGCAGCCTTGGTGTGTATGTTATGTTGCCATAGTTCTGTCATACCTAACAAATGTAAATTTGCTACGCTCCAGCTAAAACAAAGGATAAATAATGTAGGCGTGTTATCTTGGTGTAGTGGAAAGGTCTCATTGTTATCTTGGTGGGTGCGAGCGTGTTTGGCGGTTCAAAAGGGGTCGATTCGAGACAAACTTTTGGAAATGCTTCAGTTTTGTGTTGAAATTTTGTCCCAGGGTCAGTTTTGTCCATTGTCTGGCCTAAGAAAACAAGGTTGCGCCGGACATCACGTCTTCAGGAGGCAAGCATGTGAGCGTACTGTTGGGTGATCTCCCTGCATGATCACCTGCCGGCACTGACCATGACAATCAGCTCCAGTTAATCTCGCAGGATACATTTAACAATCTGGCTTCTGATTCGTGTCAAGCATGCAGCTGCGCTGAATGGCCACGTTGCCTGTACGAACTCGTGATAACAGTACTATACACAGCTAGCAGCAGGGGAGCTAGCTTCTGTTTGTTTTTTTTGGTCTTGTATAGTTGTATTGTACTGCGGGAACAGCCTATAAAGATGGAGATTTGTAATGTGTATCAGATGATCAGGTCTACATGCACCTATAAAAACTCTTGCCGTGTAGATTCCATGATTCCGTGACCGGGACATGTATACAATAGGCCGCCGGCCGGCTCATCCAGCAATGCATACAGCATACTCCCTGGTAGATGCTGTGGTCCTATAGCTAAGTTGCTGCTCAGTGTGCAAGCAAGAATCGTCTACACGCCCGTCTCAGAAAAAGAAAAGTATTGTCTACACACCGGCCTCTATCTTTGAATATTCAGGGTAAGTTCTTCGTATGATCAGATTGGCTGGTAAAGTATGGTGCCACGGAGCTAACTAAGCACGTCCTGATTAACAATCTCTGTAGCCCGTGGACATGATTAGGCCGCAACTCCCCTCTAGATGACTCATCATTAGTAGTAGTGATTAAGTAGCTCGACCAATTATTAATGGAATCAGCGGTAGATGCATTAAGTCAGTGAAGGCTTCCCCTGTCCAGAGGATTCCTCACAATTATTCGATTCCATGGATGCATATTCTCATGTGGATGTGGTGGCATATATGGTACATTTTCAGAGCACTAGCTCATGTTCTAGCGCTGAAAAAGGCCGGTGCTACTACTTAAAATGTCTCACCTTTTCTTTCTAGCAGAAATCATATGGACGCAAGCCAAAGAGAGTTGACTGTTGGGACCATCGATAGGTGGTATATCATTGGTGTGTTACTGACAGGCATCCATCGTGCCACTACTCTTTTTTCCCTGACCCAAAAGAAGGTTTCCTATGACACCAAAGGAGCAAATGCAGCTGCAAATGGAAGCATTGCCAATCAGACACACACACAATAATGCACCTTCTATGGATGGACCAGTATTATTATTAGTAGGCTCTTTGGAACTTGTTTGTCCTGCATGAATAGCATATACAAGAGACTCTTCTGTGGACATGTATTAGCAGTATATGAGTGATTGTACACACAATATAACGTATACAGCACTGGAGCCAGGCCATCACTAGTCTACATATTCTGATGCAATTTATCTATGGTTGGCCCTCGGTGCCAGTGTTGCCACTACATTTTCTTTCTCCAGAGGAAATTCAGAGCAGACACGTCTAATACTAGAAACATCCACCAACAACCGATGGAAATTTGAACTGAATCTCTATCAAGCCTGCATAAACTACTTAGCATCTATGTATAGCAAGCCAGCATTCACAGCTTGCTAGCCAACCAGAAGCAGGCATCCATAATCCTCCCATCGATGTAGCTAGCTGTAGAAATCCATCACCTTCGATCTGCAGTCTCTGTTGGTCACAGCAGCTCGAGGTAGGGTTTGGAGCTGGACCCCGGCCGGCCGAGAAGCTGATCCTATGAAAAAGTGGTTCACAGAGGCCTCGTCAGTCGTACTTTATGTCTTTATTTGCCTTTAATTGGGGTGCCCCAGCAACCAACCCTCTTTGGCTCAAGTTGTATTCGCTGCAACTAGGACTGATGAAATGCTCCTAGGTCCTAGCTACTAATATCCTGGAGCAACGACAGCGAGGCTGCGAGAGGAGGTATTTGCATTGCGACGGCGATCGATGGGGACATTTCCACATGATAGATATAGCGTCTTCCGTGCCATTGTTACGGCACTGTCACCATCTTATCTCTCTCCCTGCTACCTGCAATCTATGTAATCGCAAGTTCAGTTAACTAGTACCGCTAGCAGAATATATATGCCCAAAGAAAGAAACGAGTAGTGATGATTTCAGGTCTTGCATGATGATCCACTGACCACAAGCTACTACATGGCTAACTGCCCTCGTTGTTTCCTATGTTCCTACACGATCACACATGCCAACTTGGCATTGTTAAATTAAAGCCTTGAGCCCGCACACACAAACACAGCATCGTCTAACCGTATACTATTGCCGGCTAACCTGGCATTGAGATCCCCCACTTAACCCATAACCCACGATCAGAGAAGAGGCTAAACAACAGGATCGGCGCCAATAGAATACATGATGCAACCATTATAGGGTGCAGGGAGGTAATGCTAGTTTATAGAGATCCAAGCAGCTTTGCGTGGATAAATATTCTACGTACCGAAGGCCAGCCTCGGGAGAAAGCTGGCGCTGCCCTTGAGTCAAGGAGCCAGACCCCAACCCACATGGCTCCCAGGTGGAGAGATCTACACTACCCGGTATCTGTTACCATCCGCCTAGTTAATTAAACAACCTATCTATCTACAACTCAATCAAACTAGCTAGTCCTAGGACATATCTAATTTCTACACACTCCCGGAGTCCTAAGATCTTCATGGCAAGAAAGAGGCTCGAAAGGTGACCCACAAGGAGAGTGTGAGAGAGAGAGTCTCTTCTTATTTTTGGTTTCAGAGATACTACATGCATGCCCTACTAACTAATTAATGTGGCTTTTTTTAGGTAGATCAAAAAGGAGTGACTGGCTTGGAGGCACAAATTATGTGTAAAGGAGTCTCATGGTTGAGAAGGGAGTTGGAATCCACCGCTAAAGTCAGTGTGCTTTTCTTCTGCAGCACCACCTGGGGCTATAGAGGAGGCCGGACGTACCTATTGGTACGCGGGCTACGATAATACGGAACTGCCTTGCGTCCAATGTTTTTTGTCCGATCCATGTACGATACAGACGTGGCTAAATCCTGTTCTTTTGGTTCGTCTTCTGCTGGGATAAGGCAACGCATCCATCCATGTGTGATGTACTCCCTCCGTTCCACAATATAAGATGTTTTAGCATTTCTCTTTTCATCCGTATCTAGACATGTTTTAGTGCAAGATTCGAGATGGAAAGAGAAATGCTAAAACATCTTATATTGTGAAACGGAGGGAGTACGTGCTCGCGTGTCGTACGAAAATCGGACGGAGAACGTCGTATATATAGCAAGACTCACGATAGTAAGGTAAAAGGCTTTGACATTTGACAAGTGTCCCCGCGCGCACACTAAATTTGCACCCTTTCCTGCGTGGAAAGGGACCGAGTCCACTGTGTGTTCTCTAGCTCATGATTGGTGGGTGCCTAGCCTAACCACGCATAAAATAACTAACCCTAGCTAGATAGATGACCCTCATTATTGGTGCATATGTGACTTTGCCTGGCAGAAGTTGCTGGTCGGGACTACTCCTCCACGAATGAAGCCGAGACAAAGCCACTACTCGTAGCTTGGCTTGAGCACAAGAATCTAATGCCTGCCAATGATGGACCTAATCTACGTAGTACGTAGCCAGGTGTTGGGGAGAAGAACAACTGCTCATGCCTGCCTGCCCATATGCCAATGCCTGATCGATCTTTCTCGTCGGCGGCCGGGCCCATCACCATGCGCGCGTGCCATCTTCTAGCTAGATAGCACGAAGCTCTCTGTTACCGCTAGAACTAGGCTTATATACTACTCCAGGTTGCTCCAAAGGTGCTGGGGGTACCCAAGACCAGTAAGACTTGGTCGCCCTCTGCCCATAGCCTTGCAAAATTCGGTTGATCTATCCACACATACATAGCTAGCTAGCTAGGCGTACTGTACGTACGTGTGTGTGGCGGTGTAGCATAGATCAAATCTTGCATATACAAAGATTAGTAGACGTGGAACCTGGAGTAGATCAAATCGTGGTTGTGTAGCTAGCTAGGATTAGCTAGGAAGTGGTATAAAATTACCACGCGCGCTTTTGTCTCGGTAGTGGTCGTTGCTTCCAAGCATGGAGCTGCTAGCTGCTAGTTGACGAGAAACGACTGCACAAGTGCGGCTTTGGCGCCGGCGTGCCGGCCCGGAACGGACGGCTCACGAGGGCGGGCGGCGCAGCTTTTAGCGCGCCGCTGTAGGTAGGGGGCCGTGCGGCGTCAGTCAGATGTGTCGTGGATGCATGCATGCATATGGCGGCACGCAGCCTGCATGCTGGGAGCGAGGTGCACGGCTTTTCCATGGCCCCGGCCGGAAAGAAGACGGGCGGACGCGTCGATCATCCATCGGCTAGGCCCCGGCGACATCGGGAAAGCTCATTGGTACGTGCTCCGGCGTGTCTCCTGTGCCGTGGCCTCGACGGACGTGTGTCGACCGTCTCGGCCGTACGTGGCGGCTGCACTATCTTCAGTCGGGGCGTCAATAGCCCTATTTAACGCGTCGGAAGAAATTTGGCATCCAGTCATGATGTTAATAGCCCGTTTTCATCCGACGCGGCTTAATATCTCGTTCGGCGCGCCCAGTCCACGTCCTCAGTGTCGGGAGCCGTTTGGGCGCACCGGACGAAACTACGAGCCCGAAACTGACGGGTGGGTCAGCCATGTTATCGACACAGGAGCTGTACCGCCCCAGTCAAGTTATTTATGACGCCATCCGTGTAACAGTGAGCCGTCGTTTCGCCTTTGCAGCACGGCGGCATCAATGCGGGCGCACCTTTTCGAGGCGCCGCTCACCGCTCTCCGGAGGCGATAAAAGCCATCTCGCGCCCACCCCCGATCTCCCACTCGCCTACGCACTCCTCTCTCCCGCCACGCAAAACCCTAGCTAACCACCGACGACGACAATGTCCGGCGACATGCGCAGCTGGGAACCGCCACCAACGGCCTCCGCCCCTCATACGTTGCCGAAGGACAAGGTGGCGGCGCTCCACGACAACCACTACCCCGTGCCGCCCGACATGCGAGCCCCCGGGAGGGGAGGCGCTCAGCATTAACGACATTCCGGTGCCCAACCCGGTCACGATGACAAAAAGCGACTGGCGGGGCGCTGTGCTGCGCCACCACTGGGGCGCGCTCACCCCCGAGCAGCGTAAGGAGGCCCAATGGCAGACGACCCCGCCCAACTACGAAGCTACGCGGCCGAGTTCCGACGGCTCCACCAAGAGGATATTACCACCTGAATCGGCCCCGGGTTGCTGCGGGAAAAGAATTGCGCCTGTCGGTATGCGTTCTGGGACGTGCCGGGGCGCACACTCGATTGGGTCATGGCACACATCTCCACCCCGTGACCCGCCCCTCCACTAGCACAAAAAAGCTTACCCGTGTGTCGTGGTGGGTTGCACGGCATATCCATCAGAGATGGAAAAGATTGTGGGGTAGGCGACGATGGATGCTCGCGCGGGATTGGGCAACAAGCACGCAAACACACGCTAGTTACCCAGGTTCAGGGCCCTCCTCGAGGAGGTAACACCCCTACGTCCTGCTCTTCTTGTTCTTATTGCTTGATCACAGGATCGGGCTACAATGGTGCTCCTTGAGCTGTTTCAGGTGGCAGCCGGCTGGAGGTCCTAGCCGGCTGGAGGTCGAAGATGATACTATGTGGTGCTCCGGTTGCTTGTGTGTCTCTCGTGTGTCCTTCGTCACTTGCCTACCTCCCTCGCGCAGGAGGCTCTAGCCCGCTTTATATAGGCAGCGGGCTAGGGTTTTGGGTTACAGGGAAGTTACAAGTTTGTCCCTATGACATCACTACTTCTTGAGCCGGCTGGAGATCGTTGTCATGATTCGGTACAGGAGATGCCTGACAAGGGGTACTGTTCACTCAGAGCGGTTATACGGATCGGACCCACTCATACGGAGCTGTCGGGTGGTGTGTCCGGCTTCAGCCCAGCCGGACGTCCGCATCCGGGTAGACGCAGACGGCTTGCTTCATCCGGCGAGTTTCAGGCGGCACTGCGCAGCCGGCACTTGTTCAGCCGGCCTGCGGGGAGTTGAAGAAATAGGTCTCTTTGGGATATCCGGGGTTCATATCCCCGACACTAGCCCCCGAGATCGTGGAGCCTTGCTAGCCTGCTGGGAAGACTTCTCGATCTTCACCTTTGTCTTGAACCTTGCGGTCGAAACGTCGAGGTTGGAGTCGGTGCCGGCTGGAACCAAAGCCGGGCGAAACCGAAACTTGCCCGCGGGGTAAGCTCCTCGGACACTTCCAATCTTGGCTATCTATTGTCGAAGTTGTCGTTGACTAGCTTGGCTTCGTGGTGCGGGATCCATAGATATTTGCGGTCTGGGACGGCCGGCTCGAAGGCTCGGGTCGCGGCTTACGTCAGCCACGACCTGCCGCCTTGGGGAGCCGTTGGTGTTCTGCCCGAGGCCTGGCGCACATCGCCTCGGCTTCGCCCTGCAGGATTCTCTGTGGCAACGGTTCGCTCGTGGGATCCTCTGCGGAAAGTGCGGCACGTTTTCCTGCCATGCGGCGCGACGGGCGGGACGGTTCCGCCTCCTCGCCTTTAAAGTGGAAAAAAGGAGGGGCGGCCGGGGTTACCGTTCCGCAGTTCTCGGCCATTCTCTCTTTTGCTCTTGTCGCTGACCGCATTCGCCTCTCTCACCACGGGAAACCGATCTTCCATGGCGAGCTCGGGGGCGTGGATGGGCTCCACCGTGGACGACGCATTCCTCTGGGAGCTCCGTCGGAGGAAGTTCTTGGGGATGACGGGCGACGTGGGAGCCCGCGCCCCCCTGAAGGGGAAGTTTCTCCGGCGCCCAAGAAGGACGAGGTTGTTGTGTTTTCCGCATATTTGGAGTGGGGACTGGGGCTCCCGGTGAGTTCCTTCTTCGCGGAATTCCTGTGCTTCTACGGGCTGCAGACCCATCATCTGGGGGCAAATTGCATCACCCAGCTGTCCTGCTTCGTCGTGCTGTGCGAGGCGTATTTGGGCATCTGGCCCAGTATGGAGATTTTCGGCATGTTCTTCTTCCTGCGGTCTCAGACGACCGCCGGGCAGCAGCGCGACTGTGGCGGCGTCTCCATTAGCGCGAAGAATACGTCGCAGCCCAAGATCAACCTGCCTGATTCCATCAAGAAGTGGCAAAGTACCTACTTCTACGTCCGGAATCTTACTGATGCCGACCGGATCGGCCTTCCGGCCTTCTCCAACTCGCTGTCGGCGCCCAAGTCCTGGCTCCGGAAGCCGCGTGTGGATGGGGCTCTCGAGAATGTCTTGTTTAGCCGGCTGAAGGTGTTGGTGGCGGCCGGCCTAACGTCCAGGGACCTGACCCTGACGTGGCTGTCGAGGCGGATATATCCGCTGCAGGCACGCCCGCACAAGATGTGCTTCTACTCCGGCATCCGGGATCCCAGCCGGATCTGCTTGGAGTTGCCGAATCAGAGGGGCCTCCGCAAGTGGGCTTCCCGCCTCATCACCGACAGGGTCGAGGAGGAATGGGATTTCGGGTTCGAGCCATTCACCCGCTCGGAACGTGCCCCTGAGGTTAGTCCTTGCATTCTTGTCCGTCTTCAATTCTTTCGTCCGGCTGCCGCCTGACTCAGTCGGCCTGTTGTGCAGCTTTGCGAGCTCCAGAGGGTTGAGGACTTCGAAGTCGTCTTCGAGCCCGACGTCAGTGGTCCCTTCACCAAGGCACTGATGGCCTTGTTGGAGGAGGATTCCGCCGACGCACAGGCGGGGGGAGACACAGACGCCGCCGCTGAAGATGAATCGGGCGGTTGACGAGCTTGAGGCTCGGCAAATCCCTAGGTCGAATACCCCGGGTTGATTGAGGGAGAAAGAGAGAGATCAGGCTGGTGAACACGACGGCTAACAGGGGGCGATTTTACCCAGGTTCGGCCCCTCGAGTTGAGGTAAAGACCTACTCCTGCTTGTCTGGAATTATCGATTGGTGGCTACAATGCGATGTTCAATGATTCGATGCCCTAGACGGCGCACCCTCCCGGCCTTTATACTACAGGTCGGGTCTCGGGTGGACGGTGCGGATTGCACGTACAAGATAAGGAAAGCATCACCGACCTAAGTCGACTACTTGTGCCACACGGTGTCCTTCTTGGGCTTCGCTGGGCCTTCATTGGCGTGACCCAGGTACCACCACCGTGGGGGACCCGAAAGGTAGCCCCACGACAGTAGCCCCCGAGTGCTCAGTCGAATCGTAGAGTCGGATGGAGGACTCCCCCTTTCATCTAGAGTGTCCCTATCATCTTCGAGTGCCTCTTCTGCGTCGGACTCGTCGTAGGCCACGACCCGTGGAGCGTCAAACTTAATGTCACAGGGTAAGACTGCTTCTGCGCCGTACACCATAAAGAACGGTGTGTATTGGGTGGATCTGTTCGGCGTGGTGCGTAGGCTCCATAGCACACTTGGAAGTTCCTCTACCCAGGCTCCTGCAGCTCGTTTCAACGGCACTCGCAGACGCTTCTTTATCCCCTTGCTGACTAGGCCGTTGGCCCTTTCGACTTGTCCGTTAGACTGCGGGTGTGAGACGGATGCGTAGCTGAGCTTGATGCCTTGTTCCTCGCAGAAGTCTCTGAACTCCTCGGCTGTAAAGTTCGTGCCGTTGTCGGTGATGATACCGTGGGGCACGCCAAATCTGAAGATGATGGACCTGATGAAGTTGACTGCTGAAGTTGCGGTTGAACTTGTGATTGGCACCGCCTCGATCCACTTTGTGAATTTATCGACTGCCACCAGGAGGTGCGTGTGCCCACCCGGGGAGGACTTCTTGAGGGGACCTACCATGTCGAGTCCCCACTGCGCGAACGGCCATGCAAGTGGGATGGTTTTCAATGCTGATGCAGGTGCGTGAGGTTTGTTGGCGAACTCTTGGCAGCCGACGCACCTTTTTACGAGCTCGACTGCGTCTTGCATTGCAGTGGGCCAGTAGAACCCTGCTCGCAAGGCCTTGGCAACCAGTGCTCGACTGCTTGCATGATGCCCGCAGATTCCGGCGTGGATGTCGAGTAGAATAGCTTGGCCGTCAGATGGATCAATGCACCTTTGGAGTACGCCTGAGATGCTTCGCTTGTAAAGCTCGCCTTTGATGATGGTGAAGCCCTTCGAGCGGCGGACGATGCGCCTTGCTTCGACTGGGTTCTCTGGCAGCCGCTGATGCAGCATGTAGGCCAGATACGGGCTTGTCCATGTGGGTTCGACCAGCATGATCTCCATGGGCTCCTGCTCCGTGCTTTGCGGGTTGGCGGTAGTTGTTGTCGATGCAGGGGGTTCTGGCGGGGGCCGGACCTTGATAGAACGCTGCGTGATGCACTCGAGGAAAACTCCGGGTGGAACCGGAGCTCGATTTGAGCCGAGGTTGGCGAGGATGTCGGCTTCTTCATTGCTTTCGCGGCCAATGTGTCGCAATTCGCAGCCGTCGAATTGGCCTTCCAGCTGGTTGTACAGCTCTCTGTATGCTATCATGTTGTCAGCGATGGCGTCGCATTGCTTCATTGTTTGCTGCACCACCAGGTAGGAGTCGCCATAGATCATGAGGCGAGTGGCGCCGCAGTTCTTGGCCATCCGCATGCCGTGGATCAGTGCCTCGTACTCTGCCTCATTGTTGGAGGGCGTTGGGAATTTCATCTGCAGCACGTACTTAAGCTTATCGCCTTTGGGTGATATGAGCACGACTCCCGCTCCGGCTGACTTGAATTTCTTGGATCCATCGAAGTACATGGTCCATGCAGTCGATAAATCAGGCTCGTCTGGCAGCTGCGCTTCTATCCACTCTGTGGTGAACTCCGGGAGGACCTGAGCCTTGATTGCCTTCGGGTGCATGTACTTCAGCCCCCATGGCCCTAACTCGACGACCCACTTGGCGACTCGCCCTGTCGCGGATGGATTAGTGAGGATGTCTGATAGGGCGGAGGAGCTTACCACCGTTATCGGGTGCTCGGAGAAGTAGTGTACCACCTTCCTTGACGTCATGAAGACGGCGTATGCCAGCTTCTGGTAGTGCGGGTACCTCTGCTTTGACTCTGTTAATACCTCGCTGAGGTAATACACGGGCCGTTGGACGGGATGAGCCCTTCCTTCTTCCTCCCGTTCGACTACGAGAACGGTACTGACCACTCTGTTCGTGGCTGCCACGTAAAGGTACAGTGGTTCATTCTCCTGGGGTGCTACCAGTACTGGAGGGGTTGTCAGGGTCTTCTTCAGCCTGTCAAAGGCATCCTGTGCTTCCTCCGTCCACTCGAATTTGTCCGCCTTTTTCATCAGCTGGTAGAAGGGCAGGGCCTTTTCTCCCAGCTTACTTATGAATCGACTGAGTGCTGCGACTCTGCCGGCTAGACTTTGTACGTCATGAAGTTTTGTTGGTGCAGGCATGTCTAGTATATTTTGCACCTTTTCTGGATTTGCTTCGATTCCTCTCGCAGAGACAAGGTACCCCAGTAGCTCTCCGGCTGGGACGCCGAAAACGCACTTGTCTGGGTTCAGCTTGATCTGGTACTTGTCAAGTGCCTCGAAGACCTTGCGGAGGTCGTCGATGAGGGTGTCCTCTTTGCGGGTGGTGATGACGATATCGTCGACGTAGACTTGGACCACCTTCCCGATAAGCTCCTTCAGGCAGGCTTGCATTGTACGCTGGTACGTGGCCCCAGCGTTTTTCAACCCGAAGGGCATCATGGTGTAGCAGAACACACCGTGTGGTGTGATAAACGCCGTCTTCTCTTGGTCTTCGACTGCCATCTTGATCTGCTGGTAGCCTGAGTAGGCATCCAGGAAGGACAGGCGTGCGCAGCCCGCAGTCGAGTCGACGATCTGATCAATCCGCGGGAGCGGAAAGTGATCCTTGGGGCAACATTTGTTGATGGCGGTGAAGTCGACGCACATGCGGAGTTTCTTCGTCTTCTTCTTTTCCACCAGTACTGGGTTTGCTACCCACTCTGACTTCTTGATTTCTTTAATAAAACCGGCATGGAGCAGCCGGTCGATCTCCAAACTGATCGCGTCTCTCTTTGGACCCGAAAAGCGCCTCATGGTTTGCTTGATAGGTCTGGCGTCCTTGTGAACGTGTAATCGGTGCTCGGCGAGTTCTCTTGGTATGCCTGGCATATCAGAAGGTTGCCAGGCGAATATCTTCCAGTTTTCGCGCGGGAACTCGACGAGCGCGCTTTCCTATGCGCTGGTCAAGCTTGATGACACCCGAACCACCTTGTCAGCATCTGTCGGGTGTACCTGGTGGGCCCTGGTATCGTCGCTGGTGTTGAACGCCGAGTCCTTGGATGATTTCTTCTTTGGGGGGAAGAGGGTCTTGTCATTGTCGACTGCCAACATCTCCAGGTGATCGTCCATCCCAAAGAACTCAGAGATCCTGCTGAACTCGCGGTCGCAGCTGTCGGATCGGTCGAAGTCGCCTCTCACCGTGATGACACCCTTGGGTCCAGGCATCTTGAGCATGAGGTAGGCGTAGTGGGGTATCGCCATGAACCTTGCAAAAGTTGGACGCCCGAGGATGGCGTGGTACTGTGATTTCCAGTCGACCACCTCGAAGTCGATTGCCTCCCTCCGGAAGTTGTCGGGTGTGCCGAAGATCACGTCGAGTGTGATTACTCCCATGGGCGTAACTGCTTGTCCTGGTACTATACCGTGAAAGGTATTAGATGATGGCGTCAGGTTGGAAGTTGACCTGTTCATGCGCCTGAGGGTGTCAGCGAAAAGAATGTTTATTCCGCTGCCTCCATCCATGAACACCTTTTTCAAGGTGTACTCCCCGATCTGAGCTTCGACTACCAGAGCGGCGTGCCCGGGCCGTGGTATTGCCGGCGGGTGATCAGCCCTGGAGAAGGTGATGTCTGTCTCTGATCCTCTCAGGTACTCGGGTACTGCGGGTGGATTGGTGATTGCTTGAAAGACTTGGCGAGTAATGAGCTTCTGGGTCCTGTTGGAAGGACGCCCCTTCTGTATCATGTTCATCTGCCCGCGTGGTGCTGGGAACACGTTGGCAGGGTCCTGTTGCTGCGGTTGCTGCTGCTGCTGTTGCGGCTGCTGCGGTTGTTGCGGTTGTTGCGGCGGGTAGTAAGTCAGTGCTGCTTGCGCTGGGTTGGCGAGTGGAGGAGCTGGTGGTGCGTTGATTGCCAGCTGTCCCGCGACTGGTTGTCCCGCGGGTGATGCTTGATGAACCTGCTGCCCGTCCGTAGCAAGTACGCGCGTGAAGGCCCTGGCCAGCCGTTGCGCCTTCTTGCAGTCCTTCAACAGGTGTCGGGATCCCCACTTGCCTGTTTCCGGGTCCTTGAACATATGGTGCCTGCAGGGTTGCTCTAGTTCTTCCTCATCCGTGAGTATGCGTCTGCGCCACTCGCGCTTGCGACTTCCATCTCCGCGGTAGCCGCTGCCACCACCTTGGTTGTATCCTCTATCATTGCCACCGCCTTGGCTATATCCTCTATCATTGCCATCGCCTTGGCTATATCCTCTATCATTGCCACCGCCTTGGCTATATCCTCTATCATTCTCACGGGGGGTTTCGAATCCCGCCGCTACTAACTCTATTGAGTCGTGGCCGATAAAGCGTGGTTTCTTTTTCAGTCGACCCTCTCGCCAGTTGCTGGGTTGGGGATCTGGCATTGAGTCGCGGACGGAGTCTTCTCCATCTGCCCATTGGTTGGCGATCTGCATAAGGTCTATCATATTCTTCGGCCTGAGCCTACCAAGTTCTTCACGAAGGTCGCGGCGGGTGAGGCCGTAGATGAATGCATCCATGACTCTGTCCTCTGAGGTGGCTCCATCCATGGTGTTGCGGAGCAGGGTCCACCGTTGGATGTACGAACGGAGTCGCTCCTCATGGCCCTGTTTGCAAGCTTGGAGCTCGATGAGGGTGGTTGGCCTGGCGTAAGTTCCCAGGAAACCTTTTATGAATGCAGTCCTGAATTCCTCCCAAGTCCTGAAGGCATCCTTCGGCTGCGTGTTGAGCCACCCGCGGGCGGACCCCGTGAGCATCAGCTGGATGTACTGCATGGCGGTAGTCGAATTACCACCTTGGCAGCTGCATGCGATGAGGTAGTCGTCTAGCCAATCTTGCGGGTGCTGCTTTCCGTCATACTTTTGTGTCTCCGCCGTCAGCTTGAAGCCTTTGGGCATCTTCGTGTCGCGAATATTTATACTGAAACACGGGGCTCCACGTGGCTCGTGGTCTTCATCATCGTCGAGCAGTCCTGCTTCTCGCAGTCGACGGGCGCGGTCTATCCTTCTCTGTGTGACGACGTTGCGGCCATCCTCGCCGGGCTGCAGTTGTCGCAGTCGAATCGGTTCCCGATCTGCCGCTGGTGCGACTCCACGGTCACGACGTCCTCGTTCCTCGTACATCCCTTCGACTGGTTCTCCCCTTGATAAGGCTTCCTCGACTTGCCTCAAGGCTTGGATCTGCTGCCTGTGTACGCGGGCGTTGGCGCTTCCTTCCGGCGGCTGCATGACCCGCAAATAGGTCTCGACTCCCATAAGCGCAGAGGCGGGTGTTCTGGGGATGGGTATTCCGTCCTCGTCTTCCAAGAAAGATGACTCCAAGTTGCGGGTGAGGTGGATGCGATCGGCCTCGTGTACCCGCGGCATGCGAGTTCTGTGCCTTCTTGCTTGATTGACTTCTTCTGATCCAGACGTGAACGAGAGCGCTGCCCTCCTGGCACTCGACTCGTCGGCTAGCTCCTTGCGCCGGGCCAACTCGGCTTTATCCTGTTTGATTCGTTCGGCTTCCTTCCAGAGCAAGTACTGGACCGCCTGTCGATCTTCCTGTGGATCTTCCGGGGCAGGGAACGTGCCATCGTCCACGTGCTTCTACGCCCTAATCGCCAACTCCCGGGTGATGGTAAGTTTCGTCACCTTGTCTTGCAGGGTGACTTCTATGGGGTACACGGGTGCTGATGGACCGATCATGTAGACTTGCTCGGGGTAGGCCCGTCGAGTGGGGCTGATGCTCCCTGTCGTGCTTCCTTCATCTGAGCTGTACTCGTTGTCGAAGATCACAGCAACGTGGTGGGTACCACGGTCGCTGCTACTGACGGCTGCGCGACGCGTAGATGCGATCGGCGCAATCGAAGCTGGTGCGGATCTTGGCTGACGCCCGAACAGGTAGGTCGGAGTAGACTTGACTCGCCCCGTGGCCGCAGCAGATGCGTTTTTCTTGGCAACCGCAGATGCGATCGCCGCAGTCGAAGTTGATGTAGTCGAAGTAGACGCAGTCGCCTTGACCGCGGCAGATGCGATCTTCGCGACCGGTGAAGCCATGGTCGGCGCAGTTGATGTAGACGCAGATGTCGATGTAGATGCGATCTCCGTAATCTTCACGGCGGGTGAGGTTGCGATCAGTGCAGCCGCCATGGATGCAGGCGCCTCCATTGAGCGCAGGGCGGCCTGCGTAGGGCGGAGGGTTCCGCGACTGTCCACCAGATAACGCAGACTACCAAAGGTAATCCACGTGCTCTGTTGGAATCCGGCGTAAGCCGAAAGATCCGCCGGCGAGTGCTCGACGTACTCGAGGAAGCCGGTGTAGATCGACTCCCTCGCGCTGATGGTGTTGTTGGTTGCGGGTGAGGCCGGCATGATCATGACTCCAGCGATCTGTTCTTTCCCACAGACGGCGCCAGTTGACGAGCTTGTGGCTCGGCAAATCCCTAGGTCGAATACCCCGGGTTGATTGAGGGAGAAAGAGAGAGATCAGGCTGGTGAACACGACGGCTAACAGGGGGCGATTTTACCCAGGTTCGGCCCCTCGAGTTGAGGTAAAGACCTACTCCTGCTTGTCTGGAATTATCGATTGGTGGCTACAATGCGATGTTCAATGATTCGATGCCCTAGACGGCGCACCCTCCCGGCCTTTATACTACAGGTCGGGTCTCGGGTGGACGGTGCGGATTGCACGTACAAGATAAGGAAAGCATCACCGACCTAAGTCGACTACTTGTGCCACACGGTGTCCTTCTTGGGCTTCGCTGGGCCTTCATTGGCGTGACCCAGGTACCACCACCGTGGGGGACCCGAAAGGTAGCCCCACGACAGCGGTGGTGCCCGCGCCGGCCTGGATGGGCGCGGTGACACCACCGAGTCGTCCGGTGGGGGCGCCGATGTTGGTGAAGAGGGCGGAGGTGATGACGATGCCGCCCGCACCGCAACGAGCCCTGTCCCCTCCGCCGGCTCCGGCTCCGATTCGGCAGTCGAACGGGACGAGGACCTCGAGCGCGACGTCCCTCCTCCAGTCTCGCCGCCTCGCGGTAAGTCTCCTGAGTCTGGCGCCGCCGGGCAAACTGATGATGTAGTGCGCGTGGTAGTAGATCTTTCCAGCGGTTCCGAGCCGGACTCTGAAGGTTCCTCTTCCGTGCCAGCCTCCAAGCCGGCGACGTCCTCCCGCAGGACCAAGGAGTTGGAGGCGGCGGCGCGGAAGAAGAAAGTGGTTCTTCCCCGGCGGATCCTGAATGAGAGGCGGTCGAAGTCGGCCGCCGATGTTGATGCAAGCACCGTGCCCCGGAAGAGGAGGGGCACGTTCGAGGGGCGGGGTGTGCTGCCCGCCAAAAAGTTGGCTTCTTCGTCGTCCCGGCCTACTACGGCCGGCTTGATGCCCGCCGGGAAACCTTCGGCGGAGGCCCAGGCGGACGCGATTGTGGCCGACATCAGGCCCGAAGTCGACGCCAGACTGGCGGAGAAGGCGGATGTCCCAGCTGGTGGGGCCAACAATGAGGTGATTGGTCGTGCTTCCGGTGGTGATTTCATTTATGATTTGAATCCGGGTGATTTGGAGGAGTTTTATGCTCGGCTGACACAGGCGGAATCGGCCTTGGGAGCGCCTGACGTTGGTCTGACGGTGGAGCAGTTGATGACCTCAAGGGAGGACGAGGAGAAGGCGGAGGCGGAGGCGGCTGGAACGGAGAGGGCGAAATCCCTCGCTGGTGGAACTAGTGTCCAGGTGGTTAATTCTGCTCTTGCTGTTGATTGTGGTTATGACTTGGTCATTGAAGATATGGAAAAAGCTATTTACGCGGAGCTGGCGCAGGCGGATTTGATCGTGGCGGAGATGGACGCCCAGGCGGCTGCGAGGCAGCTGGCCGCTGCCAAGGCGGCTGAGGAGAAGGCGGGAGCGGGCTCAGACGCCGGCAAAACTACGGAGGCCGGTGCAGAGGTTGAAGTAGTGCCGGCCCGGGCGGAACGGCCGATTGATGATCCTGACGTTATAGCGGAGGGCGGAGAGGTGCCCTCCGGAGGCGTGAAGCGCCTGTCCGACGACGCGCCGGCTCCCCCGCCGAAGCGCCTGAAGAGGAGGACACCCAGGGCTCTGGGCTCATGCGACGGGTAAGTCCTTGTCTTGTGGTAGAAATCTTGCAGCTTGTACTTGGTAGTGATGCTTTCTTCGTTTTGTAGAACGCCGCTTCCAATAGTGGAGACGGCGTCCGTCGCGGTGGTGGAGTCGGCCTTGGTGCTTGCCACCGAGACCCCTGTGGCACAGGCGGCTTATCCGCCTCCAGAGGCGGCGATGGCGACAGCAGATGTGGAAGCGGTCGACCCGGTGTCGGCAAGCGCCGTTCCCCCCGCGGTCGACTCCAACCCTCCAGTTTCGGCAGGTGACGCTGAGGCGTCGGTGGACTCCTTCCAGATAGTTCTCCGGCCCGGCGCCGGGGTCGGAGACCTCGCCTTCCCCACTCCTTCCTCGTCGGTGGCCGAGACGGCCAAGGACAAGGCCATTGCGGGGGTGATGGCTTCGCTCCCTGGTCCTCGCCAGTCGGTCTTGGTGTCTTCTCCGCCGTATTCTGGGCCGGTGCCAGCCCGGCCCGACGCATCGGGGAGGATTCCCCTCGCCGCGCTGGCGGAGCAGACGGCCAAGGAGAATTTGGCCAACATAACGTTGCTCCGCTCCTCCATAGAGCAGGGTTTTGCTGAGGCGGCCAAGGAGACGACTCTGCTCAGGCGAGAGCTTGAGGCGGCCAAAGGTTCGGTTTTCTTTCTTACTCACGTCCTCTGTCTTGTCGTTCTACATTCTTTCTTGCATGTCTCGGCTTGATGATGATCCAATCTCCACAGGCGACACCGCCTCCCGCACCGGCTTGGAGAGGCAACTGAAGGAGAGGGACGCCGCCCTGGCCTTGGCCAAGGCCGATCTCCAGGCGGCGGAAAAGACGTCGGAGGAGCGCCGCCTCGAGGTCGTCCGGCTGGACGAGGAAACGGCGAAACTGCGGGAAGCTGAGCGGCGGAAACAGAGCGAGATTGAGTCACTCCGCGAGAATGCGGTCGAGCTGAGGATTCTGCTGAAGGATTCCGTCGAGGCCAACGACCAGATCGTCCAAGCGGCCAAGGCGCGTGAGCTTGAGCATGAGCAGCTGGTGGGCGGCCTGGTCAAGGAGGTTGAGCGCGTGAACGAACTGATCCTCGGTAAGTGAGGTCTCTTTCTCCTTGATTTCTTGCTCGGGGTCTTCTACTCGGCCTCACCGGTTTGAAATGCAGACCTTTATCCCGAGGTAGACGCGCAAATCCAAAGAGATGCTGCCTCGGCTCATTCCCGACCGGAGTCCTCTGGCGCTGTTGCCGGGTCTGCTCCGACTGCAGTCTCCCATCTTCTCCGATTCGGCCTGGAGTTCAATCGATTGAAAGAAGCAGCTGGCGGCGTGCTCGAGAACCTGTGGCCGGATGCTCCTTTGACCGCTGCCCTCCATGATTTGTCCGCTCGGCTTGAAGGGGCGCCAGCTGGCATCAACGAGCAGGTGGAGATGGCGGCGCGCGGAGGCACCGACATGGCACTGGCCGTGGTGAAGTCATGGTACCCGG
Organism: Puccinellia tenuiflora; assembly: GCA_012064385.1. Lineage (NCBI taxonomy): Eukaryota > Viridiplantae > Streptophyta > Magnoliopsida > Poales > Poaceae > Puccinellia > Puccinellia tenuiflora. Next base: position 1,283,231 of record QRDG01001409.1, read on the forward strand.
GCATGCAGATGAGAAGGCTAGTGGATGGATTTCGCACGGGAACGTCCCTCGCGGATTTGCGTCCAGAGATCGTCATGGCCTCAGGGCGGATTGCCGAGGCGGTGGACCTGACGAAGTTGGTGCCTGCTGAGCCGTCTTCGGCGCCACGGCCGGTTGAGGACACTGGAGCCGGCGACGCTGCTGCTGCTACTGACGCCGCTACCATCTGACTTGTTTGCTCCCCCGGAATGCCGGGTGTAATTGTTGAACTTGCTGTATTCTGTACTGATGATTGTCTTTTGTCATACTGCTTGCTGTCTTTAGATGTTATTGTTCTTGTGATTGTTGGGCCATTGTGCTTGTTTTGGTGATGATAGTCACCATGCCTAGCCCCCGAATTTTGGGCCGGTTTGAGCATCGATCCGGGTCGAAATTTCATGTTCTTTATTTGTCTTGCGTTTTTCTTCCATCGTCGTGATGTCATGCAGCCCCCGAGTCCATGACTTGGGGTGATGTAGTTTTGCGTCCGGGTCTGCGGAGTCGGCTTGCCGGCTACGCAGCCCCCGGGAATTTTATGCCGGCTGAAGGCTTGGCAGCCCCTGAGTCCGTAACTTAGGGTGATATAGATATACATCCGGGTCTGCGGAACCGGCTTGCCGGCTGCGCAGCCCTCGGGAATTTTATGCCGGCTAACGGCTTGGCAGCCCCCGAGTCCGTGACTCGGGGTGATATAGATATACGTCCGGGTCTGCGGAACCGGCTTGCCGGCTGCGCAGCCCCCGGGAATTTTATGCCGGCTAACGGCTTGGCAGCCCCCGAGTCCGTGACTCGGGGTGATATAGATATACGTCCGGGTCTGCGGAACCGGCTTGCCGGCTGCGCAGCCCCCGGGAATTTTATGCCGGCTAATGGCTTGGCAGCCCCCGAGTCCGTGACTCGGGGTGATATAGATATGCGTCCGGGTCTGCGGAACCGGCTTGCCGGCTGCGCAGCCCCCGGGAATTTTATGCCGGCTAACGGCTTGGCAGCCCCCGAGTCCGTGACTCGGGGTGATATAGATATACGTCCGGGTCTGCGGAACCGGCTTGCCGGCTGCGCAGCCCCCGGGAATTTTATGCCGACTAACGGCTTGGCAGCCCCCGAGTCCGTGACTCGGGGTGATATAGATATACGTCCGGGTCTGCGGAACCGGCTTGCCGGCTGCGCAGCCCCCAGGAATTTTATGCCGACTTGGGCTTGCCTTCTTGGCTTCTGTGCATGGACCCGGCTATAGTTACTAAAAAGTTCCATCATCTGCATTTCATTGCCACATGTAGGTCGTGGGATCGTGGGGTGATGGTTGGGTTTCCCACGTTGTCCCCTACTTGTGCTATAAAGCTTGGCAGTTTTCTTCCTTCTTCCTCACTTGCGCTTCCCTGCTCCCCCTTCGCCTTCTTCCTCTTGTCCAGCGGGATCATGCACACTACTTCAACATTAGGATCCGGTTTGTTGGGCCAGAGTTTTCTCAGCCGGCAACGATTTCTGTTTCTTACGTTTTTCGCATACAGTCAGCCTCCAGCTTATTCTCTTGCCGGCCTTAACCGGATCCGAAGAGTTAGCCGTTTAGCGTTGTGTAGTTAATCGTCCGTAATAGAAGAAGCGGTTGCCGACTGCCGGCTTGGCCGAGTTTATAGAAGATCGTTATTCCAGCCGGTAATACTTCCCTTTATGCGTTTTTCACGTTGTTGGCCCCCTCCAGCTTATTCTCTTGCCGGCCTTAACCGGATTCGAAGAGTTAGCAGTTTAGGGGCTAGTCACGCTACACAGCCGCTCAAGGCAAGCTTGCCGGCTGCCGGAAGAACCAGAAAGGAAATGCAGAAAAAAGTTGCGAAAAACTGCTCATGTGCTCATCATTCTCGTTTCTTTATTGATAGCATAGGTGATACATACATGGTTCTTTCTCAGGTGTAGAATCGACGCAAGAGTGACGTGTTCCATGGTCTTTCCGTTTCATCACCTTCCTTGTCCATCGTGTCCTTCTTATGCTCGCGGGCGTCTATCAGGTAGTATGCGTCGTTGATGAGTGCTTTGCTTACGATGAATGGTCCCTCCCATGGTGATGAAAGCTTGTGCATGTTCTTTGTGTCTTGGATTAGTCGTAGCACGAGGTCGCCTTCACGAAAGCGGACAGGCCTGACCTGCCGGCTGTGGTAGTTGCGTAATTTTTGCTGATACATCGCCGACCTCGACTCGGCAAGCTGGCGCGCTTCCTCGAGCAGGTCCATTCCGTCTTCGTAGGCTTGCTTAGCTTCTGCTTCTGTGTACAGCACGATCCGGGGTGCATCATGCTCTATGTCAGTTGGCATGACGGCTTCAGCCCCGTGGACGAGGAAGAAGGGGGTGAAGCCGGTTGAGCGATTCGGGGTCGTCCTTAGGCTCCAGAGGACGGAGGGTAGCTCTTCTTCCCACGCGCCGGCTGCTCGCTCGAGTGGTTCGAGCAACCGAGGTTTTATGCCGGTTAGGATGAGGCCGTTTGCTCGCTCGGCTTGCCCGTTCGACTGCGGGTGTGCGACGGAAGCCACATCGAGCCGGATGCCGGTCCTGCCACAGAACTTGGCGAATTCTCCCTTGACGAAGTTCGACCCGTTATCCGTAATGATGCTGTTGGGGTAGCCGAAGCGGTAGATGATGTTTTTGAAGAACTTGACTGCTGTTGGTCCGTCCAGCTTCTTGATCGGTTTAGCTTCGATCCACTTCGTGAACTTGTCGACTGCTACCAGCAGGTGTGTCATGCCTCCACTGGATCTTCTCAACGGGCCGACCATGTCGAGTCCCCAGACGGCAAACGGCCAGGTGATAGGGATTGTCTTGAGTACTGAAGCCAGCGTGTGCTTCTGCGTTGCAAATCGTTGGCAGCCGTTGCAGAGCCGGACCAGCTGGTTCGCATCAGCCAGCACAGTCGGCCAATAGAACCTGTGCATGAACGCCTTAGCCACAATTGCTCTCGAGGACGCGTGATGACCACATTCGCCTTGATGGATTTCCTTGAGGATCTTGATTCCTTCTTCTTGGCTCACACAACGCTGGAATATCCCAGAGACGCTGCGCTTGTACAACTCGTTGTTGATGATGGTGTAAGCACTTGCTCGGCGTTTGATTTGCCTGGCGATGAGCTCGTCCGCCGGGAGCTCGTCGTTGGCGAGGTAAGCGAGGAAGGGTTGGGTCCATGGCGGAGCCTCTTCGATGACGAGGACCTCGACGGTTTCCGGCTCGCTTGGAGCCGGCTCAGCCGACTCCGCGCCTGGCGGCATCCAGATGGAGTCGGAGCCGGGACACGGCGCGATGGATGGCTTGTACAACTTCTCAAGGGCGACGCCGGGTGGGATCTCCTCGTGAAGAGAACCAATGTTCGCCAAAGTGTCAGCTGCGTCGTTGTTGGAGCGGTGGATGTGGTGGAATTCGCATCCGTCGAAGCATCCCGCGAGTTGTTGGACGAAGAAGCGGTAGGCGGCCATGTTGGGGTCCTTGGCGTCCCAGTGACCAGTGGTCTGTTGGACCACCAAGTCGGAGTCGCCGTAGCAGAGGATCCGCTTGATGTTCATGGCCTTGGCGAGCTTGAGGCCGTGCGCGAGAGCTTCGTATTCAGCTACATTGTTGGACGCCGTGAAGTGGATCTGTAGCACGTATTCGAGTCGGCCCCCCTTGGGTGAGGTGAGGACGACTCCGGCGCCGAGTCCCCAATATCTTTTGGAACCATCGAAGTGCATGAGCCAGTGCTCGCCGGAGTCGGGTGGCGGTGGTGTGTGGTCCGTCTCCGTCCAGTCGGCTAGAAAGTCAGCCAGCTCCTGTGACTTGATCGCCGTTCTCTTGTCGTATTCAACTCCGTGCGCCGCCAGGTTGATCGCCCATTTCGCGACTCTGCCGGTTGCGTCCTTGTTGCCTATGATCTCGGCAAGCGGTGTGTCGCTTATCACTTTGATCGGGTGTTCTTGAAAGTAGTGCTTCAGTTTCTTCGTGGCCATGTACACACCGTATACGAGCTTCTGGTAGTGTGGGCAGTTCTGTTTTGACTGAGAGAGCACCTCGCTGAGGTAATAGACTGGCCGCTGAACCGGCCGCTGCTTGCCGGCTTCTTCTCGTTCAACCACCAGGACGACACTGACGACTCGGTTGGAGGCAGCGATATACATGAGCATGGGCTCCTTTGGAGTCGGAGGTGCTAAGACCGGGGCGGTGGCCATCGCACACTTGAGTTCCTTGAAGGCGGCGTCTGCCGCGTCGCTCCAGACGAACTTGTCCGTCTTCTTCAGCAAATGGTAGAGCGGGAGAGTGATAGCGCGAGAGGTGTTAATCAATCACGCTTCGTTGGGCACCCCAAGAGGAAGGTTTGAGGAGCACAGCAACAAGTTTTCCCTCAGTTAGAAACCAAGGTTATCGAACCAGTAGGAGTGAGGAATGCTTCAGAAGGTTGTCCACAACTGCAATGGCGCCAGAAAAAGAGTTGTTGCAGGGGAGACAGTGGAACCTGCAGAACACAATCAAACTACTTTGCCCCAACGAAGCAGTGAGGTTGTCAATCTCACCGGCCTTGCTGAATACAAAGGATTAAATGTATGTGTGGAAGGAAGCTTGTTTGCAGTAAATGAAAGCAGTAGAGCAGTTGATTTAATTGCAGATGTAAAAGAATAGACCGGGGTCCACAGTTCACTAGTGGTGTCTTCTCCATAAAAAAAATACTACACATGCTGGGTAACAAATTACAGCTGGGCAATTGACAGAATAGAGAATGCATGACAATGCATGAACATTGCATAATACAGAGGATGATGATGTCTATATGAGATGCTTTGGGCATTACGACAAAATACATAGATAGCTGTTCCAAGCATACACCTATGCCTAAATAGTCCACCTTTGAGATAACATACCGTAAAATCTGTCCAGTATTAAGTTGCAAGCAACAGACAATTGCATGAAGAACTGTGCATAAAGTTTACTCCTTAGTAGCAACAGCACTCCCCCGTCCTTATATGTTTCTGTCACTCAAGCCAAGGCACACAGGGACCGAACCCACTATCTAGCATAAATACTCCCTCTTGGAGATACAAGCAACTACTTGATCAAGGCAATTACAAGTACCGGAAAGCATGCAAGATCACAAATAACATAGACATGATAATATCAATAATCAACATCACAAGGTACTTCTCTATTCATCGGATCCCAGCAAACACAACATGTAGCATTACAATAAGATGATCTTGATCATGATAGGCAGCTCACAAGATCTAAACATGATAGCACAAGAGGAGAAGACTACCATCTAGCTACTGCATGGACCCGTAGTCCAAGGATGAACTACTCACACATCTGTCCGGAGGCGGGCATGGGGGTGTAGAGCCCTCCGGCGATGATTCCCCTCTCCGGCAGGGTGCCGGGGAGAGCTTCAGAACCCTCCCGAACTAGGGTTGACGATGGCGACGATGACGGATGTTTTTCTGGAATTTTGATCGGGTCCTTAGGGTTTTCTCGTCGGGGGGATTATATAGGCGAAAGGGCGGCGTCGGTGGAGGCCCGAGGGGGCCACACCACCTGGTGGCGCGGCAGACAGGTGGGTCGCGCCACCCTAGGGTGTGGTCGCCCTCTGGTGCGTCTTCGGCTCCCCTTTGGACTCCGTGTGCGTGACGAAATTATAAGATCCTGGGTTTTTGTCCCGTCCGATTCCGAGAATATTTCCTTAAGTACTTTTCTGAAACGGAAAAACAACAGAAAACAGGAACTGGCACTGGGGCATCTTGTTAATATGTTAGTTCCAAAAATGCATAAAAATGATATAAGATGTAAACAAAACATGTAGCAAATGGTATGAAAACAAGCATGGATCATAAGAAATTATAGATACGTCGGAGACGTATCAGCATCCCCAAGCTTAGTTCTACTCGTCCTCGAGTAGGCAGAACGTTAACAAATAATTTCTTAGGAGACATGCAAACTCACAATCTAGATCAACATAGTAATGCAAAACACATGATGTGAATAAGGAGATCCAAAACAATTGTCTATAGTTGACATTAAGCAAACAATGATTAACAAATGCTAGCTAAAAGAAGCTAGAACTTTTCATGAATCAGCGTGTTGGAGACTAGGAACCATACATAAGGTTTAGAAAGAAGAATAGTAAATTGTGTCTCCAATGTAAAATGTCAATCAATCTTCAAAACATCAAATTCAGTTAATAATAGAAATAGCCAAGCTCAAGTCAAGTGTCCTTAATCCATCCACTTAACTTATCAACTGTTATGTAGTCCACTCAACTAATACAAGCAAGAAGAAGGCTTGGCACCATGAGGTTATGGCAAAGAGAATAATAATGGGGGTTTGGAAGGCCAAAAAGAAAGGCTCAAACAGTGGAAGAGGTAACCACAAGACAAGAGGAAGTCCCGTAGTAGACATTGAATGAGGAGTAGTGATTGCCATGCAATGGATGCACATAGAGCTATATGAATGGAAGCTCTCCAATGGAACTAGTGGGGGTGCATCCAACTTGCTTGCTCATGAAGACCTAGAGCTCACTTGAGGAGGCTCATTGTTGGAATATACAAGCCAAGTTCTATAACGTTTGGTCCCTACATAGTTATACTAATGAATCATGAAAACTCACTACAATAATGTAGGTGCTACTAGCACAAGTGTGGAATAAAAGGATAGTAGTGTTGCCCCCTCTCTCATTTTATATTCTTTTTTTTTCTTTTTCTCTTTTTTGCTTTTTGCTTTTTGAGGCCTTTGTGGCTCTTTTATATTTTTCTCTCATTGGTTTCTTTTGGACTCTTTTGATTGGCCACTTTGTACTCTTTTCAGTAAGCTCACAGGTAGAGGCAACACTCTATTTTACAAGATGATCATCACACTTTTCGGTGTACTCAAAACTCAAAGACTAATACATGGTGTATGGTGGATATGCAAGACCGAGCGTAGTGTGGAAAAGATGTAACACATGTGGAAAACCACGCATCACACTAACTCAAATGATCAAGCAATACTATACGGTAATGAAGTAAAAATGACATAAAGTCATGTAATGTAAATGATGGATGTTGCATGGCAATGTATCTCGGAACAGCTATGGAAATGTTGTGATAGGTAGATATGGTGGCTGTTTTGAGGAAGATAGTTGGCTTATGTGTAGGAGAACAAGATGAAGATCTCCCACGGGGTTGGATGTACTTGCGAAGTATGCACCAATCTCAATGTAAAAAAGGGCAATGCAAAGTACCGAAGAGGCTAGCAAAATATGGAGGTGGAAGTGCCAAAAACCAAAAACTCACATAGCATGTTGTATATTGCAAACAACTAACAGTATCAAAGTTTTACAAATGGTTAGAGACACCCCGAGAGGGATCGTGGCGGCGACACAAGTGCCTTGTTGGCTTCCCCGACCGTTGCAGTAAATATACCATTAGAAACTTCTTTTCAACTAAGAGTAAATCACGACACTAAAGCACTATTGACTTAAGTTGTTTTTAGTTCAGAAAAGTACGGCTCCACGCTCTACTAACACATCTTCACTAATCAGCTCTTAACAACATTAGCCAACAAATTTTAACCATTAGTTATTTTAATACCTCAAAACAATTGAAGAGGAGCAAGTTATCTACACAATGGTATACAAGACTATGCAGCTTTTCTCTATTTCATACCATTATCACAAGCATAGCATTTTCCAATCTAACACATCAACCAAGCAACTAAAACAACTCTCTAACAAATAAGAGTGAAACAAAGAGAGCTTAACACAAAGAACTAGCAGCTCTAAATAAGATAACATGCTAAAAGCGAGAGCTTGCTAGAAAACAGACAGTAGCTAAGAATACTCAACAAATATAAGCGAAGCACAAGAGTATTCATATGAAAAAGCGGAGCGTGTCTCTCTCCCACACAAGAATGCTAGGATCCAACTTATTAAGCAAACTAAAACACACACTCAAAATAAAAACAGACGCTCCAAGCAAAATACATAAGATGTAGTGGAATAAAAATATACTATCACTAGAGATGACCTGATAGTTTTGTCGATGAAGAAGGGGATGCCTTGGGCATCCCCAAGCTTAGATGCTTGAGTCTTATTGAATTTGCTGGGGATGGGCATCCCCAAGCTTAGGCTTTTCACTCTTCTTGATCTCATCATATCGTCCCTTTTGCTTACTTGAAAACTTCCACCACATCAAACTCAAATTAATTCTCATTAGAGGGTTAGTGCATAAACCAAAAATTAACAAGTTCTACTGTGACACAAGCACACCTTAATGCATTATAACATTAGCTACAGCCACTGATGCTCAAAGAATCAAAAAGATCCAAATAAACATCGAAAAAGAAGCAATGCACAATAAAAGGCAGAATCTGTCAAAATCTGAATAGTCTGTAAAGACGAATTTTTTTCGAGGCACTAGAGTTGCTCAAATAGAAAATCACTGAACTAGAAAAAGTTTCATACATATATGAAGATTCAGCACACAAAATCTCAAAGCATTTCGTCGCTTCTGGAATAAATTACGAATTTAACGGTGACAGACAGAAATCTGTTTCCTGTGCAGAAATCCAAATATAGCAAAAACTTTCTACTAGAGACCTTACTTGGCACAACATTGCAAGAAAATAAAGATACAAAGAAGTTGCTACAGAAGTAAACAAACTTCTTGACTCAAATAAAAGAAAAGATACTGAAAATAAAATGATGGGTTGTCTCCCATAAGCGCTTTTCTTTAACGCCTTTCAGCTAGGCGCAGAAAGTGAACATCAAGTATTTCCAAGAGAAGAAGCATCAAAACGATAATTTGCTCTAACAATAGAGTCAAAAGGTGACTTCATTCTCTTCCTAGGGAAGTGTTCCATACCTTTCTTAAGAGGGAATTGATATCTAATGTTGCCCTCTTTCAAATTAATAACAGCACCAGAAAATTGCTCTTTCATAACAAGATTTAACAAAGTAGGTTTGATCTCATAAAAATCTGTCTTAGCAGCAGGTGGAGCAATAGGAGTACATATGAAATCATCATTATTAGTACTAGTGAAGTCACACAACATAGTGTTTTCAGCAGTACTCATTTTTGATAAAAACAAGGTAAACCGAATTGAACAAGATTAAACAAGTAACTAATTTTTTTGGGTTTTTGATATAGGAAAGCAACAAGATAAATTCTACACTAATTTTTTTGTGTTTTTGATATAAGAAAGCAAAACAAGACAAAGCAATAATAATAAGCAAGACTAAAACAAAGTAAAGAGATTGGAACTGAGAGACTCCCCTTGCAGAAGCTTCTCTACTCCCCGGCAACGGCGCCAGAAAGAGCTGTTGACGGAGGAGTGAGAAGTTTGATACTTTGAGAAGCTTCTTACTGAGCACTCTTAACTCCCCGACAACGGCGCCAGAAAAAGAGCTTGATAGCGCGAGAGGTGTTAATCAATCACGCTTCGTTGGGCACCCCAAGAGGAAGGTTTGAGGAGCACAGCAGCAAGTTTTCCCTCAGTTAGAAACCAAGGTTATCGAACCAGTATGAGTGAGGAATGCTTCAGAAGGTTGTCCACAACTGCAATGGCGCCAGAAAAAGAGCTGTTGCAGGGGAGACAGTGGAACCTGCAGAACACAATCAAACTACTTTGCCCCAACGAAGCAGTGAGGTTGTCAATCTCACCGGCCTTGCTGAATACAAAGGATTAAATGTATGTGTGGAAGGAAGCTTGTTTGCAGTAAATGAAAGCAGTAGAGCAGTTGATTTAATTGCAGATGTAAAAGAATAGACCGGGGTCCACAGTTCACTAGTGGTGTCTTCTCCATAAAAAAATACTACACATGCTGGGTAACAAATTACAGCTGGGCAATTGACAGAATAGAGAATGCATGACAATGCATGAACATTGCATAATACAGAGGATGATGATGTCTATATGAGATGCTTTGGGCATAACGACAAAATACATAGATAGCTGTTCCAAGCATACACCTATGCCTAAATAGTCCACCTTTGAGATAACATACCGTAAAATCTCTCCAGTATTAAGTTGCAAGCAACAGACAATTGCATGAAGAACTGTGCATAAAGTTTACTCCCTAGTAGCAACGGCACTCCCCCGTCCTTATATGTTTCTGTCACTCAAGCCAAGGCACACAGGGACCGAACCCACTATCTAGCATAAATACTCCCTCTTGGAGATACAAGCAACTACTTGATCAAGGCAATTACAAGTACCGGAAAGCATGCAAGATCACAAATAACATAGACATGATAATATCAATAATCAACATCACAAGGTACTTCTCTATTCATCAGATCCCAGCAAACACAACATGTAGCATTACAATAAGATGATCTTGATCATGATAGGCAGCTCACAAGATCTAAACATGATAGCACAAGAGGAGAAGACTACCATCTAGCTACTGCATGGACCCGTAGTCCAAGGATGAACTACTCACACATCTGTCCGGAGGCGGGCATGGGGTTGTAGAGCCCTCCGGCGATGATTCCCCTCTCCGGCAGGGTGCCGGGGAGAGCTTCAGAACCCTCCCGAACTAGGGTTGACGACGGCGGCGGCGATGGATGTTTTTCTGGAATTTTGATCGGGTCCTTAGGGTTTTCTCGTCGGGGGGATTATATAGGCGAAAGGGCGGCGTCGGTGGAGGCCCGAGGGGGCCACACCACCTGGTGGCGCGGCAGACAGGTGGGCTGCGCCACCCTAGGGTGTGGTCGCCCTCTGGTGCGTCTTCGGCTCCCCTTTGGACTCCGTGTGCGTGACGAAATTATAAGATCCTGGGTTTTTGTCCCGTCCGATTCCAAGAATATTTCCTTAAGTACTTTTCTGAAACGGAAAAACAGCAGAAAACAGGAACTGGCACTGGGGCATCTTGTTAATATGTTAGTTCCAAAAATGCATAAAAATGGTATAAGATGTAAACAAAACATGTAGCAAATGGTATGAAAACAAGCATGGATCATAAGAAATTATAGATACGTCGGAGACGTATCAGAGAGCCTTCTCGCCGAGCCGGCTGATGAAGCGGCTAAGGGATGCCAGGCAACCGGTGAACTTTTGGATATCCTTGACGCTTCTTGGTTGTCGCATGTTGTCGATGGCGGCGATTTTCTCCGGGTTGGCCTCGATTCCTCGCGCTGACACGAGGTAGCCGAGTAGCTGTCCGGCTGGAACGCCGAACACACACTTCTCCGGGTTGAGCTTCATCTGGAAGCGGCGCAAGTTGTTGAAGGTTTCTTTGAGATCGGCGAGGAGGGTGTGCTTCTCCTTGGTCTTGATGACGACGCCGTCGACGTAGGCGTGCGCGTTGCGACCGATCTGGTCGTGCAAGCATTTCTGCATGCAGCGTTGGTACGTTGCTCCCGCGTTCTTCAAGCCGAATGGCATGGTGGTGTAGCAGTACGGGCCGTAGGGGGTGATGAAGGCGGTCTTGAGCTGATCGTCCGGGTTCAGCGGAATTTGGTGGTAGCCTGAGTAGGCGTCGAGGAGGGAGAGTAGGTCGCAGCCGGCCGTGGAGTCGATCACTTGGTCGATGCGTGGCAGTGCGAAAGGGTCCTTGGGGCAGGCCTTGTTGAGGTGGGTGTAGTCGACACACATCCGCCATTTCTTGTTCTTCTTTTCCACCATCACCGGATTGGCTAGCCACTCCGTGTGTTGTACTTCCTTGATGAATCCGGCTGCAAGTAGCCGCGCTATCTCTTCTCCTATCAACTGTCTTATTCCTTCCGCGAAGCATCGCAGGGACTGCTTTACTGGCTTGGCATCCGGACGTACGTGTAAAGAGTGCTCGGCGAGTTCCCTCGGTACACCCGGCATGTCCTTGGGGGACCACGCGAAGATGTCCCGGTTCCCACGGAGGAACTCGACGAGCGCGCTTTCCTATTTGGGGTCCAGGCTCGCCCCCACGGTGACGAACTTGGACTTGTCGTTGTCGTCGATGTAGATCTTCTTTGTATCTCGCGCCGCCTGGAAATTCGACTCGCCAGCCGGCTTGGCCGACTCCGGAATCTCCAGCTTTTCCTCGCTGGCCTTGCGCTTGAATTGCTTCATCTCTTCATTGCAGACCATGGTCTCAGCCACCATCGCGCTGTCGGAGGCGTAGGCGATGGTGCGTTTGTAGTCTCCGGCGATGGTGATGATCCCGCGTGGGCCTGGTAGCTTCATCTTGAGGTAGGCGTAGTGAGGTACCCGCCATAAACTTGGCGAGCGCCGGCCGCCCGAGGATGGCGTGGTAGGCGCTGGAGTGGTTGACCACCTCGAAGGAGACGGTCTCGCGGTGATGATTGCTCTTGGTGCCGAATAGGACGTCGAGCCGGATGAGGCCCATAGATGAGCCGGCTCGCCCTGGCACGATGCCGTGGAAAACCGTCCGGCTCGGCGTCAAGCTGGACTCGGAGATTCCTAGCTTCTCCAGTGTGTCGTGGTAGAGGCTGTTGATGCTGCTGCCCCCATCGATGAGGACGCATGAGAAGGTGCAGGCGCGCCTGGTGGAGATGATCATGGGCTCTAGGACTAGAGCATAGCCGCCTGGGTTGGGCATCAGCTCCGGGTGGTCGCGGTGGTCCCACGTGATCGGTTCTTGCGACCAGTTGAGGTACTGGGGGACGGGTGGAACCACCGCATTCACCTCCTTGAATCGCTCGCGCCGGCTTCGCTTGTCGTCGCGCTCGCTGACGAACACGATGTAGGCGGCATCCGGGTTCTGGTAGCCGTCTGGACCCCTTGGAGGCGGAGCAGGAAGGCGCTCTCTCCTCTGTTCTTCGCGTTGGCGATCATCACGATTCCTGTCCTCGCGCCGCCCGTCGTCGCGTCTTCGATCGTCTCGTCCGGCTTCATCTAGAGGTGGAGGCGGATTCCGTCGCTCGTACGGTGGTGGCCTTGGGCGGCCGAGGGTGCATTGCCGAACGGTGTGGTTTGCCGGCCGGTCGCCATGGTTCCGGCACGGTTGATCGAGTAGGAACTCGTAGCTGTTCCTCGCCCTCGTCCGGCGCATGTCGCTGCTCGTCCTCATGCGGCGGTTGTCGAAGCCTCCTGCCAGCCTTCCCTCGGTCGTGGCGACGACCTTGGACTCGACGCGGTCGTTTGTGGACTTGCGCTTGCCGGCCGTGTCGGAGTCTCGCCGGGTAGATTTTCCTTCTTGGTTCTCCGTCCGGCTGCGGCGTGCAGCCGGTTCCGTCGTGATGATCCTTCCGGCTTCATCGAGTCGGATCGGGTTGGTCATGCCCGCGTCGGCGGTGGCGTACTCGTCGGCGATTGCCATGAGCTCCGCCATGGTCTTTGGGCTCTTCCTTATGAGCCTGTGCTTGAGCAGCGTCTGGTCTCGGCAACCTTGAATGAAGTACTGGACGGCTTGGAGCTCAAGGATTCCCTCGCAAGAGTTGCGTAGGCTAGTCCACCGGGTGAGGTAGGCTCGGTCCGACTCGCCATCCTTCTGCTTGCACATCGCGAGCAGCTGTGCGTTCCCGGGGCGCAAGTAGGTGCCGGTGAAATTGTGGTTGAACACCTCCTCAAAGTCCAGCCAGCTATTGACACTTTCAGCCGGCAGGCTGTTCAGCCAGGTCCGAGCCGACCCCTGGAGCATGAGTGGCACGTAGCGTACGGCCACCCGCTTGTTGCCGCCTGCGATGTTGACCGCCGTGACGTAGTCGGCGAGCCAGTCTTCTGGCTTCGCGGAGCCGTTGTACTTGGGTGTATCCCTTGGGAGGGTGAATCCCCGCGGGAATTGCTCGGTCCGGATGCGAGGTCCGAAACAGCGATGTGCGGCGATGTCTTCCTCCTCGATGATGCTTGACGCCTTGAGCGCGTTGATGCGGATGCGAGCGTCATGGCTCGTTTCGGGCCCCAGCGGTCCCAGGCGCTCGTCGATGGTGACCTTGTGTCCGATTCGCTCCTTGACGCTGCGGCCGGTTTGCGGCCCGTTCCGGTTGCCGTCTTCGCGCCGTTCAGCCGGATCGCGACGAGCTCGTGGTTGCTTGTCTTTCGTCCTTCCGCGGCTTGTGGATGACGCCTCCGCGCCTTGCTTGGACTTGCCGGCCGGATCGTAGCCTGGAGGCGGCTCATGATGTTCTCGGCTCGCCGTCGCCTCGGTTTTGCGTTGCTGTCGGTTGGCCGCTGGAGATCCTAGCCGGCTGGAGGTCGAAGATGATACTACGTGGTGCTCCGGTTGCTTGTGTGTCTCTCGTGTGTCCTTCGTCACTTGCCTCGCGCAGGAGGCTCTAGCCCGCTTTATATAGGCAGCGGGCTAGGGTTTTGGGTTACAGGGAAGTTACAAGTTTGTCCCTATGACATCACTACTTCTTGAGCCGGCTGGAGATCGTTGTCATGATTCGGTACAGGAGATGCCCGACAAGGGGTACTGTTCACTCAGAGCGGTTATACGGATCGGACCCACTCGTACGGAGCTGTCGGGTGGTGTGTCCGGCTTCAGCCCAGCCGGACGTCCGCATCCGGGTAGACGCAGACGGCTTGCTTCATCCGGCGAGTTTCAGGCGGCACTGCGCAGCCGGCACTTGTTCAGCCGGCCTGCGGGGAGTTGAAGAAATAGGTCTCTTTGGGATATCCGGGGTTCATATCCCCGACACCGTGGCGCACCGAAAATGCTTACCCGTGGCGCAGGGGGCTGCGCCACAGATTGCCACGCCACGGGTAACACAATAGTCGTGGCGCAGGGGTCCTGGTGCGCCATGGGTATGTGCACATACCCGTGGCGCACCTAGTTTTGGTGCGCCATGGCTATATGCACATACTCGTGGTGCACCTAGTTTTGGTGCGCCACGGCTATGAATTTCCGAATTTAAAAAAAAAATCGGCCGGCCACCGCCCACGTCGGCATCTCCCAGCTCGCCGGCCGTCGTGGAGGGTGCTCGTGGATGTGCTGGCCATGGAATCGCTCGCGTCGTGGAGGAGGCCATAGTCGTGGAGGAGCTCGCCGTTGTGGAGGAGCTCGCCGTCGTCGAGGAGGTCGCCCGGAGCGAGGGGATTCGCGACCGCGCCGGCCACTAGTTCATGCTCGACCGCTGCCGAGCTCGTGGTCGGTGGCCGTTGGGGGTTGACGTCTCCGGGGCGTTCATGCTCGGCTCGAGTTCGTCGGCACGGCTCTGCTTGAGTCCGTCGGCGTGGCCCTTCTCGTCGTTGCTCGTCGTCACCGGGCGTGGTCGAGCATGGAAGAGCACAACAGCATGAGGATGCGGCGGCTGAGGGTCCATGGAGCTCGGGAGGGAGGAGAGAGGAGATGGGATGGAGAATGAAGGAGGGAGGAAGGAGAGAGGAGGAGAGAATATGGAGAGAGGAGGAGAGAGGAGAGAAGTAATAGGGGTGGATTGTCTGCCCCCTCTCGACCAATCAGAGACAAGCACGGACAGGCACACGGATCGTGTGTTTCTTTATATCGCTAGGAGCTGTCGGATGGTGAGCATGCGGATTATGCCCCTCAGGTTACCCGTGGCGCACCTCATGTTGGTGCGCCACGGCTATATAAGTACCCGTGTCCCATGCTTCACGGGTAAGTTGGGCCCTTTATTATTTTTCTGCACAGAAATCTTAAACCTCAAAAAACAATGTGTTCCCTTTCGAATTTTGGGATTCTGTAGACTGAAAACAGCTCAAAAGGCTGTAGGCGGTTTGATTTGGATGTAACTTTTCGTCTAGTTTTTTTTTAAGGTATTAAACGTCGAAATCCGAGTTTGTATGCAAAAGTTATCGCCGTTTTACCGGAGCATAATGTTTTATTGCAAAAATATGTCTAAATTCATGTTTATTATTTTACCTAAAAACTAGGTTCCACGATCAGGGGGGGGGTGCATGGGAGCACAAAGCAGCAAACTTACCCGTGGCGCACCAAAATAGTGATGCGCCATGGGTAAGAGGTTACCCGTGGCGCACCAAAATAGTGGTGCGCCACGGCTATGTGGGGTCAAAAAATTTGGCTCCGGGACCATTTTTTGGTGGCGCATTGGAATAATGTGCGCCACGGTTATACTCTTACCCGTGGCGCAGAACGGTTGGGTGCGCCACGACTAAGGAGGGTGCCCCTCCGTCGACCCAGTGTGCACTTAGCCGTGGCACACCGCTACTTTGGTGCGCCACGGGTAATGGCCTACACGTGGCGCATCTATGTCTGGTGCGCCACGGCTATATACTCGTGGTGCAAAAAAATGGTGGTGCGCCACAGCTAAGTAATCCACCTATAAGCCTTTTCCTACTAGTGCTCTAGGCCCCTTCCCTCTCGTTCATGGTGCCGACGCCCCCTCTGAACCGCTAGGCGCCGAGGAGAACATGCTTATCGTCATCCGGCTCGGGCTCCTCTTCCTTCCTCGACACATCGGCGCTGCTCACCCCCAAGCTGTAGGTGATGGAGGAGGTGCGCACTCCGACGAGGCGCAGCGCGGGTGAAGACGGAGTACGAGCACTCGATCGCGGCAGAGGAGATGCTCTTCTACCCCGCCGCTGATCCCGATGGATGCCCTGGTCTGGCTGTCGTGCTGCAGGAGTCGATGAACGACATCCCGGTGATGGACGAGGTGAAGGCATGCGCGTGGTCCCTGCAGGACCACGTGCAGATGACCGGGACGGCCTTCTTTGACCTCGCCGCCGACGACCGCGAGGTGGGGCCCAGCGGCACCGTCAAGGACTAGGACGAGGAGGCCGATGATGGCAGCGCGGCAGTCAAGGATGAACCGCAAGACTTCACCGACTTCATCATCAAGGACTAGGACGAGGAAGCCAATTAGGTTTAGATTTTTAAATTTCTATCAAACCGATAAAATTTTCTAAAGTTTGAATGAAATACTTCGTATATAAAATTTATAAATTTTTATTTTATAAATTTATCTATTTACGTCGCGAGTGGGACATCCAAACGTCGTCAATAACATTCGTCCAGGCGTTTATCCAAACGCTCTATTAACACCGCGACAGATGCTCTAAGATCCCCGGCGCCAGTAGAGAGCGGCTACGACGGCTAGCTGCATGCGTGCGCAGGTTACGCATGTTCTCCAACGCATGCGCCCGTGCGTCGTACTACATCGGGTTAATTTGTTTATGCGCGCAAGGAGGTAGGTGCGGCGTGGCTGCAGTGTTGCACAGATCGATGATGGGTATGTGTTGTCTCGCCATAGGGGCCGTAGCATGTGCCTCCCTCCCCCCATAGGTTTATCCATCCAACAGATTAGTTCTAACCCATATACCACCTGATCGTGATCGACTGCTGTTAAATGTACACAGTTATTCCCTTTCAAATTTCTCCTAATGTGTGGCATAATAATTATTTGAAATGCATCGGGTCTCCGGACCAACCTCGACAAATGCTCAGCGCACCTTATCAGATGCGAGGACTCGGTGGAGGCGTTGGTCACTTAGGAGCTGCGATGTCCCGTGCTTCCACTCCCATTGCGCTACCTAGGCTTGCCTTTATCGCTTCGGAGACCCACGACGGCACAACTGCGGTACCTGGTGGATAGTGTTGCTGGCCATCTGCCGGGGTGGCGTGCGAGCCTGCTAAACCGCGGTGGAAGACTCGAGTTAGTCAAGACCACCTTATCTGCAGTCTCGATTTTTGCCATGATCTCGCTGGACCTCCCAGCCAAGACACTAGCAGCATTGAGGAAGATCATTCGCGGTTTTCTGTGGAAGGGACGTAAAGATGTCCACGGTGGACACTCCCTAGTTGCTTGGGATAGGGTGTGCATGCCTAAATCTCTTGGGGGCTCGGCATCCCCAATCTTCGGCTGATGAACTTGGCACTGAGGACCAGGTGGTTGTGGCTAAAGAGGACGGATGCCTCTAAACCGTGGAAGGAGTTCAATATTCAGGTCCTGCAGACGGTTCGATGACTCTTTGAGGCTGCCACCCCCTCGACCGTGGGCGATGGTGCATCAACCCTCTTCTGGTCAGATAGATGGCTACCACAAGGACGTATAAAGGATTTCGCTCCCAACCTCTTCGACAAAGTTCACCGTCGTGCAATCACGTC
Source organism: Puccinellia tenuiflora (assembly GCA_012064385.1). NCBI lineage: Eukaryota > Viridiplantae > Streptophyta > Magnoliopsida > Poales > Poaceae > Puccinellia > Puccinellia tenuiflora. Next base: position 1,301,190 of record QRDG01001409.1, read on the forward strand.
TCACCGGGTCAGGGACGGCATTGGGGGCGGATGGATGGAGGACGTGTCCCCGGACCTTGGGGCCGTAGCTGGCGGAACACTTGAGTGCAATCACGCTGGTGGATGGGGTGGAGGATACCTTCAGGTGGAATTGGGAGGCCAATCACACTTTCTCGACTAGATCGGCTTACCTAGCTCTCTTTGAAGGGTCGACTGGCCTTGGTGGCGCCGAGCAGGTTTGGAGCTCCCGCGCACCAGCCAAATGCAAATTCTTCCTTTGGCTAGCACTCCGGGATCGTTGCTGGACTGCCGATCGGCTTGGTAGATGGGGACTTCCACGGCCGGCAGCATGCCCTTTCTACGATCAGCACGAGGAGACCATTGACCATTTGCTGCTAGGATGTGTCCTAGCTAGGGAGATATAGTCCACAGCGTTCCATAGGTGGAGCCTAGATACTTGGGTCCCTGATCCAGACGAGAGACTGATGGATTGGTTGCCGACTAGGCAGGCCGACTAAGCCTCCAGCCGGGATCTGTGGACGACCATCACCCTCATTGGATATTGTCTATGGACGCACCGTAATGGGGTTGTCTTCGATGGCATCTCCCCTTCTACTGGGATGGTGTTGGATAACATTATGACCGAGGCGGAGAGGTGGAGCGCGGCGAGGTTGTTTAGGGGTAGTCTAGCGCAGGCGGATAGGTGGAGGTTCCGCGAGTAGCTTTTCTTGTCTTTTCAGTGGTTGCATCCTCGACTCATGTGTCAACCGCGTTGTAATTGGTCTCTTGGCCTTCTCCTTCTATGAAACTGATACGTCTTTCCAGGACGTATCCTTGAAAAAAATTATTTGAAATTAAAAACAGTATGCATCAAATTATGTCAGTAACTATAGAACACATTTATTTTTTGGGATTTGTTGGAGATCAGTTGAATGAATTTTCCTTTGTCATCAATCCACTGATTTATTTTTTGTGATTTCAGTCAGTTAATTGATTTTTTATTTTTAGAAATTGGTTGTTTCATATATTTTTCATCTTGTTGCACTTTTAATCTACAACAATTGTGTATTTTATTTCATTTATTTTTCCACTTTTATATCTTGGTTGACAAAGTTTTTTCTTTATAATGTGCCATTGTATTTATTTATTTATGTACGTTCCTTCACTTATCTTCATAGTAAAAAAGATTCCTATCGCGACTCAGGAGTAGTCGGTCCTTAGCTTCAATTAGATTTATTGTAGAATATTTTCATGCGTCATATTTATTTGATATTGTAGTTTTTATTTAGATTAACTGATAGGAGCAAAAATTTGTAATTAAGAAAGTGGGTGAACATATATGCCAAAGAACATTGAGGGGATGCGCCAAATCCCAAGGGACACATAAAAAATCACAAAACTAGACAATGCCCGTTGGCATAAGGGCTACCCCAAAGGTAAGAGTGCTCCTTGGTTATTCAAAAGCAAGGCTTGCCACATCAAAATGTAGACGCGTTCCACTAAAATCCCCTTGTTGTGCTCCTTCCAGATCGATATTCCACATGGTGTATAGGAGACGACCACTCTAGCTCCGCTTAATATTTGCGGATCTGGTTGCAACAGTATTTTTTCCACCATTTCGAAACACCACCCAAATCCGATGGGGTTCAGTTACACCGGAATGGACTCGCTAATCCAGTTGGAAGGTGAAAGAGCATGCTGCCCCTATGTGTGCTTTTGATAATTAATGACAATTCCTATTGACTAATGTTTACATTAAGTTATACTTAAAAAAATTGTTCGTAGGCAATGCTTGGAGTCCATGTGTTGGATTCAATGTTAGATTTCATGAAGATAATGATATGGATTGAGTCTTTTACGACGATAAACAATAAGATAAATACAGGAGGGCTCATTAGTACCAAATTAACCAGAACAAGTCAATCTGCGTAAGACATCAACTTTCCCTTTCAGCAGCCAAGCTTCCTTTCGAAGCGGCTTTCAACTGGATGCCACTCAAAGTTACACTTCTTTTTTGAATGAATGGGTATTCCGAGCTATCTGAACGGAAAATAACCTGATTCATAACCAAAAATTTCTTCATATTGTTGTTCATCTTCTTTCGCTGAACCAAAACAAAAATAATCTCACTTTTGTGGAATTTAATTTCAAATATGTATAGGATTAATTTCATGTTGAACGCTTTTATAAAGGTCGTGATAAAATAGTGTCATTGGCATATTGCAATACAGACACTCCTAAGCTTTCTGCTCGACCATCTTCTTTCGTTCGAGCAATTAGAATGACCAATATATCAACAAGATTAGAAAACATAAGAGATAACGGATTCCCCTTGTTAGATGACTCGAGAAGGCATGTCAAATCTCTGCCATCGATTGGCTAGGGTTTTAGGAAACCGACCTAACCTTCTTGTACTACAAGTTGTAATCTGTGTATAAATACTGATCAATGCAATATCGAGGCGTGCACAATTGCAGTCCGACTATATTCGTTTCCAGGCCTCCTCTCTCTCTCGACACCTCTTTACCCGACCCAAACCCTAGCCGCTACCCACCATGACTCCCGACGAGATCAAGCAGAGGGAGGACGAGCTCCGTGCCCGCGCTGCAGAACTTGACAAGCGCGAGGCCGCCCTCTCCCAAGAAGCCGATAACAAAGGCAAAACCCTAGCTCCCACCCCTGCTCCTTCTCCCTCCACCTACGCCACCTCCATCAAACTCCATGTACCCATAACCCTAGACATCAACGCCTCCAACTACACCGCTTGGCGCGAACTCTTTCTCGTCGCCCTTGGCCGCTACGGTCTCACCTCTCATGTTCTCGCCGACGCCGGCGCCTCTCCCTCGGATACCTCACCAACATTTGATTGGGTCCGAGATGACTACACCGTGCTCTCTTGGATCTACGGCTCCGTCTCTCCAGATCTCCTCGGCATCGTCATGCGCCCCGGATCCTCGGCGTGCACGATCTGGGACGCCATCGAAGACCTCTTCCACGACAACAAGAAGCATCAGGCTATCCAGCTCGAGGCGGAGTTCCGGAACACTCCGCAAGGAGACATGTCGATCAGCGACTACTGCTCCAAGCTCAAAGCTCTCGCCGACGCCCTGATGGACGTTGGCCAGACAATCAGCGACGAAAACCTCGTCCTCACGCTCCTTTGCGGCCTCAACGATAGCTATGCACACCTGCGTTCTTTTCTTCCGTTTCAGGTCCCATTCCCGTCGTTCCTGCAGACCCGCTAGGCTCTGATCCTCGAGGAGAACCAGAAGAAGACCGACGCCAAAAACGCCGCCTCCACGGCGCTCTGGGCCAGCGGGAACAGTGTCAACCCAAGTGCAGGCGATGAACGCGCGCCTCCACCATCTGGCCACGGGGGCGCCCATCCATATGGCTACGACGGTGGCCGTGGCAATGTCTCCACCAACACCGGCTTCAACAACTACCGCGGCGGCGGCCGTGGTCGCGGTGGCGGACGCGACCGCGGCGACCCATGGCAGTTCAATCCGTGGACTGGCGCGCCAACGCGTGCCTACCTCCTCCAGCAGCAGTACCAGTCCACCGCCCCCTGGCAGCAGCACCAAGCACCGTGGCAGCCACGTCCGTGGCAGGCTCCCGCCCCAGGCCTCCTTGGCCCTCGTCCTTGATACATCTCAAACGTATCTATAATTTTTGAGTGATCCATGCTTGTTTTATGTCACTGTCACATGTTTTTGCCATCTTGTTATATCATTTTAAGGCATTTTATTGGACTAACCTATTGAAAAGATGCCCAGTGCCAGTTCCCTGTTTTTGTGCTGATTTTGTTGCAGAAAGTTACTTCTGGAAATATTCTCGGAATTGGACGAAAATTTACGGAGATTTTTTATTGAGGAAATAAGGAGCGGAGCCAGAAGGGCGACCCCGGGAGGGACCCACAGGCCAGGGGCGGGTCCCACCCGCGTGCCAGGGGGAGGCCGCGGCCACAGGTCGCCCCTGCCCTGTGGGGCACCTCTCGGCCGCCTCCGATGCTTATAAAATCATCCCCGACGGAAAAACCCTAACCCCCGAAGGATTTTCCCCAAATACGCAACAGAGCTCCGCCGCCATCGCCGACAAGTTTCGGGGGTTCAGAAGGTCCTGTTCCGGCACCCTGCCGGGACGGGGATCGACCGCCGGGGCCATCTCCATCAACACTGTTGCTTCCCGCGATGAGGAGGGAGTAGTCCCTCACCGGGGCTGAGGCTTATACAAGTAGATATGTGGTTATCTCTCTCTCCCATGATGTGATCTTCGTTGTGATCATGAGCTTTGTTAGTGTAGTTGAATACATAATGTTTCCCTATGTGTAATGGATATGATGTTGCTAAAGTGGTGTTATTTAGTATAATTTCCGGAGCCACCGTTGTGATCATGGTACCTCGGTGACAGGATGGGTGCCGTGTGTGACTCTATGGATAATAGCTTGGAAGGATCTTCATCATGAATTTGTTCTTTATTATTGTTGGATTGAATAGTTCATGAGGTTTCTTGATGCTTGTGTTATTGAAGAAAGAGACTATTCAAGAAATATGTTGTGGTGTTTGTTAGTACTATCTTTGGATGCGGATAGTAACAGCATGAAGTGTCCATAGATGTGGAATACGAACTTTAAGGTGTGCTTTTCGTAGTCCTACGCAATTCTCATCCTATTTGATCCACGAAAGAATGATCTCCGAGTAACGTCTACCATGCATGTGTTTTTGTGGAACTATTATGTGTTTAATTATGTTAATGATGTTGAGAGTAGTCACTAGTGAAAGTATGAAGCCTAGGCCTTGTTTCCAAGCATTGATACACCGTTTTTAGTCACTTTTGTCACTTGTTTGCTTGCTGCCATTTTTATTACAGAATTACAAAATCACCTTTTACCATCCATATCACTTGCATTTTACCATCTCTTCGCCGAACTAGTGCACCTATACAACTGACAATTGTATTAGGTGTGTTGGGGACACAAGAGACTTCTTGTATCTTAATTGCAGGGTTGCTTGATAGGGATATCTTTGACCTCTACCTCTCGTGGATTCGATAAACCTTGGGTTACTCACTTAAGGGAAATTTTCCGATGTCCTACAAACCTCTGCGCTTGGAGGCCCAACAAGTCTACAAGAATAGAAGTGTATAGTAGACATCAGTCCTCTGACGGCTCTGTAGGCATACCTTGCTTATGGCAACAACAACAATCAGCGCAACAACACGCAGCCTCCTACCTCCTCCAACTCGGCGATCGATCCAGCTCTCATCACGGCACTCAACAACATGCAGCTCCCTGGCACACACGAGTGGTACATGGACTCCGGCGCCTCGTCCCACATGGCATCCGATCATGGTAACTTCAAAACTCTCACTCCTTCTTCTTCAAATCAATCTGTCACCGTTGGTAATGGTGCAACTCTCCCCATAACTCACATTGGCTCTTTCTCTCTCACTAGCACATCTATTCCCCTCCATCTACGCAATGTTCTTATTGTCCCTCAAATAATCAAAAATCTTGTTTCTGTTCGCCAATTCACCACTGATAACTCATGCTCCATTGAATTTGATCCGTTTGGTTTTTCTGTGAAGGATCTTTCCACCAGGACCGTGATTTTTTGATGCAATAGCTCGGGCCCCCTCTACCCCATCTACCGCTCCAACCATGAAGCCCACCTCCACACTTCGTCCTCTCCATCAGATACTTGGCATCGTCGTCTCGGTCATCCCGGCAACCACACAATGACGCGTCTTCATCATCTTCATCACATTCCCTACAATAAAGCCGGCCACACCATATGTCATGCTTGTCAATTAGGAAAACATGTTCGGTCACCGTTTTTTCCTTCACAGTCATTTATTGTTCGTCCGTTTTTGTGATCTTGGGACATCTACTGTACCCAGCTTGTCTGGCTATCACTATTACTTAATTATTGTCGATGATTTTACTCATTATTTTTGGAGCTTTCCCATCAAACAAAAATCTGATGTCTATGCTACTTTTCTAGCCTTTCATGCTTATGCACTCACCCAATTCAATCTCTCTATTCAATGTGATAATGGCCGGGAATTTGACAACACCAAACTTGACACTTTTTGTAACACCAAAGGCATTCTTTTTAGATTTTCCTATCCTCATACATCTCAACAAAACGGAAAGGCCGAACGTGCTATTTGCACCACTAATGATGTAATTCGCACACTTCTGTTTCAAGCCTCTCTCCCATCTTCTTTTTGGGCCGAGGCTCTTCACACTGCTACATACTTAATCAACATTCGACCTACCAACCAATCACACGACCACACCCCATATTTTCTTCTCCACGGCCATCATCCTCGCTATAACGATCTCCGCGTGTTCGGCTGCCTCTGCTACCCCAATACATCGTCCACCTCTCCCCATAAGCTAGTTCCACGTGCTTCTCGTTGTGTCTTCCTCGGCTATCCCTCTCGACACCGTGGCTACCGATGTCTTGATCTCTCCACAAGACACATCCTCATCTCTCGTCATGTCACCTTCGATGAGTCAACCTTTCCCTATGCTACTCCTCCAACCCCTACCACGCCTGTCCAACTCGACATCTTTGATCCCGTCATGATCGAATCAGCACCACTCTATCCTGCCGCGGCAGCGAATCTGCCTCTTTCTTCTACCACGGCAGCCAAAACCACTCCAATTTCTTCTGCCACGGCAGCCACAACCACTCCAATTTCTGCCGCGGCAGAGCCTACTGCTGCGAACTCGCCTATGCCCGATCCTCCTTCCCCTGGCACTCCTGATTCGCCAGCCTCTTCTCCTGTTTCCCCAAAAATTCCCACGCCGCCACCACCACCACCACCTCCTTCCCCAATTCATCGCACTCGTCTTACCACCGGTCGGAAACCTGGACCGCGTGACCATCTCAATCTCACTGCCACGGTCTCTTCTCCTATCCCTCATAATTATCTTGTTCCACTTCGTGATCCCTCTTGGCGCCAAACCATGCAGGAAGAATACGACGCCGTCATGGACAACGGCACCTGGTCTCTTGTTCCTCCACCACCAAGCGCTAATATCGTTAGTGGCAAGTGGATTTTTCGCCACAAATTTCACTCGGATGGATCCCTTGCTCGTCACAAAGCATGTTGGGTTGTTCGGGGGTTCACTCAACAGCCCGGTATTGACTTCGATGAAACTTTTAGCCCTGTTGTAAAACCCCCCACTATACGAGTTGTTCTATCTCTTGCCCTCTCCAAATCATGGCCAATCCATCAACTTGACGTCAAAAACGCCTTCTTACATGGCACACTCGATGAAGATGTTTATAGCACTCAACCTTCTGGATTTGTTGATCCTAATTTTCCTAATCACGTTTGTCGCCTCCACAAATCTCTCTACGGTCTTAAACAAGCTCCTCGGGCTTGGTTTCATAGTTTTGCTTCCTATGCTAAATCTATTGGTTTTCTTGAGTCAAAATCTGATGCATCTCTTTTTGTCCTTTCTCATGGTTCCAATTCTGCTTATATTTTACTGTATGTCGATGACATTATCTTAATAGCTTCTTCTCCTCAAGTCCTTCAAACCATCATCAAGCATCTCAGTGCTGAATTTTCTATGAAAGATCCCGGTCCACTTCATCATTTTCTTGGAATCTCCGTTGTTCGCTCACCTACCACTATACATTTATCTCAACGTCAATACATTCTCGATGTCCTCTCTCGTGCTGGGATGCGTGATTGCAACCCTTCCTCTACACCCGTTGACACTAAGTCCAAACTCTCTGCCTCCGCTGGTCTCCCAGTTTCTGATCCTTCTCATTATCGCAGTCTTGCCGGAGCGCTTCAATATATCACCCTCACTCGTCCTGAAATTGCCTATGTTGTTCATCAGGTGTGTTTGCATATGCATGACCCTCGTGAGACTCATCTTCTTCTCATTAAACGAATCCTTCGGTATCTCAAAGGGACTCTTGATCATGGCCTCACACTTTATTCTTCTTCCTCTCATAACCTTGTTGCCTATTCGGATGCTGACTGGGCAGGATGCCCGGATACACGTCGCTCTACGTCCGGGTTTTGTGTGTTCTTGGGTGACAATTTGATTTCTTGGTCGTCTCGTCGTCAGCCCACAGTTTCTCGTAGCAGTGCCGAAGCGGAGTACAGGGCCGTTGCTACACTTGTTGCCGAGACTTGTTGGCTGCGCCATCTACTGAGCGAGCTTCGCTGTCCTCTTGACAGTGCCACGGTTGTGTATTGTGATAACATATCAGCCGTCTACATGTCTGCCAACCCTGTTCAACACAGCCGCACCAAACACATAGAGCTGGACATCCACTTTGTCAGGGAAAAGGTTGCTCTTGGCGCACTTCGTGTTCTTCACGTTCCATCCAGCTCACAGTTTGCAGACATTTTCACCAAAGGACTGCCAACTCCATTGTTCATGGATTTCAGATCCAGTCTTCACATCAGCGACGGTTCGTCACCTCGCTCAGACCGTGGGGGCGTGCTAGATGACTCGAGAAGGCATGTCAAATCTCTACCGTCGGTTGGCTAGGGTTTTAGGAAACCGACCTAACCTTCTTGTACTACAAGTTGTAATCTGTGTATAAATACTGATCAATGCAATACCGAGGCGTGCACAATTGCAGCCCGACTATATTGGTTTACACCCCTCAACACATGAAGCTTGTATGCTGTCAAACTCAGTTGACACATGGAATCAAACTGCCAGAAGAAAAAATGGCAGTCGATCAATTGGGCATATCAAACAAAGATTTGCGTTTAGGAGTTGAGGAACGACAGCGAAATAACTAGGCGGACTCTTATCATAGCAAGCTATATATTTTTTTAAAAAAAAGAGGATAGTTAAGATCTGATTGGCACTGGCGATCGACCAGCTAGCTAAACCAAATCCAGCTTTATATACTACTCGATTAAACAAACAAACGATCGATGGATGTGGCCTCTCCCGTGGTAGTTAAACCGTCGCTGCAACCGTGAGCCGCTACTTTCAGAGTGACGGTTGGTGCTTCTTCAGGCTTCGTATTCCCAAAGTCTTAGGCCTGTGCCAATGCATCGTCTCTTAGTCCAATGTATTATCTTTTATGGGTTGTATCTAAATTAAATGATTTGATGCTCATGCATTTATATGATTGGGCTAGCAACATTTTTCGCTTATGGCCACGTGCAAAGCTTGTATATGTTAGGTAAGCTACAAGCTTACTCTCTTTATTCATTAACTAACATGCCACGTAAGCAAAATGTATATGAAACCATGCTAAGAAACTTACATTAACATAGGGCTTATAAATTTTTCCGAGGCTCGACGAAAGCAACGTCGTGCAAGAAAGTACATATGCACACGCGGATTAAGGACTAGAAATATCGACATTCGAGTGGACATTTAAATTTTAAAACTGCAACGCGAATCCGAAGAGAGGTACGCGCGGCGGTGAGTGTATGACTGACAGTGACGCCGGCCTCTAAAGAAGGAGATTGAGGTGAGCAAATGAAATCGCACCGATCGATCGAGCTGAGTGAGGCTGACTGTACTCGACATCAACCTTTTTCCTTGTCCTTCTCGATCGGCGGCGTGGGTCAACTTCATGTCCGACCTGGATCTGCATGTGAGATACATCTTCTCTACTGCCGTGCACAATCATCAGGTCAAGTGATCGGTTGGACGCCAGACTTCTTCTCCCAATCTCTGATAAGCTACTCCATTAGTAGTACAGTAGTTAGCAACCGAATTGACAAGGAAAATGTGTGTTATTACTCAATTAGTAATTAACAATAACTGGTCGTGACTCATGAGAAGTGACGTGTCCTGTCAGGTTGTTAGGAAGATAAATATGCAGTAGCCGCCGGCCGCATTCCCTTATATATATAAAATGGAGCACATGGGGTTGACAAGTAATTAAGCGGTTAGACGAACAACGTGCATGTTTGTGTTGGAACGGATTACAATTCTTCCACATCTCGGTTGGTGCACTGCGCTGAATTTTCTTGCTTATGTATAGTTGTTCTTTGAGCGCATTCTATGATTGATGTGCTCATGTGCAGCTGAAGCTGAACTCGTTGGAGGCAAATATCTGTTGTATGGATAGGCCTTAAGCAAAAGAAGGCCTGGCACTCGGGGACGGCAGTACAGACCTACTCCCTCCGTTCTAAATTAGTTGTCTTTCATTTGTACAAAAGTGGATGTATCTATATTTGTAACATGTCTAGATACATCCACTTTTATAGAAATGAAAGACAACTAATTTGAAAGGGAGGGAGTACTTTTTTTTTTCATTGGAAAGGAGCTTTCGGGCTAAAATGAGTCCAGATTAAGCCGGAGGGTGTGCTGCCGAGCACACCGGGCCACAAGGTGGGCTGGCCTAATATGTGTGTGCCAACAAACAAATCGATTTTTTGCACCTTGTAAAAATTATAATGAATCAGAAATATAATAATAAGTCAGTTTACAACACAAAAAATAGGGTAGAATTATGAGCATGTTGGTCATCTACGAAAAATATTCTTCCATGCCAAAAAATAATATTCATATTTGTGTAAATTATTTCAATACATAACACTTGCGTATTTTTTTCTTTATATATGTTTCATCGTCTGAGAAAAATATCATATAATTTTTACAAAGAAAAAACGTGAAACAGATAAGAGAAGGAATGGAAAAAAAAAGAAAAATGGAAACAAAATAACAAGGAGAAACTCTAGCTTGGCCGGCCGACTAAACAGCTCGCTTCCAGCTTCACGCTAATGGACGCTCACTGCGGTCTGCTCCAACTCTCCAAGATAGCCCGAAAATCCGGGGACTCCTATACATCGCTCTGAAGCGACGCGTCCCGCTTCCGTCGCCCACAGCGCGGAAATAAATGGGCCGCGTGGCGGCCCATTTAACAGCTGAATTTCTTTTTTATTTCTTGTTTGTTGTTTTATTATTAGTTTTAACTAGAATATAAATCAGAACATTTTTCGAACTGGAAACATTTTTTTTTAAATCTGATCATTTTTTAAAATGTGAAAAAATTTCAAATTTGAACATTTTAAAAATTTGAACAAATTTGAATTTTGAACATTTTTCAAAACTGAACAATTTTAACTGTTCAATTTTCGTATTTGAACATTTCTTAAAATGAACAAATTGTAATTTTGAACATTTTTCAGCGCTAAACAATTTTCAAAATTTGAACATAAAATGTCGGTGAACATAAACTATTTTGGAATGATTTTAAATGTGAACAGAAAATGTCGGTGAATAGAAAATATTTTGGAGCGATTTTAAAAGTGAACAGAAAATATTGGTGATCAGAAACAATTTTCAAACGATTTTTAAAGTGAAGAGAAAAAATGTCGGTGAACGAAAACTATTTCCGAACAATTTTTGAAGTGAACAAAAAATGTCGGTGAACGGAAACTATTTTTAAACGATTTTTAAAGTGAACGGAAAATATCGGTGAACAGAAATTATTTTTGAACGATTTTTAAAGTGAATAGAAAAAAATTCGGTGAACGAAAACTATTTCTGAACAATTTTTGAAGTGAACAGAAAATGTCGGTGAACGGAAACTATTTTTGAACAATTTTAAAAGTGAACAGAAAAATATCGGTGAACAGAAACTATTTCAAAGATGAATAAACTTTTTAAATTTGGAAAATAAATAGTTTTTTAATATGAATAAATTTTAAATTTGAACATTTTTTGAATCATTTTTCAAAAATCATAAAGAGTGAAAAAAATGTGAAAAGAAAAAATATTGAAAAAAAAAGAAAAACAAAAACGAAAAAGAAGAACTATGAAAAAAGAAAACAGAAAGAGAAAAGAAAAAGTAAAACAAATGAAAACTAAAAAAGAAAATGAAAATGAAAAAAAAAGAACTACGAAAAAGGAAAACGAAAAGAGAAATGAAAAAGAAGAAGAAAATGGGCCGGACCAGCCGCGCGGCACTTCAGGCGACGCATTCGGATCCGTCGCTAATGAGCGACATATATGATTCGCGCGGAAATCCTGCTGTTGAAAAGAGGGCGACATTTTGACAGTACAATGCTAGGCCTGGCTTTGAAATAAAAAGGGCTCATCCAAAGTTCACATGCAATCCAGTGTGCTATATTAGGCCTTTTTTTTGGTCGCAGACTGGAATTTTTGGCCCGGGAATTGGCCCACAGACGTGTGAACTCTTGCGGGGAACGTTGTTCGCCAGAATCCGCAACTTCACGTACCTGGCAAAGACACTGAAACACCGACGGCTTCTATTCCACGATGAACAGGGATGAACAGCAATGACAAGTAATCTACAGTTAGCTAGTATCCGTACGTTTATAAGTACGTTCTTGCTCCAGAGAAAGAAGACAGGGAAAGCTGGAATCGTACAACACTCTGAGCTCGCAATGAAGGTATCAAAATTACACACGCAGTTTTTTTTTTATCGAAACAGAGATAAAAGTTTTGTCTTATCTCATTAAGTAAGAAGTATTTTAACAATCTATGGAGTCACAGTCACCCAAGAGGGTGAACCCCGGAAAAGAAAGCCTACTCTCGCAACTCGATTGTTTGGCGTCCACGATCACCCACAAAAGGGCCTCCTCTTTAATTTTGTTCACAACAATATTTGGTATTAGTGACTGTGTTTCGGATGGCCCTAACATTTTTTTCATTCCAATTTGTAAAATCATGAGCATGATGAGAGACGTTATCGCTTTCTTCCTATGACCATTGGAGAGGGATAGGTGCAACCGCCAATGTTTACCGACTGGAAGTTGGTCCAATCCTCCAAGACGAGGGCAGCCCCATCCAAACCTTGAGCGTGTTCTAAATTCTCAAAGAGTGGCGGCGCTTAATTAGAAGATGATGTGCGGTCTCTTGGTCGCTCTTGCAAAGTTGGCAAACACCACAATTTGGCCAACCTCTCCTTATGAGCCGATCCGAAGTTCAAAACCTATGTTTGATGACTAACCAAGCAAAAAAAAACTTGCACTTGGGAGGGGCCTCTAATTATTCCAAATCATCGGCTTCATGGTGGTGGCAATGCACCAGCAAATTGAAATATATCGGCCGAGGAATACTTGTACTCGTGGGAGGCCGCTTGGTTCCACGAAATCGCGTGTAGTGTCCTGAAGATGTACTTGTTGATGCTTGGTCCGAAGAGAATAAAATAGTTGAATGAGGTGAACCAGGAGGCCTTGCGAGATGTTAATCCTGGAAACCCAAAGGTTTTCATGCAAAGCCTTATAAATGTTGATCTTCTTGCATCTTGAGAGGGCTTAGATTTGGGGGACAATGTTCTTAGCCTCGAGTCGGTGCAACCATGGAGTGTGCTAAAAGTCTGCAGTCACTAATGGTAATCATAGTTGCTGCATAAGAATGGTCCAATTAGTGTCGTCACACGGGTTTTCGAGACCCACCCGTGGCTTATCCGAATCTTTGTATTGTAGCCAAGGCCATCTCAACCATAGAGCTCTCGTGAATTTGGTTGTGTCAAGAACCCTGAGCCCTCCAGGGCAAGTTGGTCCACAGACCATCATCCAATTGACCTTGCATTTTCCCTGAAACTTTTTCTGCGCCGGCCCAAAGGAAGACTCTTCCAAATTTTTACGCCTTGTTCAGGACCCCACGAGGGAACACAAGAGTGGTGATGTGGAACACAAGTTGCGCGGCAAGAACCGACTTAACCAAAGCAGTGCGGCCGATTGTGGTGATGTCTTATCCGTGCCATGTTGGTAACTTTGTGGCAATTTTGCCTTTAAGATATTGGAGGTCCGATCGTTTTAACCTGTGCGTACGTAGAGTGGAAGGTCGAGGTAACACATAGAAAAGGTGGATTGCGCGGTCCGTAAGCTTTGGAGGATGTGCTCAAGATCAATAGCCTCACACCTAATGGGAGCAACCAAGCATTTCTCTAGGTTGGTAACCAACCCGGACACCTCGCCGAATCCCAAATCACACACTGTGAAAACTCAGGATGGATGAAAGAAAATAGCCGGAGGCGGCGACACACGGCATATTTGATTTCTTTTCTTTTCTTCTATGATGAAAAAATGTTATGGTTTGAGTTGAGTTAACTCGGGTATGCATGAACGGGGAAGTTGTTAAGCACACGTGATCAATCGTCAGACGTGCTCTACACCCTTCAGAGGCGCGGCCGACATCCTGCGTAGGCGCATGGCTACGTCCTACGTATGGTACAGTCGTACACCTACACCAGTCGGCATATGATGGTAAATGTCTAAATGAGCAACTGTGATGAACTGTGGACAAGAGTAAGCCAAATTAACTTGGCGTCAGTCATCCATATATCCAAGCAGGACAGACGAAAGGCGTCAGTAAACCATACCGGCCAGTCACACACGTGGCGTGGCAGCTAAACCTTGAGCGTGTTCTAAATTCTCAAAGAGTAGCGGCGCTTAATGAGAAGATGAGGTGCGGTCTCTTGGTCTCTCTTGCATAGTTGGCAAGCACCACAATTTGGCCAACCTCTTCTTATGAGCCGATTCGAAGTTCAAAACCTATGTTTGATGACTAACCAAGCAAAAAAAACTTGCACTTGGGAGGGGCCTCTAATTATTCCAAATCATCGGCTTCATGGTGGTGGCAATGCACCAGCAAATTGAAACATATCGGCCGAGGAATACTTGTACTCGTGGGTGGCCGCTTGGTTCCACGAGATCGCGTGCAGGGTCCTGAAGATGTACTTGTTGATGCTTGGTCCGAAGAGAATAAAATAGTTGAATGAGGTGAACCAGGAGGCCTTGTGAGATGTTAATCCTGGAAACCCAAAGGTTTTCATGCAAAGCCTTATAAATGTTGATCTTCTTGCATCTTGGGAGGGGTTAGATTTCGGGGACAATGTTCTTAGCCTTGAGTCCGTGCAACCATGGAGTGTGCTAAAAGTCTGCAGTCACTAATGGTAATCGTAGTTGCTGCATAAGAATGGTCCAATTAGTGTCGTCACACGGGTTTTCGAGACCCACCCATGGCTTATCCGAATCTTTCTATTTTAGCCAAGGCCATCTCAACCATAGAGCTCTCGTGAATTTGGTTGTGTCAAGAACCCTGAGCCCTCCAAGGTAAGTTGGTCCAGAGACCATCATCCAATTGACCTTGCATTTTCCCTGAAACTTTTTCTGCGGCGGCCCAAAGGAAGACTCTTCCAAATTTTTACGCCTTGTTCAGGAGCCCACGAGGAAGCACAAGAGTGGTGATGTGGAACACAAGTTGCGCGGCAAGAACCGACTTAACCAAAGCAGTGCGGCCGATTGTGATGATGTCTTGTCCGTGCCATGTTGGTAACTTTCCGGCAATTTCGCCTTTAAGATATTTAAGATATTGGAGGTCCGATCGTTTTAACCCGTGCGTACGTAGAGTAGAAGGTCGAGGTAACAAATAGAAAAGGTGGATTCGGCGGTCCGGAAGCTTTGGAGGATGTGCTCGATCAAGATCAATAGCCTCACACCTAATGGGAGCAACCAAGCATTTCTCTAGGTTGGTAACCAACCCGGACACCTCGCCGAATCCCCAAATCACACACTGTGAAAACTCAGGATGGATGAAAGAAAATAGCCGGAGGCGGCGACACACGGCATATTTGATTTCCTTTCTTTTCTTCTATGATGAAAAAATGTTAAGGTTTGAGTTGAGTTAACTCGGGTATGCATGAACGGGGAAGTTGTTAAGCACACGTGATCAATCGTCAGACGTGCTCTACACCCTTCAGAGGCGCGGCCGACATGCTGCGTAGGCGCATGGCTACGTCCTACGTACGGTACAGTCGTACACCTACACCAGTCGGCATATGACGGTAAATGAGCAACTGTGATGAACTGTGGACAAGAGTAAGCCAAATTAACTTGGCGTCAGTCATCCATATATCCAAGCAGGACAGACGAAAGGCGTCAGTAAACCATACCGGCCAGTCACACACGTGGCGTGGCAGCTAAACCTAACCAGACTTTCGACAACCGAGAGGCCAATCATCGAACACCAGTGACCTGCCTAAAAAAACCACTATACTGTGAACTAGACGTCCACGACTTGCTGCGAAATTAACATCACCTCACCATGCCCTGCAGGTTCGTTCAACCATCACCAGTTCAATCGTGCAGCAACCTGATATTGGCAATGCCGCAATGGCAAGCAAAGGGCGAGGAATTGCCACGTCACACGCACCCAACTAACCAACTTGCCGCCAAATTAAATCGATCGCATTCGCCTAGATGGAGCTAGTGCAAGTTGGCGCGCGGATTCCTTCCACGGACTCAGGCTAGAGCTAGCGAGTGCGAGCCAAATCCGTCGGCCTCTCCGCCGCTTTCCGCGACTGAGAGACGACCACTCTACTCTCCTCAATTCCGAGACTCGGGCTCGGCTGATCAATCGATGTGAAAGCATCATATTCCCCCCGCGACTTTGCCTGCCTTTTCCCCCTCGATCTCGTCGAATCCATTTCCTGAAGTAATTTAGGAAATGAGAACAACCATTTCCTGAGTGGGCGTTGCTGTTGGCACTCCACCATTTCCTGAAGTAATGAACATGTTTCAAATCTAGCCCCATCACTCACAGTAAGCAAACAGAACATAAAGGGTGTGTAGATTGTTCGAGGGAATGAGAACAACCAAAAGGGGACAGACCCATAGAGAGGATAACTGGTTGGTTTGGAGATGCCCCATTATCTTCTTCGGTGCTCTTCTTCTTCCACTGACGACTTTGGATGAGATGAGCGGATAATCAGGTTGCATCCAGTGGAAGGGAACATGCAAGCAAGGCCGTGGGATGCGCCACCACCGGGTCGTTTTCGTCTCGGAAATGCTCGATGGGTTCGGCGAGAATCCGGACACTTCCTCGGCACATTTTGCCGTCTTGTGTCATGAAATATATTGTATATCTGCAAATGGGAGTGTGTGATGTGTAGTGCTTTCGTCTGCATCCTAACACAAGAATCAGGAAAACTGGCCAAGAGAGTTATTGGGAGTGCAAGTTGGCATCTGAAATTAGCACTGACGGAGCTGTCTAGAGGTCGAGAGAGCGCGGCAAGCAAGCAACCGTGTAAAACTTGATCGCGACACTACGTGAGTTAGTGGCTGTGGTTAAGTTTTAGCACTTTGCACTTAAACTGAAGTGCAGCTGCGCCCGTGCTGTAACACTGACACTTGACATGCTCAAGCCCCATGGAAACTTGAAAAGCATAGTGATATACTTTGCCGCGTGGAGCTAATACATGCGGTGGTAATTTGATTGCGAGTTCGTCTCCGGTGATTAGACATGTTTCCAAGAACCTGAACCTGAGGCCATCGTCGTACTACACTTTTGTTTCTGAAAAGGCAGTCATCTCATCAATATACTCAGGGATGCACGCATGTAAGAGCAAGAGCACAGACACATCACTGCATCAGTTATTCAATAGTAGCTAATCGCAGATCATATACACAAACATCTGAGAGACATATGCATATAGATAGTTACAGAAGCTAGTGAAATTTGCAATGGATTACTGCTGATTACATATCTCGACTGGCATCGCCGTGAAAAAACTGCCGGCGGATCAACCAGGAGATCAATTACACGAAGTAGGTAGTACTGACGACCTTACTAAAACACCACTGCTACTAGTTACTGCTACTCGCAGCAGCCATGGCCGACGTCTAAAATGCCGTCGAGCCAGAGCAGCTGCCAATTCGAAAGAAGATTACATCGTAGCTATGGAGCTTAACGAAGACTGTGCTACTGGTAGCAGTTGCTTGCTTGTTCACGAGAGGATGGAGTCCCAGTCGATCTCCACGGACGGGTACTTGCGCAGGTGGAAGGTCTCCGACTCGTCCCACGGCGTCTCCGTGAAGTCCAGCTTCTCCATCTCCGGCACCGGCAGCGCAGAGGCCGGCGGAGGGGGTGACCCGGCGGACACGCCGGACTCCTCCCCCTCCGTCGACGCCGAGCACTTGGGGGACTCCGGCTCCGCCGCCGCGTTCTTGGAGGAGGGCGCGGCGAGGGACTGGCAGATGGCGGTGAGCTTGGCGTCGACGGAGGCGTGGAGCGGGCCGGCCAGGTGGGCGCCGCCGCGGCGGAGCGACGGGAAGTTGAGTCGGGCTTGGTTGCCGCGGAGGCGGAAGGCGGCCTTGTCGTAGGCGAGCGCGGCGTCCTCGGCGGTGTCGAAGGTGCCGAGCCACAGCCTCGTCCGGTTCTTGGGGAGGCGGATCTCCGCCACCCACTTGCCCCAGTGCCGCTGCCGCACGCCGCGGTACAGCTTCGACTGCGCCGCCACTCCGGCCATGGCCAGCATGGCGGCGCGCGGCGGCGACCCGGACTGCTTCATCGGCATCCCGCGCGGCCCGAGGAAGGAGCCAGCCAGGCCCCTCTGCTGATGCTGCTGCTGTACCAGGAACTGGGCCTGGATCTGCTGGATCTGGGCCGGGCCGAGTTGAGTTAGACCCATCGGCCCGTTCATGGCCGAAGCGGCGTACTGCGAAGAGTAGAGTGGCGGGAGCTGCGAGAAAGACGACGAGGTGGCTGCCGCGGTGGTCGGAAGAGCCGAGGTTGCGTAAGATGATGGAGTGTTGATGTAGGAAGAATCTTGGGTCATGGAGGAAGAAGAAGGGGAGTAGCAGTATTGGTAGGGAGAGGAGGAGGAGGAAGCACTCATGATAAAAGGTTCGAGCGCTTTCATGAGCTCCTGATCCGAAGCAGCGGTGGTGGAGGCGATCTGGTGGGTGCTAGTGTTGTACTTGTACATGTCTATAGCAGCGGCCATGAGGACTCTGATAGAGGTAGAAGAAGGTCGATCGAGCTAGGCTGAACTAAAAACGGAATGGAAAAAAAGGAGCTTTCTCGTGCAGGTAGAAGGAAAGGCCCT
This sequence comes from Puccinellia tenuiflora, assembly GCA_012064385.1. NCBI lineage: Eukaryota > Viridiplantae > Streptophyta > Magnoliopsida > Poales > Poaceae > Puccinellia > Puccinellia tenuiflora. Next base: position 1,319,981 of record QRDG01001409.1, read on the forward strand.
GTTCCTCAATAAAATTAGAGAAACAAGGGGCGTTGGGCGGTGCAGAGGAGAAAAATAAATCGGACGAACTAGAAGGGTATTGCAAAAGAACCCTTTCCGGCCGTACCGAGGCAAAGGAAGGCTGAAAAAAAAAAGGCAAGAATCCAGGAGAGAAAAAAGGTTCTCTGGATCTCTGTTCCTCCTAGGAGAGTGGTGAGGAGGTCGCCAAGAAAGCAAGAAATCCCGAGCAAGAAGAACGCTTCTTTTGATTTAATAATCCCAAAAGAATGCCTCCTTGCAACAGGAAACCTGGTTTCTCGCGCGTTCCTGGCTGCTTCTAACAAGATCAGAGAGGTTCAGAGAACAAACCTGCCGTCGTCGTCGCTGCTGATGCTGAGTTCGTCGTGGTTTCGGGATCGCTCAACCTCACCGTGGAGTGGAATGGGATGTGGCTGCAGGCTGCGTGAGCTTGCGGGTGGTGGGGGTTGAGGCGTCTCTCTGAGGAAGAAGAGGCGTCGCACCCGAGCTTTATATAGCGCCGGGCTCCGGCCGTGCGTGCAAGCAAAGCGAAGCAACCATTAACTCTCCGTGCAATCTGCCACTAAGCGATCTGATTAATTTTTTCGTTAATCGTTTCTTGTTGAGAGTTGCATTGCGATTTTGAAAATGAGATGTTGCTTTCGTCCGTGTCGTCAGCCCACGGCAGGTACCACGCGCGAATAACAAGTTGCGGCCAATGGGATTCGACCGGGTGTGCTCCGGACACGCGGGTGATCATCATCATCCCCCCGCACTAATGTCCCTGTGCAAGTGGCGGCGTGGGATTGGGTGGTGGTGCGCTGGTTTGACCTCAGAGTTTGTGTGCTGCCCTTTGTTCCTCTGAATTCGGCTTCTCGGTTGCACCAAGAGCTACAAATCCCTTGCTTTAAAATGAGGTGCTAATAAGTGCACAAATGTATGCTTCTTCACATGCACCCATTTCAGATTCCCTTTGATTTGCACAATTCTGAAAATGCACAAATATGAAAAGGCCGGATTAAAACACGATGGGCCTGTTTGGTTCAAGGGAAAAGTAGAGAAAAAAAATGTAGTAATAGGAAATTTTCCTGCGGTGTCACTATTCATGCGCTTGGTTCAAAGGAATTGAATAAAGGAAGGACACAGAAAATTTTCCTCTGATCTCAAATTTAAAGGAAAAACACAGGAATTTTACAGTCCACTTGGACTTGTTTTTTTTAATCTTACGCACAAAGAACCAGACCAAGGTCTCTAGTGTCATAATAACAAGCTAATCATACTTTCCCAAGTGGTTTGACTTTGATTTGACCATGTTTAAAACTAATTATGTGTTTTTCCTATTTATGTGAACCAAACAACCGAGTTTATAGAATTCGTGTGTTTTTCAACCCACTGTTTTGCACATGTATTCTTATCATTTCCCGTGTTTTTCTATTCATGTGTTTTTAGAATCTTGTGAACGAAACAGACCCGGCACCATATTGAATCCTATAATGATATAAAACCTAGAAATCTCTCGTATATATTATTGGATTGTACCACATGAAAAAAATTTTCTAAAGGATTAGGTACATGGTGCAATTGTCATAAAAGCAAAGATTTTTTATAATGAGGTTGAACTGGATGGGATTTTCTCTTTGGATCAACATACAAAGTAGATAATAAGGAAAAAAATGTATACAATTTGTAATCATATAGACCAAACAATCTATATAGGAAATAATACCGAGAAATAGAATTCTCAAAAATCATACAAAATTCCTTTGAACCAAAAGATACCCTTGTTATTTCTTTTTCTCCATCAATTTAATTACCGGTGTGTAACTACTTTTGTTATGTTTCTAGCAATAAACAACACTAAATCATGCATCAGAATTTGATGTTTTTTCCTACAAGAAAATATATATTTGTACGAGCGAAAAATGAAAGTGTACAGTAAAACATAAATGAATGAAACCGAACCAATTTCGATATCGTAGAGATTATTTTCCTTTTGGATTCGTTTGCCAACGGTATTTTGTGTACTTTGATACAGCTTGCTTGTACTACCAAACCCCCTTTTCAAGAAACATTTTTTTTTTTCTAAAATAAAATTCGTCGTGTAGATCTCCCTGCGCGAGAAAACTCCAGAACCACTGTTGTTGGATGGTCCCAATCAAAAGCTGTGGTGTGAATCAGGACAAGCAATTCCAAATTGAGCATCGTACTGTTGCTTCCATGGAGCCGCGGGCACCGCCGATTAGGACCCCCAAAAAGGACAAGGTTGAATCGTACTGCCTGCTCAATTAAACCTCCATTTGCAGATCCAAGTTGCGAGCAAATTGTACCATCAAATGAGTTTATTATTGGGCGATCATTTGCCCATTGGCATGCACAACCACCACGTGATTCTATAGTACGAAGTCACTCTCGTGGTTCATTTTTCTCTGCCAAATTGAGGCGCAAAACATCAATTCTGGGATAGCAACGTGGGGAGAAAATGTGGTGGAATGAGAGGGTTTGTTCAAACTTTGCTGGTTTCAGTCGACCTCTGGCTAGCTCGGACCAGGTCATCCGTGTATTCCCGCAACGAAAAAATAATTCCGTGTATGATTGCATTGGAGTTCTGACGGCCTAAATGTCGATCGGAAATCAGATGTTGATTTTCAGATAGAAGAAAGGAGAGGCGATTGGTACTCTGGTGATCGAGCAAGACGAACATCAAGGTGACCTCTCGTGAGAATAGTCTTCGCGCGAAAATTTGCCCCGATGAAGAGGCAAGAGAAGCGGAGACACCACCCGCAATCGGGCGTGCTTCTGGACCAATCATCTCCCCAAAAAAATCTCAAGCAAATTGGACCGCGACCACGCGGAGAGACCACGGCGGTAGGAGATTCCCGAAGCGCCGATTCGTGAGGAGCTCCGCCGTGCAACGCGACGACTTCAGGCGCGTGTGTCCTGTGCGTAGGCGCGTCGGCGTCGCGTGTGCGGGCACGGCTGCCATGGCCGCGCTCCCACGGGCAACCGCTGCGTTTCGGGCAAGGAAACCGACGCATTTCCGAGCGCGGCCGGCGTGCTCGGCTCGTGTCGCACGAGCGACAAGCCGTCGGTCGTCTCGGTGTTGGCCCCGTGTCTGCCCAAAAGTAAACACAGCGAGCTCGCAGGTCTCCCTGTTCTGCTGCACTCTGCAGTTCTACACACAGTATCATCAGGACATGACATCGCTCCGGTAGCTCTCGCTTACCTGCCGCCTTGTTCTTTACCTCTGATCAGCACACGGATCGTCGCGTACACGTACGATCAATTTGCCCTAAACTATCGGCAGGTTTGGTGGCCTCGCACTGTGATAGACGCAGTAGCACGCCTGCGGATCGAGAGGTGAATTATTGGCCACCGGCTCAAAGCTACCATCGACAGCCAGACTGCCCTAGATCTTACGCTTGCCGTGCATTGTAAAAAAACGCATCCAGACCGCGACATTCTTGGCTCCAGCCGCTGTTGTTTTGCGAGTTGAGGATGAGGCTGATGATGGAGGTCCGGGAAGAATTCTAGATTGTGGACGTACGATATAACGTACCGCATGAATACAACGGAGGCTGGCGTCTCCCCGCTACCGAACTCGCTAATCAAAGATATCCACTGGAGGGATTCATCTAGTTAAATTAGCTAGGAGCGCTGATGAACGACAAGATAGGGATTGGTGGCTAGGAAACTGCGTCATCGCCATCATCTCCCTGTGCGACACCATGCAGGTTCATCGATCTCCATCGGTAACCGGTCTAGATATGGTTGTTAATCACGGGGTGAGCTAATCCTGCAGTGGACTTGAGTGGGTGGACAATAGGGAGCTCCACCAAGCATGGCCACATCCCAGCCACCAAACACTAACCTAACCTAGACATAATCGATCATTGGTGCTGCCTAGCCCTAAATCCCTACTCTCTAATCCGACTTAGTAGGATTATAGTCGTGATTTACATTCTGTGCAGAGCCAAAATGTAATGATTTTTTTCTGTGTTTTCTATGGACTGGATGTGCCAAAACTAGAAGATATGGTGTGTATGATCCATGATGAACGGAAGAGGAGAGGAGGAATAATTTGGGTGGATAGTAGCTAAAGGTAGGGGCCAAGCAACGAAAATGACTAATGCGTATCTTTTGTGTGGCACTGCCCTCTCGTAGAATCCAGTTCAGAGACGCAGTGCGCCTGCCGCATACAATCATTCGATTCACATTCATTTTCGATGTTTTTTCTCACCTTTTCCCCGCACGTATGTTCTCCTTCGCCCACACACACGATGCACCTATCAGGTATCTGCTTTAAGCACACGCGAATTCTGCCGGGTGTTGGCATTTCTCACACGAGTATTATGCGTGTTATCAAGTCCCTTTGACCAGAGCCGACGGAGTACGAAGTTGTGATTGTGCCTACACAGCTAATGCGTGTGCCGTGTAGAACAACTGAAATGAGAAAAGAAACACAAACATATCCAAATCCTTCAGCAAAACATTATGACCCTGTTTGGGAGCTCCGTATTTTTAAGTATTCCATGAATACTTTGTTTTGTAGAAATACATAAGTATAAAATATTTTGAGGTCTTTGGGTTAGCCAAAACTGTAGTTTATATACTTCAATATTTAATCGTGGCGATAACTTAGACGTTGCACATGATTTTTTAGATTCAATTGTGTGAGTTTTTGTAAGACTTCTTTTATCTTTCGTTGTGTGTATTGGGATACTATCACGCACGGGTTATGTATTAAAACGTATCTACTATTGTCGTGCACATCTAATCACACCTAACTGTGTGCGGTCAGTCCAAAGTGAACTAGAAGCTGGGCTGCAGGTACTATACCCGTAATTTAAACATTTTATTGGTTTAGTTTACACTTTATAAGTTTCTATAAATATTGTTACTCAATCATACACTAGAGATCTCTATTGAGATATTTATTAAATTATACTATTTACATATCGTTATCATAAATATATATACATTTTATAGACTATACATTATAGAAAAATGGCTCTACAATAGAATTTTGTCATATAATATAGTTTAATATCTTTCAATGATATTCAGTACAAAAAAATATCAACTAATATTTAGTGGCATTGTCAGTTATGTGGTTAAACTATGTCAATAAATAGAACATTATACTTGTAATATTGTAACATGTTAAAATAATATTTAGAGAAGTATAAAAGTTTAGTACAAATCAAATTTATTTTGATTACTCCCAAACCCAAATAAAGAAAGGTTAAGTGCATCCTACTGGGAGCCATAGCGGGGGTGTCCACGTCGCGATTTTTTACAGTTTGGCGAGAGAGGAAAGGAGTGATTCGATGAAGAATAAAGGCAGGAAGGAAAGTAAACCGTGTGGCGTGCTCGTTTCTTCTTCCTTCATCAGATACAACCATGAGTCTTAATATGCAGTGTCTGTAATTCCTTCAATGAAACATGTGTTGCCATTTGGTTTCATGTTTGTGGTTGCAGCTTCTGAGTTTAACCATCATGTACAATCTGATATCTATTTTTATATCAAGGAAGAGCATGAGGCCCATAGAACTAGGCCGGCGGCGGTTCTACACTTTCCCTAGCGCGTACCCTGGCACAACCTGACGTGCCACCACACGATGATGAAGTGACGTTGATGGTTGCTTTGTCAGCCATAATTTTTATATAAAGAGTACGTGATACTTGTGTTTTTTTTTACAATGTGAAGTTCACCATATTGACAACTGAAGATGCTCACTTGGTGTTTGATGTAATGTCTCAGTGGGATATATGTTTCAGTTCGATAGCACTGCTACATCATATATTGGTAATACATCAATGGTAATTTTGTATTTATATTATTCCTGCATTTCAGTGGCTGATGCAGTAACTCAAGTTATTTTTCTCATCCATGATTACTTAAAGTGGGCTTATCATTATGCAGGTTAGTGATATTTTTGTGGAGCTTTTTACTTCACTGATCCTTGACTGATCCAGGCAAGGTGGAATGCCTAGTATGTTTTTAGTGTTTAGTTGGACAATTGAAATGCTTAGGTTGGACAATGAAACCTGCTATGGGACTCAATTTTCCTTCACTGATCCGGCGATGTTGAATACTCAGGTTTTCAGTAGTGTTTAGTTCGACAATGGAAATGAAAGTTCAGTTATCTGGTTGGAGCCTAGGGAGCCAAGTTTGCTCCGATGAACAATGGTAACTCAAGCTAAATCAAATCAAAAGCTTTGGTACCTCTAAATGTGTTCCAACTTCAGGATACTAATTATTAGGTTTAAGATATATCTATATTATGTTAATGCAAAAATATAATTTATAATTTTCCATATCTTAGAATCCTAATAAAACACATGATCATATTTCTTTTGATGTTATAATGAAGCCTTCAGTTGTTCTAATCGAAGCGCCTATTTTTGAATTCATTGTTTCTCTAGGGATCAAGATTTTCTGTCATGAGGGTCAGTCATCTTGCTGTTCGGTACATTTTATGGCGCCCTATTGGTTTCTATACATATTGTTTTTTTTGTATCAGGTCTAAACTCAACTGATACAACTAGGCTTTTACTTACTTTTTTCATCTTGTGATCTCCGCTCCTAAAAGATGGCATCCAATCAGAGATGTGTGTGGTTACTTTGGCCAAGTGATTACTTGTATCTCCAAGGGAGAGTATTTATCCTAGATGGTAGGTTCATGCCCCCTCTGTGCCTGGGCACGAGTGACCTGAACATCTAAGAACGCGGGTGTGCTATTGTTACAAAGGGTAAAACAGCAGTGTTTATGTCTTCGTGATCATGAATATTGCTTACATCATGTATTGTGCTTAATGCAATTGTCTGTTGCTTACAACTTAATACCGATGGGTGACAAGCTGGATAAATATCCCTAAGTGGATTTTTAGTCATAGATACAGTCGGATTACGGTCTATGTATGTTTGACGTGATGCCTACATGAATATTACCCCGAATTCTCTTTGTCATAGCTAGATTAAGTTTGTGTCACAATTTTGTCAATTGCTCAGCTATAATTTGTTTACCCATCATGTTTGCATTTTATCTTCAAGAGAGACACCAGTAGTGAACCTATGGCCCCTGGTCCATCTTTTATATTGGTTACAACACGGTTTACTTGCTTTCCACCATCGCTTGCTCGCTGGTCCGTTCTCATAAATTGTTCTTTTCCACTGTAAGATTCAATCCCTTTGTTTTCAGCAGACCGGGAAGATTGACAACCTTCATGTCATTAGGGCAAAGTGAATTATTTGGTTCTGTGCATATCCACGCCTCAAAGAACCTTGCTGGAGACCTTCGAGTCCTACTGGTTCGATGACCTTTGTTCATAACTGAGGGAAAAATTTCCGCTCGCTACATCTTACACCTTCCTTTTGGTGTGACCACTGCCGATTAATCACTACATCGTTGTAGCCATCAGTTGATCAAATCATTCAAGAGCTTCATAATCGCTTTGATGAGATCAATATGGAGTTGCTTTCTTGTATGGCAGCATTGAGTCCGACCAACTCATTTGCTGCATTTGATGCACAAAAGGTACGCAGACTTGATGAGTTCTACCCCGATGATTTTCCAAGCCAAGATTTGATATGCCTCGAATGACAACTTGATAACTATACTGATGACATGAGAAAAGATGAAATTTCAATGGCCTTGAAAATCTTGTTGATCTCTCGGTTAAGCTTGTAGAGACAAGAAAGCATATAGTTCATCATTTTGTGTATATGCTTCTCAAATTGGTATTTCTTCTTCCGGTGGCAACCGCAAATGTTGAAAGAGCATTTTCTGCAATGAGTTTAGTCAAGAACAAGCTGAGAAATAAGTTGGGTGATAGTCTTTTGGATGATTGTCTAGTCACATACAATGAACGAGATACTTTCTCCAAAGTGGATGAAGATGAAATAATTCAGACTTTCATGGCCATGAGAAGGCGTAAGCCCGATAAAAAATTGTCTTCTTTTAGCTTTTGAATGTATGTAGGTCTCTTTTATGCAAAATTCGAACTTCCTTCTGAACTATCATATATTGTAAGAGCATAGTGTTATTGTCAAATTCTATGCTACTATGTCTAAATTGTTCTATTTTTGTTACAATTTTTTTTCAAGGCAGACCACCCTACATCAAAATCCTGGATCTTTCACTGATTTACGTGTCGGATTGTGTCGTGTCGTGTCGGGCTGATACGTCCCAGACGTATCTATAATTTTTTATGTTCTATGCCTGATTATATATCATTGCCACATGTTTTTATAATGTTTTGATATCATTTTGGAATAATTCGTGGGACTAACCTATTCACAAGATGCCCAGTGCCAGTTCCTGTTTTCTGTTGTCCTTTTGTTTCAGAAAAGTTGTTCAAGTAAGTTTCTCGGAATTGGCTGCAAATTTACATGATTTATTTTTACGAAGAAACAAAGACGGAGCCAGGAGGGGAGCTGCAGGGGGGGCCCACAGCCCCCAGAAGCCACCCAGGCGTGGCCCAGGGCTTGGCCGCGCGTGGGTCCCACCTGGACGACTGGTCCACCTCCTCGAGTCGCCCTTTCGCCTATAAATCGCTTCGTCTTGGAAACCCTTGATACCCGATCATATTCTCCAGAAAACATCCGAGGCCGTCGCTATCGCCAACCCTAGATCGGGAGTGTCCTGAAGCTCTTCCCAGCACCCTATCGGAGGGGGAGATCATCACCTGAGGCATCTACACCACCATGCCTGCCTACGGAGTGATGCGTGAGTAGTCCACCACGGGACTACGGGTCCATGGCAGTAGCTAGATGGTTGTCTCTTCTCGTTGTACTCCATTGTTTAGATCTTGTGAGCTGCCCTACATTATCAAGGTCATATTATCTGTAATTGCTACATGATGTGTTTGCTTGGATCCGATGAATTATGAAAATCATTACTCTTGTTCATCTATGTGTTATGTTTTATCTATGATCTTGCATGCTCTCCAATGCTAGTGGATGCTTTGGCCAAGTAATTGTTAGTATCTTCAGAGAGAGTATTTATGCTAGATAGTGGGTTCATGCCTTTTTTGCGGGGAGTGCGACTGATAGAAACGATCATGCCAAGTTTGTGTTGTTGCCACTAGGGAGAAAACAGCGGTGTAATTTCCTTGTGTTATTTACATTGCTTACATTATGCACTTTGCTTATTGCAATGATCTGTTGCTTGCAACTTAATACTTCTGGGAGACATGCTGGATAGCGATCTCGGGGGTGGATTATTAGTCATCAATGCAGTTGGATAACGGTCTATGTATTTTGACGTAATGCCTATATTAGATGAAATGGTGAACTATATTGTTTTATGATAGCATTGTTATGCGCCCACAATTTTGTCAATTGCCTTGCTGTAATTTGTTTACCCATCATGCATATCTTCTGGAGAGACACCACTAGTTATCTGTGGACCCCGGTCCTATTTTCCTACACTGTTTACAACCGTTTTAATAGCTTTCCATACTCATTTGCTCGCTGGTCATATTTCACTCTCATCATATTTTACACTTGCACATTTAATTCTTTGTGTTCAGCAAGCCGGATAGATTGACAACCTCTCTGTTTCGTTAGGGCGAAGTAGTTTGTTTGTGATTGTGTGCAGGCATGTCAATTGTCGTAAACGGCGCCGTTTACACCTTGCTAAGCCTTCTCCAAGTCTTACTGGATTCGATAACCTTGGTTTTGTAATCAAGGGAAACTGCTGCTACACTGCATCATACCTTCCTCTTGGAGTTCCCTAGCGAACTTGTGATCCACGTCATCAAGAAACTTTTTTTGGCGTCGTTGCCGGGGACTTGGAAGCTTCAGCTAGGGGATTTTCACACGTCCTTTCACTTTAATTTGTTATCATCCTGCTTAGTATATTTTTTGTTAGTCTTGTTTTGCTTTTCGTTTGCTCTAAAACTCAAAAACACAAAAAAAAAATCCAGCACCAAGTTTGTTTCGGTTTTGTCTTGTTAGCATGTCTAGTCCTTTACCTCTTGAGATGACACCTGAAGATGAAGTTTTCACCTTCCGTCAAGGAAGTGGGGAAACCTTTAAAGATGCCAGGGCTAGAATTATGAAATCTTATGAAAAAACAGAGCCTAGGATTACTTTGAGTATTTTGCTTAGCAGTTTTTATTTTGTTCTCATACTTTGCTATAGATATGCTTTAGACACTATTGCGGGAGGAGACTTCCTCCGTCATAATGGAGACCAAGATTTCAATGCTATCAAAAGTCTATTAGCAACATCTTCCTCAGATAATAAGATGGAATCCACTTTGGAGAATATTGCTAATAAATTAGATTCTCTTGATAAAAATATGTCTAGCATAATGGATATTGGAAGTATGGTTCAAGAACTACATGAGAGTGCTCTCTATAGAGTACCCGAAATTACCTTGGAACCCGAAAATGCTAAAACAAATTGGACCCCTTTTGTTAGAATTGAAATAAATGGGAAACGTTTTAGTGCCATTTGTGATATGACCGAATTCTCCATTATGCCTAAAACTATTTATGATTCATTAAAATTATGGGGACTTTCTGAAAGCACTAGTTATCTAAAACTTGCTGATAATTCCAATAAAATTCCCTTGGAAAAGGTGGAGGATGTTCAAACAAAATTTTGTGGTAACTTCCTTCCTATTGATTATTATGTTGTTGAATGCATAGGTGAAGGACAAATTATACTTGGGAGATCATTTTAAAAATCTGTTGGAGCCATTATCGATATGCATGAAGGAGTCATGACATTCCGCTCCGTAGGAGGACACCATATCTTTCCAAGGGTTATGGTAATAATACCAAGGGAAGGCAATTAGGAATCATCAAAACTCATAAAACTTGATTTTGCCCTTTTGACTAGTTAAAAGGCGTTAAAGAAAAACGCTTATGGGAGGCAACCCATTTTATTTTTACCTATTGTTTCTTTTTTGTTTGTCTTTGTTTTGGGTGATGTTACCTCTGTAACAACTACCTTATATCTTTTTGTTTTGGTTTTTGTCCCAATAATAGCCTCTAAAGAGAGGGAGACTAATTTGTAAATTTGCTGTCCAGAAATAGAGTTCTGTTCTTCACTGTTCGAAATTCCAAACAATTGCAGAGCTTCATCTATGGCTGCAAATTTTGGACAGCAAGCACAAGGGTTTTTTCTACCTTTCTCTAGTTTTATGTTTTCTGATTTGAGGTTCAGAAGTACCCCGAAAAAAAATCATCTTTACAGTTTTTTCTGTTTTTGACAGATTCTGTCTTAGTTTTGTATTGCTTATTTTACGGTCAAAGTGAAGTTCTTTTGAGCTTAAGAACTTTACTTGGATCTTGCTGACAGTAGCTAATGTTTAAAAATAAGCTCATGATATGTTTTTTTGGAACTGAAGGAAGATATTATTTTTGCGGACTAACCCCTCTAGTGAAGTTGCGATAAGTTTTGCGTGAAGAAAGTTTTCAAGTATTCAAGAGCGAGGTGATGAATGAAGATCAAGATGGGATAAAAGCTCAAGCTTTGGGAGGCTCCCCCATGGACCCTCCTCTGCAATATTCAAGAAGTCATAAGTGTCTAAGCTTGGGGATGCCCAAGGCATCCCCTTCTTCATCAACAATCATCAGTTTTACTCATGGTACTATATTTTTATTCCTTTACACATTATGTGTTGTTCTTGGAGCGTAAGTTTGTTTTTATTTTAGTTTATTTATATTTTATTCTCTGATCTTTGTAATAATTTGGATCAGTGCATGCTTGTTTGGGAGAGAGACACGCTCCGCTTTTTCATAAAATACTCTTGTTCTTCGCTTATATGTGTTGAGTGTTTAGCTTTTATTATTCTTGCTTCTAGCTCTTGTTTTTCATGTATCTCTTGTTCAGAGCTATTAGCTTTTGTAGTTAGGAAGTACTCTCTTGTGTTTTCACGGTTAGTTGTTTCAAATAAGTTAATTGGTGTTTGGTTGAAAGAAAATTATCATGTAGGGAGTGTGAAAAGAAGTGCTTGCATAATCTTGTAGGTCATTGTCTTGAATATTTGATGCTTGTCAATTGTTTAGAGATATGAAGTAGATTGATGCTTAAACTTGTGGATCATTTACTTAAGAACGGATTAGTGAAGAACTACCGTAAAGCTTAAAATTATGGCGCTTGTCCTGCTTGGTAGCTCTCAAAGTATAGATGTTCTTTTTGCAAAGAGATTGTTTGGCTAACAAGGAAGATGGTGTGAGGTCTAATGGTTATGCTTAATGTATATATGTAGTCATTCATTGAACTAATTTGGTGTTATGTGTTTGCTTGATATCTTGATAAGACTACAAATTCCTTACTGAGAGGGAATACTTCTTGTGCATCCAAATCCCTGAGCCAAATATCTTTGCTATTTGTGTCCACCATACCTACCTACATGTGGTATTTACTTGCCACTCCAAGTAAATTTGTCATGTGCTACCTTTAAACTTTCAAAATATTCCAATTTGTGTCTCTATTTTTAGCTCATGAGGAAGTAGTAAGTAAGTTTGTTATATCCTGTGTCAAGCAAGGTTATTTCCCTCCTTTCACCTGGTGAGCATGGATTACGTGCTCACTTAAATTTGCCGAGAGCTGCCCAGGGGTTCTCAGCCCGCAAAATATAATTTCAACATCATTAATCTCTCCTTCACATAGTGCAATCAGTCGAATATTGGCTAGTGATAAACAAAGTAGAAAGAGGAATTTTCTTGTTCCTCTATGGGAGCCGCTCTCACAAGTCTAAAACCTTGCTTGGTGTGGGGGACTAGCAGATTTCTTTGCTTTGGAGTCGTTGACGAAAGCATGCATATCTCAAAACTGTGTTATTTCTGTTTCATAAAAAAATTAAAAATCTCTAGCACATGACTAATCCCTGCTTCCCTTTGCGAAGGGTCTTTCTTTTACTTTTTTGCGCGGAGTGCGACTGACAGAAATGTTTATGCCAAGTTTGTGTTGTTGCCACTAGGGAGAAAACAGCGGTGTAATTTCCTTGTGTTATTTATATTGCTTACATTAAGCACTTTTTTTTGAAAGTATATATTAAGCACTTTTCTTATTACAATGATCTGTTGCTTGCAACTTAATACTTTTGGGAGACATTCTGGATAGCGATCTCGGGGGTGGATTATTAGTCATAAATGCAGTTGGATAACGGTATATGTATTTTGACGTAATGCCCATATTAGATGAAAATGTGAACTATATTGTTTTATGATAGCATTGTTATGTGCCCACAATTTTGTGAATTCTCTTGTTGTAATTTGTTTACCCATTATGCGTATCTTCTGTAGAGACACCACTACTTATCTGTGGACCCCGGTCCTATTTTGCTATACTGTTTACAACCATTTTAATGGTTTTCCATAATCATTTGCTCGCTGGTCATATTTCACTCTCATCATATTTTACACTTCCACATCTAATTCTTTGTGTTCAGCAAGCCGGAGAGATTGACAATCTCTCTGTTTCTTTGGGGCAAAGTAGTTTGTTTGTGATTGTGTGCAGGTCCACGTCAATTGTCGTAAACGGCGCCGTTGACACCTTGCTAAGCCTTCTCCAAGTCCTACTGAATTCGATAACTTTGGTTTTGTAATCAAGGAAAATTGCTGCTACACTACATCATACCTTCCTCTTGGGGTTACCCAGCGAACCTGTGATCCACGCCATCACGGGCCGGCCCATATGGCCAGCTATGGGCGTCCGGCTCGAGAATATGGGACGACTACGGGTATGGGTCCGAGATTGCTCGATCCCACTCCGATGTAGCTCCTGTGCCTACATGATAACGCTTTACAATGTTCGATGTTGCATTTTTTTCACATGTTACAAACTCGCATGTGTTTTGCTGCAAACAAGCGCGCGAGATGTTGCGACTACTATGGTCATTTGCTAATGTTACGTTCATGCGACAAATGTTGTTGTGGAGGTGCTACAAGTGTTGGTATCCATTCTTCATATGTGTGGCGATTTTTCTCTACATACATTTTTGTGTGCTGCGGCTTTCTTTTTGTTTTGTCCACATCGAAAAAAAACGGAAAGAAATGTAGCCGCAAAGAAATGTTTGCTATAAAACGGAAGTAGATCTGAAGTCAGGGGAGGCTGCCGATCTTGGCAACTTTCCGCCCCGCGGACGCCTAGCCCCGCCCTAATCCGAAAGGAGGCTACCCATGAGAAGCTAGGAGTAGGAGACATCTTTTGGAAATTTTTGATGTTGTTGAAATCTGAAACTATGAAAGATGGTGCTTATCCACTTATAGCCAATGCTCACAAACTATGAAAGATCGTGCTTATCTAGTGAGATCCGACGGCAGGGTAGGGGCAATCCTCCGCCTGACAAAAGCCTAGGGCTGCCCTAATCCAAAGAAGGCCACCCGCCATGAGAAGCTCTAGCTAGGAGTAGGTGATATCTTTTCGCTTTGTTGTCGTTGAAACTTTTTTTAGATGATTGTCGTTGAAACTTAGGGCCTATTTGGATCCCCTCCCCTCCGCTCAGGAATTTCCGACTTCGCGGAGCATGTGGTGCTCGGTTTTGATGACTCCGAAAAAATGGCCTGCACCTCTTTTCGCTCCACTCTTCTGGCTCCGCGGAGCTGCTGCGTTCGGCTCCGCTCCGGGAGCACGCATGAAGAGCGGAGAGGATCCGGACAGGCCCATAAAACGAGGAAGATTGTGCTTATCCGTTTATAGCCAAGCTAGGCTCACGAACGGGCCTACGGAACCGCCCCAGCATTCGTCCGATCAGTGCCAGCGGTGGCCGGGTCAAAAAAGCTGTAGCCTGTAGGCCTAGATAGTGCTTCTACTACACTCGATACGGACATGCCAGTCACCCCTACTCACACTCACCGACGCAATCACCACAGATCGCTCTGCTCTTCTCCCTCCGTGAGTGAAATTTGGCTTCTTTGGTTTTTTATGAAGTAGAGACGTGGAGGAGTCGACAGTCGAGTACCTTGGTTGTACGTGAATATCGTCGTCGACTCCATTTTCTCACTCGAGTAATATGCGTGTTATCAACTCCCTTTGACCAGAAGTTTCAAAAAAAAAAAAAAACTCCCTTTGACCAGAGCAGAAGGCATGTGCCTGACTGTTGATACGAAGTTCTGATTGTACCTACAACTATTGTTGGCCTCATTTGAGCAATGTGTGTGCCGTGTAGAACAATCAAAATGAGGTAAGAAACACAAACCAATCCAAATCCTTCTGGAAAACACTCTACATTATGCCAAAGTGGAGTACATCGTACGTTTTAATAGGTTACGTTATAGTCTGATCTCCCGTTTTTTCTTGCGAAATAGTCATCCCTTCTAACAAAAGAAATGTATATGAACGCTCGATAATTGTTAAGACCCACTTCTTCCGGCTTCTCGGACGGCTTCTCTGGGAGAAATATCGTCCCACCAGATTCTTTAAGAAGTGACTGCAAATTTGTTCATATTCATAATCTACTTTGTCTCCATCACTAATATTGTGCCACAAGATTAATTTTTCTCGTCGCACACGATTACCGAAATCGTCGCTACCCATAGGCGGTCGATGGGGTATGACATCATAGGTTTAAGAATAGTGTGCGATGGGTATACCTTCGCCAGGATTTCTAAAGTTTAATCGTGGCGCTAAATTGGACGTCGTACATGATTTTCACATATTAGATCGTGTGAGTTTCATATCACGCATGTTTTTGTAAATCTTTCGTTGTGTGTTTTGGGATATTATCATACACGGTTCATTTATTAAAATATTTGTGTTAGTCGTAGTATCGCAAACATTTAATCAAACTTAACTATGTGCGATCAGTCCATGGTGAACTCGAAGCTAGGCAGCTCGTATTGTATCCATAATTCAAACATTTTGTTGGCTCGGTTTATATTTTGTAAGTTTTTATAAATATGCTCGATTAATCATACACTAGAAAACGTTATTTAGATATTTGTTAGATCATAGTCTTTACTGATCTTTATTATAAATACGTATGCATTTTATAGATTGTGCATTATAGAAAAATAGTTGTAGAATATAATTTGTCATAAAATATATTTAATATCTTTCAATGATATTCGGTACAAACACAAAACACATCAACTAATATTTAGTAGCATGTTCAGTAATGTGGTTAAAACTATGTCAACAAATATAAAATTATAATTTTAATATTGTAAATTCTAAAAATAAGATTTACATAAATATAAAAGTTTAATACAAATTGTATTTATTTTAATTCGTTCTGGATCGAATTTTCACTAGACTGATGATGTGTATGCGCTAAAGTGGGCTACTTAACAAGTGTAAAGCTTGAGTTGGTCATCGATAGCTAGCAAAATGGGCCATCGATTGCGAGTTGGTCGGATATAACTCTTTATATATATATATTATTTTTCACTAGACTGATGATTATTTTTTAGATTTCTGATTTTTTTTTAAAATCATATTTTTCTTTATATACTACAAAAAGGCCAAAAGGCACGTGGGCAGCCCGCAACTGTGTCAGGCCGACCCTTTTACCTCGCTTGCCAGACCGATTGCAACTTCTAGGCCAGGTCCGCCATGGGTCCTGCCCGTTTACTTCGTGTCGGGTTGTGCCATACCAAGCCGGCCCATATGGCCAGCTATATGTATCGAGCTCGGGAATATGGAACACCTACTCATATGGTTCTTAAATTGCTCAATCCGACTCCGATGCAGCTCCTTCGAGCCTGATTCACTGGAATTTAGTCCAATTCAACCATGGCATGATGCACATGCTTCTAAACACACATGATATTTTTACGATTTTTGGCGTGTTGTACGTCTTTTCTCATGTTGTGTTTTGCTATAACAAGCAAGCAAGATCTTGCTCGCTGTATGTTGCAAATGCTCTTGTGGGGTGCTACAAGTGTTGGCATCCATTCTACATATGTGTGGTGATTTTTCTCTGCATGCACATTTTTTTGTTGCATGGATGTTTTTGAAATGTTGCGACTTTCTTTTCGTTTTCTTTACACCAAAGAATGTCGAAAGAAATGTGCATGGAGGATGGTATACTATAACATGGACAGCTCAGCTCTCATGTTATAGTGAGATCTGACGGCAGGGGAGGCGACTGATCTGGGAAACCTTCCGTCCCGGGAGACGCCTAGTATTGTTGTTGTTGTTGTTGGCCAAGCCTCACAAGCTACTCCCTCCGTCTCAGTTCACAGGCCATCCACGTAGCTCAAGAAGATGTTGACAACTAATTTTGGTCAATAAAATATAAATTTGATGTCACAAAAATTATATCATTATTTTTTTTAAATATGTATCCAATGGTATGGGTTGTATGACACATATCTTATATTTTGTTGACAAAAATTAGTGACCACCCTTTAAACTAGGACGGAGGAACTATGAAAGATTGTGGTTGGTATGTTCAATCCGTAAGTGGAGGTTTTTTCGGCTGTATCTAGCTTTCCCTGCCTGGTGAGCCCAGTCTTTCCATGATTTCAGTTCAGCTTGATAAATAAGTGAATGCCATATACCAATCTCAATCCTCCAGCTAATTAATAACCTATCACACACAGTGTTCAGATACGACGGTAGGGTAGGGGCAATCCTCCGCCTGACAAATGCCTAGGGCTGCCCTAATCCAAACAAGGCCACCCATGAGGGTAGGAGATATCTTTTCGCTTTGTTGTCGTTGAAACTTGAAACGAGGAAGATTGTGCTTATCCGTTGACAGCCAAGGCTCACAAACGGCCCTACGGAACCGCCCCAACATTCATCCGTTCAGTGCCAGTGGTGGCTAGAGTCAAAAGAGTTGTAGGCCCAGCTAGTGCTTCTACTCCACGCGATACGGACGATCTCGATCGTGATCTCCAGTCCGTGCTCACCGACGCAATCATATGCAACAGATCGCTCAGCTCCTCCCCCTCCGTGACTGAAATTTGGCTAGCTTCTCATATAATGTTTGGTGCTTGAAGCTAGTGTACGTGAATCTCGTTGTCGAGACTAGTGAGGTGACCAGCTCCTCGCACCCGCACGTAAGTATACCTACGTATACATACGTCTTTGTGAGAAGCTAGGACGGTGGTTGCTGTTGGTGCGATCGCGCATCTATCTACTTTTGACTTCCTGTCGCCGACGGAGATCTGTGTCCGGAACACGGCTTCTGCATATGCCATATCGACGATATCGTCCATGATCACTGTTTACGAGCACGCCGATAAACCCAACCGACCTCCCCACGAACTCCTGTCTGCCTCTCCATAATTTCTTCCCATCCGATCGTGTTGCGGTACTGGTACCATAAATGGAGCCTGAGCTCCAGGAAGCCCTTTATTTTTTTTAAATGAAAAATATATTTTGAAGATTTTAAAAAGAAAAACTGAGAGCAATCGACAATGTTATAAATTTTTCAACGTGCAAAATCTCAAATAAAAATAATTCATATTATGGGCTACATAAAAATAACAAAATCTGACGGATTTAGAAAAGTAGAATTTGTGTACCGTTCCCTGCTTTCAAATTTCAGGCTTTATCTTTTTTGTGCAGCCAAAAACACAAGGTATTTCTAGTTGAGATTTCTACGTTTGTGAAATACAACATTGTGTACCTATAGAAAAAAATCAGAACTTTTCGAAAATGATGACGGTTTCTTTCGTAAGGTTCCTCCAATTGGCGTGCTCTGCTCTGATGAGCGTGCCGTATGGGCATGTGACATTGGCACCAGATCAGTACAAGAACCACCTAGCGCGCCCACGGTTTGTAGTGACCCACAAGGCCAGGACTCCAGGAGACTAGGACATCTACGAGCATATATAGCGCCGTTTGTTTCTCTTGTATTTGTGTTTGTTTATGAGTCAAGACGTGCATAGGCGTCAAGACGTGCATAGGCGGCCCTCGACCCTGTCGTCATGGGTACATCATCTTGGCCACCTGGCCGTCGTCCAGCTCCGGGGAGGGCGGCTCCAACACCGCCTTTTGCCGCTGGTAGCATCGACGCCTGCCGCTTGTAGCACCACTACCAGCCGTTGGTAGCACCACAGGTTGCCGCTTATAGCACCCCTAGTAGTCACTGGTAGGACCTTCGTTTGTCGCCGGTAGCATGGGCGCATGCCGCTCGATCGTTGGTAGCACCAGAGTTTGCTGCTCGTTGCACCGCTAGCAACTGTTGGTAGCATCATCGTTTGCCGTCGGTACCATCTACGCCTCCTGCTAGTAGCACGGCTAGCAACCATCGGTAGCACCTCCCGCCACGGCTCACAGCACCGGTAGCATCGGCGTCTGACGCCGGTAGCACCTCCCGCCACGGCTCACAGCACCGGTAGCATCAGCGTCTGACGCCGGTAACACCTCCCGCCACGGCTCGTAGCACCGCTAGCAGCCACCGGTAGCATCGCCGACGGTAGCACCTCCTGCCACAGTCCACAGCGTCGCCTCTCGTGGTTGGCAGCACTACCACGCACCGTTCGCACTAGCAGCCGCCACGATTGGCAGAGCCACTGCCTCACCCAGCATATGACTACGGCTCACAGCATTTGCGGCCTCGATTGGTAGCACCATCGCCTCACCTAGCATCTGACTACAACTCGCCATAGCACCACCGCTCCTTGCGGCGGCGCTGGGACCTGGGATCGCATCCGCGGTGGTCCCACCCCCTCTATTGGAGAGATGGAGAACAGCATGGCGGCGTCCGACGATATTGGGGAACAACGGAGCAAAGTCTGACAAGAGAGAAACGGCGGTGCATGGGAGAACACCGGCAGCACGCCGGTGACGGAAAAGATGGTCGAATCTGTCTCCACTAGGAGAAAAGTTGTGAGGAAGAAGAAATGGGAAACTAGTGGATGAGAGACATCAGGGTGAGGACAAGGTAGGAGGGTGGGCCTGCTCGCTTGTTTCTCTCGCCACGATCACGTGTCGCGTTTAGGACGCGGAGGATGTGAGTGCACGATCATCCGGCTGTTTATTACTGTTTCCCTTAGAATGATAGTTTTGAAATATTGAAACTAATATAAAATCCATACAATGGTTGGGAGTTTGCCCTTTAAACTTTGAAGAAATGTATGATCGCTTAGGAGCAGTTAAAATTTTCAAAATAAATCACAACCTTTATCCACTGATCGAACCAAACCAAACTCTAGACAATCAGTTGCCAAATATTTGGCAGGTCATTTGGACGCAAACCAATTGGAAGCCAACCATTTTGCCAATTATTTGGCCACAATCCAAACATACCATACTTGACAATTTTCTATTCCTACGCATTCTGCTGAACTGTCTTGTAAGTTGTAACATCCAAATGCATCTGTACTACATGCCTTTTTGGATTACAAGAATTATAAAATGTAGGAATAGAAAAAAATGCAGGAAAAAGATGTCATGCAGTGTGGATTCCTATATAGGATTTCAAAACATACACAATCATATGATCTAAGGGCTTCGTTGATTCATAGGGTAGGAAAAACGTAGGAAAGTAAAACCTACATGATTGGAATGCAATGCCAAATTGTGGTAAAGGAATTTTTCATGAGGTTGAACCTCATGCTTTTTTTATAGGATTTACACTACAAAATTCCTATGGGATTAGTTTCTATAGGATATGATCCTATGAATCAAACAATTTTGATAGGAAAAATTCCTATAGGATTTAATCCTCCAAGAATCCTATGGCATTCCTTTGAACCAAAAGGGCCCTAAAGAGTCTTTATTGAAAATATTCCTATGGACTCAAATCCAACAAAATTCCTATGAAAATACTATGATCCAAAGAAACTACAATTCGGAATCAAACCTAGCTAAAACGACATCTTGTTTCTACCAATTCAAGTGAAGAGCCGACAATCGGTCAATAGTTAACTTTCTCAGTGTCCAGGTACGTATCTTACGCAGATCAGTAAATATCATATGTGGCAGCTTATGTCCCTTTGCACATTCCCTTGCAAACAGCATGAAGAACTATGCTTACATATATTATAGTTAGTACCTATAGTTGGGAATATTGGCAATTAAATAATATACTTGTTGAAGATTTACAGTTTTTTCTGCAAAAGAGGATTACAAATTTATGATTCCAGATCAAACGACGTGGTATGTGAACATGGAAAAACAAAGGAGCATATCTTTATGTCCACTCCAGAAGCACTAGGCCTTGCAGAGTTTATCACGCTGAGATGCATGATGTCATGTTTGCAAGAAGTCTACTTCGTTGCTTGCAAGAATCCTTCTCCCCAAGGAACAAACAAAGAACAGTTTCAGATGGCATAAAGTAATTTATCTACTTCGGAAGTACTTGTATAGACTTCGGTCTGTTGACATCAAATCACTTCAACAAACCTATGCTAATGTGTGTTAACACTCTGTATTCGTGTTCAAGAATGAAATAATTTACAGTGTGATGGGAACTTTGACCATTGATTATTTCCAGCATTATGCTAGAAAAATAGCCAGTATAATGTCTAAGGCATCAGCATCACATGCACAAACTCGACATAAAGTGAAATGTGTCAACAGTTTCAGTGAGTATACCCAAATCAAGGAGAAAAAAAACTTTTGTTGCTAACTGAACCGAGAGTGAAATAGCACATGGATACATGCTTGGTTGCCTTTGTTCAATTCAATCCCATTGCGGTAGATGATATCACACTTTGGTGCTCCCAAAGAACAATAAGACAAAAAAATCATAGAGGGCCCATGTGCCCATTATATACCCCAGAAGAACAAAATATGTAGCGGGCTCCAACCTGACATGGACTAGTTTATTTCTAGACATATACTGATGCTGATGGTCTGATTTAAGGCCCATGAAAGCTCAGTGGAATTGGGCTGCTACATGGGGCGTCAAAAAGATACCACTTTCTTTGCTACTGAAATCACTCCCATTTCCAGAAATTCACTTTGGAATGCGATCTCACATGCCAGAATAAAAATTTCGAATAAAAATAGTAAAACATCTCAAAAAATTCTGAAA
Organism: Puccinellia tenuiflora; assembly: GCA_012064385.1. NCBI lineage: Eukaryota > Viridiplantae > Streptophyta > Magnoliopsida > Poales > Poaceae > Puccinellia > Puccinellia tenuiflora. The sequence goes on from QRDG01001409.1 coordinate 1,341,874, forward strand.
TAATTTGGTGATGAACATATACAAATTGTCTACATACATGAAAATTTTCATGGTAAAATAACATTTTTTCTGCTCTGTGAGACAAAATCAGTGGCCAAAATGAGATTTAAAAAATATCTTTTCAGAGCACTGTTTTTTTCTTTTTTTCACAGGGCATAAAAAATGTTATTTCACCATAAAATTTGTCATATTTGTAAACAACTTGTATATGTTCGTCACCAAAAAAATTCAGAATTTTTTAAAATATTTTACTATTTTTTCCGAATTTTTTATTTGGTCGGGAGCATGTGAGCTTGGGAGCCAAAACAGCCCTCCCATCCATTTCTGCATACAGTGGTGTGGAAATTGAGATAACCTATTTATGCACAGTTTAAATCAAGAAAGAACTAATGCTAAAAACTGTAAGCATAATTTATATGGTTTAATATGCATCTTTATCCATGTAAGTAAACATCTATTATATTCTTAAAACAGGTTTATACAGTTATTTAACAAACAAGGTTAAAAGGAGCTTCCACATTCAGTCTAAGGGACTTCTTGTCGAACAAACATGCATAAACTGTTTAACTAGTTAATTATTCTATTAGATAGAAAGAGGAGTTTACATATAGCTTGTTGGATGTACACGGCGATCAACACAAACTGCCAAGAGAAGGTCAAAGTTGCTTCCGCCGTAACAATACAAGTTTCTACTTTTTCTATTGTGAAATACAGCATCACGCTATTTAAAACAACAGAGTATAAGCAAAACTGCACAGAGTCTGGAACTGTGGTAGTATCTTTTTCTACTCTTTTATACAACACCTATCAATTCTGGAAAATTGATACTGTAAATATACAGTTAGCCATTGATACAGTTTAGATGTTTATCTGCTCCATATTAACCCCATTCCAACCACTAGGTCCAACGTCATTGACCATGACAAGGACCATATATGAAATTATATACAAATCCTAGAAGAGAAGTAGCATGCTCCAAGGAAAAGAGGAATTTGCCTTTACCGTTCTCATGAAATGCAACCAATCGAACAAAGAGAATCAAGACATCTACAGAAAGTTTGATGATTAGCTTACGGATCTTACCATAAACTTTTGTAATCAGTCAATTCATCATATAAAACACCACTACACGCCTTCTGGATGATTTCAAATTTTCCAGAATATGAATTAAACTGAACTCCAGACCAGATCACGTACTCGCAATTAATCTATAAAACTGCACGAACCAGCCTATGTCAGTGGACATGGCAGGTGATTTTTACTCGTTGCAGCTTCTGTTACCGAGAATAATGTCTGCAAATTCCATTTGGAGGATCTCAACCTCAGAATCATCTGTTTCTTCCAGTTCTGGAGAAGAAAGGCACAAACTACAAAAATCATTTCCAGAGCTAGTCCGTCGACATTCTTTTGAACCATTCAACTCAGTTATCCTTTCAATAGTGTTTGCAAAAATTTCCTTCATAGCATTACGCCAGATTGGTTCAGCTACCTCAAGAAATTTAAAAAATGCCAAGACTGGAAGATCAACACTTCCTACATCAGGCTCTTCCTTGTCATCTCGTCCATGGTAATCTGAACCACCGAGCTTCAGAAGCTCATAAGCATCTGCCAGATCGCTCAATCCTGTTGAAGGCAAATACAGCAGTTAATTGCATTGAAGTTTCAGATACAATGGATAGATACTTCAAGATGCATCATTATTGTGTGCATATATGACTTAAATGAAGTACTACTTGTTACAAAATGCGCTAATTTTCGACAATGTAACCCTAGTCTTAGTGCTTGGTCCTTCTAGTGCAAAAGGGACCTCTTCTTGCTCTTATACAGAATGAAGGATGAGCTTAGATCTCCCCTAGTTATCTAGCCAGACACTCTATAGCTTTTCAACTCCTGAGTTACTCCTTTTATACATTCCCCTTTCCCCTCTTGTAAATATTTCCCTATTTCAATATAAATTTTACTGCCAGGGCCTCCTACAGTTTTCAGCTCTAAATTGCAAAATAATTATGCTGTTCATACCAGATAGTTTCCCATCGCTTCGATAGGCCTCAATACCATGCAGACCAGCAGCTTTCAAATCCTTTATAACAGGAACAAGATTTTTCAATGCCCACGGATGAGCCAAAACTGCTATGCCCCCAGTTCTACAAATTAGTTGCACAACAGTTGCCCCTGCTGGCTCACTACCGCTACACATGAACAACAGAAATCCACATCAGTAATACTACTCTGCACCTGGCATGAAATGAAGCATACCTACATGGTCATGGTTATACAAAAGAAATACTTACGTAGCATAAGCAGGCCCTCCATCATACAAGTACCTGCTAAAAGCTTGCCTAAGATTATCAACATATCCAGCTTTAACCATGGCACGTGCCACGTGCACCCTGCCTGGAGCCACCCCTTTCCCTGCTATATTACACACATCTTCAAACTTCAATGGCATATCCAGGTTCCTAAGTTTCGATAACATCTCCTTTGCACGCGTATAGCGGCCCTCCCTGATGCTAAACAGAACCTTCTCCAGTTCCTGGGATTTAGCAGGCCCCCAACTACCGTAGTATGCGAGAATATGAACAGGTTCATCTGCTCCTGATCCGTTACTTTAAGAACAATTAACAAGTTTGAGAATTAACCACATAATAGGTGTGACCAAAGCAAGTTACATATTTCAGGGTGGAGGCAAGAGGGTTTACCTAGACGAATAAACGGCGCTTATCTCAACGGCAGGGATGATCCTGATGGAAAATTCCTTTGCTGACTCTATCGCCTCCGGGACACCGGCCATGGTGTCATGATCAGTCAGTGCGAGCACTTTCACCTGTGCTGGTCACCAGGTAAGCAGAGTTAGCGAACAACGATGAGTTCGGACACGTCCTGGGCTATAACAAAACTCCAAGAACACTGCCGCTGCAGTTTACATTTGCATTTACTTTTGTAACAAAGCGTGCTTTCCATCCCTGTTTGCCGTTCTATTTTACATTTGCATTTACTTTTGTAACAAAGTGTGCTTTCCATCCCTGTTTGCCGTTCTATTTTGGGTTTCACTTGAGAGTTTAATGCTGGGTTTCGTTCATAAAATCGGAGATTAATCACTGATAAAGAAAGAGATACATAGCCGGAAAGTGCATTTGGAGCCCGAGCTCCACATAGCCCTTTATTTTGTAAAATTCAAAAATCATATTTCGAAGTTTCAAAAAATACTAAAAAAATCAAGGACGTAGACAATGGTGCATTCTACCAACGTGCAAAATATAAAATCAAGACACACCATATTCCAGGCAAAACAAAAATAACAAAATCTGACAGATTTTGGAGAGTTCAAAATTTGGCACGGTTCAGTATTCACTACTTTCACATTCTGATTTTATCTTTTTTGCACCACAGACCAAAATACAACATATTTCTATTTGAGATTTTATGCGTCGGTAGAAGACAACATTATCTACATCCAGGATTTTTTTGAAACTCCAAAATATGATTACTATTTTTTTTCAAAATAAAGAGCTATGTGTAGCTCGGATTCCATATTAGCCGGCACGGTTCTTTCGTCGAGCACGTCGCGGACGTCTGTCTATCTGCAGTTGATGACAGGACAGGGAAAAGAAGAAAAGGATTACCCCATTCCGGTGCGCGCGCTCGACGAGCGCCGCGGGCGAGAGCGAGCCGTCGCTGCGCGCCGAGTGCGCGTGCAGCTCCACCGCCACGCGCGGCCTCCGCCTCCCGCCCCCGCAGCCCACCAGCTCCTCCTCGTCGTGCGGCTCCCCGCGGCGGGCCCATCGGAGCACGTACCGCAGCGCGGCCATCTCCTCCTCGCTCGGCGCCCTCGGCCGCTTCTTCTTCTTCCTCCTCGCCCGCACCTTCTTCTGCTGCTCCGTGACTTCCTGTGGCGTGGGCGCTGGCGTCGCGTTGGCCTCCGCGGGGGCGGCCGACGCCGGCTCCCCCTCCTCCTCTTTCTCGGTCGTAGGAGCGGCGGGGTGAGTCGTCGTCGTCGTCATGTGGCCCGCCCGTCGAGGCGCTGCTACAGCAGAGGTTTGGGCGTGCGTGCGCGAGCAATAAAGAGGGAGGGACATGGGAAAGCCGTCGTCAGGGGCTTTTAAGAGGAGATTGAGCGGTCGCCATCAACGACAGGAAAGGGATCGAGCGTCTCGGAGGAGGGGCCGCCGCGCTCGCGTCGTGTGCCCGTCGTATCTATCTGCCCAATCACCACGGTCTACTGATGACCTGTCACAGTGCTGTCGTAGAAGAGCCTCTAGGAACGTGGTAAATTTGGATGGAGCTTCAGTGACTTCATGAGACAAAGGCTCACGGTGACTTTGTTAAAAAATTTAATTTTAAATGTTTCAAAAATTCTGAAAAAATTTGTGGATATTCACATCATATGAATGTACAATCCCTAAAAATTTCAGGTCCAAATTCGAAATATACATTGAGAAACAAAAAAGACAAATTCAGCATGAATAGTGACGTTTTGAATTTGTTTTTTTGACACTATTCATGCTGAATTTGTCTTTTTTGTTTCTCAATGTATATTTAGAATTTGGACCTGAAATTTTTAGGGATTGTACATTCATGTGATGTGAATATCCACAAATTTTTTCAGAATTTTTTGAAACATTTAAAATTGATTTTTTTGACAAAGTCACCATGAGCCTTTATCTCATAAAGTCACTGAAGCTCTATCCGGTAAATTTAGGGCGTGTTTGGTACTTTGGTTTAGGCCTGGCCATGGGAAGCCCGGCCCGGTCGGCCCGCCCAGGCCCGACCTGAAATTTCAGGGTCTGGACCTATGTTTTTAGGCCCGTAGGTGGGTTTGGGTTTGCGTTTTGAGCCCAAAGGATTGGTAGGGCCGGGCCTGGGCTTCACATATGGACGATTTAGGGGAGAAGCCCGGCCCACGGCCCGAGGCCCACCTCTATTTTCCGCCAGTGGGCCGTGCTTGGGCCTGAATTCTAGGCCCGCCAGTGGGCCTGGGCCTAGGTTTTCTGTTGTGGGCTTTCCTGGGCCCGGCCCAAGCCCACCCAGGCCCGGCCCATGGCCAGGACTACTTTGGTTATACCATCTCTACCAGCGATTTTAAGAGCATCTCCAATCGGGCGTCAATATAACGTTCGGATCAGCGTCCGGATGAGACTATTGACCGGCGATGCCAATAACCGTAAACTCGTCCAGACGGCGCCAATAAAAACATAGAACATTCAAAATACTCGGACATGATTCAAATCATCGGCCACAAGCCATCAAAAGGGCGCAAAGTCTCGCCATTGTTGCAAAGTCTCGGCCACAGGCCATCAAAACGGCGCAAAGTACGGCACGACACGGAGGAAGAGATCAAAGTCCCTCGGCGTCGATGTCGCAGTACGTGTCGTCGCGTCCGCCGGCCTGGCCATGTGTGTCGTGGCTGCCGTGCTGGCCCTGTGTGTGGCCATCGTCCTGGGTCTCGTCGGCGTCGACCTCATGTGTCTCGTCGGCGTCGACCTCCATACGAGTAGCCGTGTGTGCTGCCTGGCCGAGCCCGAGTTCTCTCAAGATGTCGGCACAGAACATGTCGTGCGCCGCCTTGACCTGCGGAGTCATGTTCGACACGTGCGGTCAAGATCATGAAGTCCTCCTTTCTCTTTAGCACGGCGACTTTGGACTTGGTGAGCTCGAGCTTCATGTCGGCCTTCTGCAACAAGGCGTCCCACCTTTTTGTCCATTTGTCGCGCCTCATGCTCGAGTTCGCCGTAACATCGGCGAAGACCTTGTCGATGGATGTCGCGACCCGTTCAGATCCTGCCGATGCTGCCACGGCCGCCTTGGCTTTCTTGGTCCCAATGGGCCGCCCCTCCGAGTTGGAAACGTCGTCGACATCGGTGCGGCCGGCCTTCGCGAGTGTCTTCCGATGCACCCTCCACTTCTCGCAATTTTGGAGTAGATTGAAGTAATGCATCAAGCCGAACTCCTTGTCCTTGTTGATCTCTCAATACAACGCTAGCGCATCCATGATCTACGAACAATAAGGAGACGTCGTCAATTCATGATCGCGACGTGGCAACTCGAACTTGACATCGGCGATGACATGAACTTACTTGATCACCGTAGTTCTTCCCACTCTCGTTTCTTTCGCAGATGTTCTCAAGACATCCGTAAAACTTGTTGACGATCTTTTGGATGGCGTGCCACCTATGCTCGATGGCGACTTGGTTGCAATCCATGTGCACCTTGTGGTAATCCTTCGTGAACTTGCGCTCGTCGAACTCGCTCTTGATTCTCGTCCAATAGGCTTTGCTCGTTTGATTGGCGCCGGTGATCGGGCTGCCGGTCACAATCTTCCAAGACTCAACCAAACACTCGTCCTCCTTGGTCTTCCAACAGAAGCCACGGTTCTTGGCGCGCTTCGCCTTCTCGGTTTCACTGTTGGCGTCTGGTTCACCCTCGGCGTCGTCCTCCTCCTCCTCGTCGTCGTCTTCTTCTTCTCCAGCATCCGCGTCGTCGTCGTCCTCTTGTCCTTCAGGTAGGGCGCCATCATTGATTATGTTGTGCATGTCGTCGATCCCCTTTGCGTAGAAAAATCCATTGTTTCTCATCGTTCCTAGGCTACGTACGTAGAACACGACATCCTAGAAGTCCATACCTAGTCGCCGGTGAGAAAGTCGGGCGGCGTTCCGTCGACCACGTTGGGTGCGCCCGGGCTGAATGACAAGTTGCGTCCGGCCTGGGTTTGGTAGTCGACGCCTGATGAACTCGAACCCCTCCGCAGGGCCGGCGATACCTCATACGACTGGTTCAGGTCGAGGCCGGTGACGCGGTGCTGGATTGGACAGAAGACCGCGTTCGGGTTGAAGCCACCTACCTCGGCGTCGCCGTACTCGGGGGAGAACCTGGATCTAGGCGTTGCAGAGGCGCTTTCTTGGTAGTAGGACAAGTGCGAGGACGAGCTGCCGCTCCTCGTACATAGGACCGGCGCGACGACGCTCTCCTCGCTTGCCCCCATGGCGAAATCTTGGTTCATGGCGGCAATCTCCGTCACCAACTGCCTGGCGCGCCGCCCGTTCCGCTGCTCCGTGTCCAACCGCCGTCGGAGGCAATCCAATTGCCATTGGTCGTCCGTCAGCCCCTCTGGTCGTGGCATGGGTGGACGAGGCTTGGTCTGCTGGCGAACTCCAAGCGTCGAGATCGGTGGCTTCGTCTGCATCGATCCCGCCTCCTGCGCCTTCCCCTTCCCTTTGAGAGCTTTGAATCCGCACGACGCCATGGCTACGAAGAGAGGTGGGCGGGAACTAGAGAGGCGGCGGGGCGAGGCGGGGGAAAATGAAAATGGGGGAGAGTGGAGTGGGGGCTTTGAAGGATTTTGCGTGTCAATGACAGCGGGGCACGCCCGTCAGTTTCGCCTGGCGTGTCAATGATAGCTCAGTTTCGTCTGGCGCGTCCAAGCGGCTCCCGCCGCGGAGGGCGTGGGTTGGGCGTGCCGGACGAGATATTGGGCCTGGCCGGACGAAACCGTGCTATTGACGTCGCGACTGGGTGCCATTTTTCGTCCGGCACGCCCAATAGGGCTATTGGCGGCCCTATTGGTGCCCCGACTGGAGATGCTCTAATAGACCGTCCGATAAGTGTGCCTGATAGTTTTTATGTCCTTCAGAGAAATACAAAATTGTGTCATGAAAGAAGAAAGAGTTTGAAGATATCGAAGATTTGCTATTTTATTTTAGACTTTATTTTATAATCGATGGAGTCAGATCATGTATTTTTATCGTGTACTATTTGCTGCTATAAATATATTATATATATGGTATTGATTGTCAAAAAAACCGGAGAGAGTAGTTAACATTCTTGTAAGTGCTTTTGTTTTTGCAATGAACGAATTGATTCGCCTTGTTTTTTAGTGTACTGGTCTCAACTTCTGCAATGAAACTTGTAAAGACATGACTTAAAATAAAATAGAACACGGATTTCTAAGAGAGTGCTTGTTAACCTATATAGAAAAGAAAACTGATGTTGGAATATCAACGCATTATAGACGATTCTGATGAAGTATCATGTCGAGTGCTGAAAAGTGTTAGTTCCTCTATTCTGTTGTCTAGGTTTTTTTTTTTTTGTGTGTGTGATATGCAATTGTTCATGGTCAACAATTAAACATTTTTCTGCCTCCGGCCCTGCAATCCTGCATGGATTCATCTGAGCAGGAGAGAAAGGCCGGTCCGATTAAAAGAGCTGGACAATTGGCCTAAAAGAAGCACTATCGCGTAGCTTTCTTTCCCCTCTCCCCATCTCGTCTTCTCCGCTCCCACCCCCTTGAGAGTCGCTTCTTGTTCCCCGGCTCGCTCGGCTCGCCTCTCCGACGGCGTTGCCGTCCGGCGTGGTGGAGAGAGTGGAGTGCGGGATGTACAGAGTAGATTAGGTTTTGCTTTGCCTATATGGCGAGTTTGCGTGATGCAGGTAGTTTGGAGCGGAAAGCTGGATCCTCTCGACCAGATCCAGTGTGTCCTAGGGTTTGTTCTTGTCTCCCTCTTACTCCAATGGATGGAGAGGAGAGCGACGAGGGCAGCCGCCGTCTCCTTCAATAAGGTCATGTTCCCTGGCCATCTTGGGATGTGTTGCATTGTCGTCTTCAAGCCTCTTCCGACCGGCCGTGGAGGCGAGGGGCGGAGGCAGCTAGGTGGATTTTGCAGCGCTTCGTCCAGATGGTGTGGTGTTTCACTGCTGCATCTTGGAGTCAATCACATGGTGGACAAGCTTGCCACCATGATCTCAGGTCGAGGAGGCGACCACTCCGTGCGCTCGTTTGTCAGCGCCTTTGCAACCTCCCGTGTGGAGGCCCTCACTGGAGATTCTCGCCGGAGCTCCGATTCTTCTCGCCGTCAAGTGGTTCGTCCCCGACGGTGTCAAGGTCGCCGGCGATGGAGTCTCGCCTGCGGTGGAGAGGACCAAGGATCTGATTGCGTTTTCGCTTCTTTTTCTAGGGTCCTTTTTGTAAAGTTTCAGGTCTGCTTTGTATTTCTAGTTTCTCTTGGATCTGATTGTAATATGTACCCACCGACGAATTAATATGCAGCTGCTGGGGTCCTTTGTGGCCCTTCTTTTGTTCAAAAAAAAAAGATTAAAAGAGCTGGACAGTGTGTCAGTGTCTACATCCTTTCCTGAGACTTTTTTTTTTTCGCTAGACCTCGTAGGAGGTGGAGCTCTCCTGCACTCCGGCTCGGTCGCGTTCCCCCTTTCGGCCGTTCCGTGCAAGCGCTCGCGTTCCTGGCTGGATCTAATCAGAACCCTAACCCCGCGGGACTCTTGGCTGCAGGAGCTCGTTCGCGATGGACGGCACCACCGCGGAGGCTGGAATCAGGGAGCCGGCGGCCAACGGGGACAAGCCTGAGGAGCCGCAGTTCGACCCCAGCCGGAGTAAGGGCAAATTGCATATGCTTTCTTCCCTACTACTGTAGTTCCGGCCGGTTCTGCTTGTTGTTCGTGCTCTAGCTTGTGAAATCTCGATGTAGTATTAGCTACTCCCTTCCTATGGTACTACACCATCTCAGCCATCCAAAGTTTCAGAAATTCAGCATGTGTCCGCGTGATTTTTCAGGATATATCCACCACACACTATTCGGTTACCAATATCGAGTTCGGAAATTAGTTGACATTTAGATTTAGTACAGTATCTTTTAGGATGTTCTTGAACCTATACTCTTGCTCTATTAGACATTCTTTGGAAATTCTAGCGATTCCTTCTCATTTGGCAGATGCTGCTGTTTGAAAGTAATGGCATAATCCGCTAAATCTGCAGCGTTCTGACGACGCATAATTTCTCCATGTTTTGAAGTGATCGGCATAATCAAAAGGAAGGCCCTGATCAAAGAACTAGCTGCTGCTTACCATGATGAGTGTGTAGCGTGCTGTAAAGAGCTCCTGCAACTCCAGAGGAAGTGGGAGGAGGTATGTATCCCGCCCGTTGTTCTCCAAGAGTTCCAGTTCGCCTTTTGCCTCTCTATACTGCTTACTGGTTAGCACTGCAATTATGTTCATCTTTTCTGTATTAGCAAATCTAAACAGTACTTGCATGCCTGTAGCGCTGCTGAAACTTCAGTGGGCTGCATAATTTGTTCCACTAGAAACTTGTGCTCTTCTAACGCATAGATCACGCCTTCATATAAGCTAGTCCCTTGTCACTTGTCAGATGTCAGATCTTGTTTATATATGAAAACCGTAAGACGACAATTGTTGCAAATTTGGGGTTAGGTCATTGACCTGTCCTAAACGCGATTCGGGTTCAGCACCAGTCACTGCTGCAAAATCTCTCTGTTAGAAGTGTTCATATTGTCAACATTAAGAATTTGGGGCTATTCTGTGCTTATTTTGTTTGTTTCAGCAGCTTCTCCCTTATTCAATTTTCTTTTCATTATTGCTTGCTACTCCAGTCTTTTTGTTATTATTCTTGTTCTTTGTTGGAGCAGCTTCCAACTTTTTGCAATTCCGGCCATAGTACCATATTCAGTATTATCAAAATGTAACCACCTTTCTAGGTTTGTTTGTCCTGGTCGATACTAGAACACAGTACACGGTTTTGTTTGCCATCTGTGATATCATTATCTTCTCAAAACAAGTCATCTCTAATTAATGTGATTCAACTCCCTGTTTTTTTTTCTCGGTTCTGCAGGAGGAATACGTTGAGGCTAGGATGCCCGAAGAGCCAAAACCATCTTCGGCCAAGCCTTCTAAGCGCAGGAGGAGGTAGATCTGGCAGATTAATCAATAATGTTTTCTTTCTGAAAAATCAGAAGAAGAAAAAAGGGACCATGGAAGCTTAATTGACACCTTAGCTCGACAATAAGGTGTAAGCAAATACTGTACTGGGATTTGCGGCCTCTGACTTTTATTTCGAAGAACCTTTTAGTTTTTTGTTGTGCGGAGGAAGAACCATTTTACCCATCTTCCCCTTGTAAAAAAGCGAATATTATACTCCCTCCGATCCATAAAAAGTGTCGTCCACTTAGTACAAAGTTTGTACTAACTTAGTACAAAATGAGCAACACTTTTTATGGATCGGAGGGAGTATAATAATAATTTTATCGGAAGCTAGTAAAAGTTTGAGAAATCACTCTCTTGTGTGGTCAATCGCCATGTGAATCAACAAGCAAGGTGAGTGATTCTTGGGAGGATCAGCGACACACAGGGACTACGGTTCCTAGATATGTGTGGTGGTTGTAGCGGTTAAAACATGTCGATTTTATGTATTCGCCACTAGTTAGGAAAACATTTGAATTTGTACATATTTACTAAAAAAATACTCACAATGCTCTCAAGAGATTCCCGTTTTAATCCCTGTAGTCACCAATGTAGTCGTTTTAGGATATGAGGCACAGACATTCTTAGGTTGAGGGTCCATACATAGGGGTGGGGTGGGGGAATTAGGGACATCGATTTCATGCAGCTTCTAGTTACCGGAAAATAGACCCATGTGTCAGTTCTAAACACAATGTCGTAGAGACAACTCTGTCAGCAGATTCATTGTTCCAAAATGCAATCTTAACACAAAGCTTGGTGAACGAACTGACTCTTCACCTAGCACCATAGCAACAGCAATGTCAGATGTTTGGCTGGGAACTTGAAGAGGACAATTTTATCTGCTCAAAACATTTGGTCACAGAGGTGAAGCCTATGTGCCGCATAGCTCAGGCAATGTGTGATCTGTGTCTTGCCACACAGCGAAGTGAGCTCCCCAGGAGGCTAGGACAACATACTTCTCAAACAAATTGCGGGAACAGAAGACCGCAATGAAGGAAAATTAATATGTCACACATTGCAGGCTTATGAAATTTACTCAAACGATCACAGGTATAAACTCACATCCAGATGTCCAGAGCAGTAGCAAATCACAATGCTGTTAGGCTGTAGTGCTTTGTAATCACAATTTTCTCAAGGAACATTTCATACAGACCTGCGAAACAAACTTCCAAGGTACAGAATCCATTGTGGGAACAAGTGTATCTTCGGAACAAGGTATGCACATTCGGTACATACAATGGCAGAAATGTTACAGAAGCTGAAGACGTCAGGATTAGAACCCCTGCACATACAGATACTATGCTGCAAGCAGCTGTTTTGCGCCGCTTTACCTCATCCAATTTGCCTGATGAATTTGTAGAGAAACCAGTTAGCTAGATCAAGTAAAATGCACCTACTTAGAACTGCAGAATAGACCAAGTCAAAACACAATTTCCCCGGACGTACTTGCGTATAACTGCTTCTCAATAAGAGGGTCAACAATTGATTCATCTACAATCACATCCTTTATCTCCGATGTCCCATGTTCATGATTCTCACCCCCAAGAGGATCCCTCGCATTTTCCTCGTCACATTCTTGGCTCAAGCGGAATGACGCTTGCAGAGAAGATGGCAGGGGCACCTCATCTGGAGGAACATATCTGAGGATCAAGATGGAGACAGTGACAATGGTGAAGCGAAGAGTGTGCCTACACTGACCTGCAACCAAACTGAACTGTTTTAGCTCCATGCTGCAATCTTTAGTATGTTTAGATGCGTAACATTCTTAATCTGATTAATACATTCTCTGAAGAGAAGGCTACTTCACGAAATAGCATCTTGAGCCTAAGTACACCAATTTTTTTCAAATGACAACTATCTAATGGTTTTAGAATCTTACCATTCCTGCCAGTTGCGAAAGACAGAAAAGCCGCGCAGATGCCAGTTATGATTGTGCTCTTGACAGGAACTTGTGTCTTCTCGCTAACATCAGCGAAGAAGGATGGTAACAACCCATCTCTCGCCATGGCCATCAATATTCTTGGTTGTGAGAAAATAATAAACCGTAAGTTTAGTTATTATCTCAGCATAAGATTATAGTTGCATGTGTTAACCTAAAGAGTAAACTGATCAGAATTCAACTCCTCTATCGAGAACATACGAGAAGTAATTAAGGAGGATAGACACTTCTATCTGGAGCTATGCAATTAATGGCCACAGAGCTTTAGAAGCAACAATTCTTGTCAGTGCAATGTTATTCACGCGAAGAGTGCTATATCGGCTATGCACATTCCCAAAATTCAACGCATTTGTAATCACAGAAGCTCTGAAACACATACAAATCAAGATATTTAGGTATACCTGTGGCAGAATTGATCCCATCAAGGTTGAGCAGAGAGCAAGAACAGCCCCAGATGTCACAAGGTACCTAAAACAAGATAACGCATTAAGCCTCAGCAGGAAGCTCACAGAGTGATGTATGGTGAAGCGGAAGCGGTGTTGGAAAGGAGTCCTTACATTGCCCACTGCATCCCATGTCTTGTGAAGGCGGACGAAATAGGGGTATCTAGTTCCATAGCAAAGTATGGTACCAGACCAACAATGACAACTGAAACCAGCATGTACAAGGTCATAACCGAGGCTGAGAATCACCACCACCGTGGTTGCAGTGCTGTGTGCTCATGACGTTCACTGGGACATAGGGTCGGGTCACTGTAAAAGAAAAGTATACTAGTATGAGGTATGAGCACAACAATGTAGCTACAACAGCTATGCTCTACGCACAACCATAAACCAGCAAAATACAGCAATAAAATATAGTCTATCCTATTAGATATAGCAAAGCACTTACCATCAACTTCTAATCAAATCTTTCCACTTCTGTTTCTAACAACTTAGCGGCTTCATCCATCCCATGTGCAATATATGCCTGAATCATGGTGGTGTAAATCACTTTGCCAGGCTTACATTTATTTTCCCTCATAAGCTGTAGCATTTCCTCCATTATCTTGATATCTCCAGACTTTGCGTATGCGCTGATAACACAGTTGAAAAATGGAGAATCTAAGACTACATCGGTGTTCTCTGTCTGTCGAATAATTGCAGGAACCATATGAAGAAGCCCAGCTTTGCTGTACCCATTAACTAGCGAGCAGTAGGTGATGGGGTTGGGTTTGACACCCTGAACCTTCATCAACCTGAAATAGTACTCCATCTTCTCAATGTTGCCGGCCCTTCCAAAACATTCTATGATTATGTTGAATGTAGCAGCAGAGGGTGAGAAGAAGCGCCGCTCCATATATTTCAGCACTGACGTCATTCTGTCAGGCATGTTCGCCTTACCGTAAGACTTCATCATGATATTGAACGTCCGTGTGTCCGGCTCAACGCCCATCAGCTGAAACTCACTGTACCACTTCTCCATGTCATCCACCCTGCCACGGTTCCCGTAAGCCCAGACGATCGAGTTCATCGTGTATACGTCCGGCACATTCTCCCCACCCTCAAGCATGTTCGACAGCGCGTTCTTCATCTCCTCTAGCTTCCCAGCTTTGCCATACCCATCAATTATCCCATTGTGGATGACAACATTGCATCCGAGCCCCAGGTACGCCATCTCGTCGAGGACCGCGGGGATGAGGTCGAAGCGGCGTGACTTGCAGCAGCAGTTGATGAGGACGGAGAAGGTGTACTCGTCAGGCTTGCAGCCCGCGGCGGCGCCTTTCATCCGGTCTAAGGTGGCCAGCGCCTCGTCCAGCATCCCGCTGTAACCGTAGGCGCCGACGAGCGCCGTGTACACGTCCGCCGTCGGCGCCAGCCGCTCCTCCGAGAGCATCGTCTTGAAGAGGGCCGTGGCCGGGCCGGGCTGCCGGCACCTGCCGAGCATCATGAGGAGCCTGGCGTAGGTCTGCGACTTGGGCTCGTACCACCGCTGCTTCCGCATCAGCTCGAAGATCTGAGAAGAGCAATTCGTATGCATCGATCAACCAAACAGGTAGCGGAAATGAGTGGGGTTAATGGGGATTGGGGAGGGGACCTCGAGGGCGGACTCCCAGCGGCGGGAGGCGACGGCGGAGTCGAGGGCCTCGAGGACGGCGCGGGGCCAGAGGCAGGTGGATTTCTGGCCGGAGATGGCGGCGGCTTTGCGGGAGACGCCCGAGACGGCGGCCTCGGTGCGGAGGATGCGGGCGAGCGCCTCCTCCGGCTGCTCGGCCTCCGGGGCGGATGAGGGCAGCCTGCGTCCGCGGCCGCCCCCGCGTGCCATCACGACGAATGGCTTGCGGATGGCGCGCAGAGGCGGGGGCGCGGTGGTGCCGGGGCAGTGCGCCGGCGGCGAGTTCATGCTGAGACAGAGATGAGGTCCAGAGATAAGGCGGCTAAAATACACTTTTACAGCTCCAGGTTTGAGTATATATAGTGGCGCGTTGGAATGTTCTTTTTTGAGGCAGTGGCTTGGATTTGATTGGTGTATTTATTTATTTATTTTGAGGGGAGATTGGTGTATGTTTTTTTAATACCGTGTTGTAATGCAGTTAATCTGCTGCAGAACTTGGGTTAGATCTTTGATGGTTGCTGTATACTCAAACCTGGAGCTGTAAAAGTGTATTTTATTTCGAAATTGCTATTCCTCGGTCACCTGATTTTTTGTTAAGTCTCAACAGTCTCAATCGTCCGATGTGCACAAAGAGATTTGTACGCTTCCGTGCAGGAAGCAGCACGGAAGCATCGGAACGTTGCGCCCACAGTACTCCAGCTTCGCTCATCCTCAGCGTGGGCTTTACTGGGCCTATTATATCACGCACTAAGCTATTGTTATTCTTTTTTCATTTTTGTAGAAGACGAAACGAGACATGCAGTCTAGGTAGGAACGTTGGTTATTCTTTGTTGAAGCATCAACGTGCCTTGTTATTTTGTTGGACAGTTCAGAATATTTTGAGCAATATTTAGTTAATTAGGGATTTTAATATTTTTCTTGTGTTACATGTTTTTTTATGTAGACGAACACACACAATTCGAGAAATTTTTATTTTTTCTTAAATTTAATTTTAGTTTTAATTTTTTTCTTAGGTATTGGTTTACGGAGTGACCATATGGGATTTGCAATTCCAAAACATCAGTTCTTGTAAGTGATAGGCTTTTCGAGCGACAAGGAACGGACCTTGTAGGCCATCGAGAAGATTGTGTGCTTTTCATATATGTTTTGTGTGTCGATGAGCTTTTAATCTTTCTTTTTTATCTCTTTTGTTTCATTTTTTTGGAGGGTGGGTTGTGTTGTGTTTGTATGAGAGACTGTTTAGCGGTTTCTAGACGTATCTTTTTTCTTCTAGAATGTGCATCTTCAACCAGTTTTGAGCAACTAACCAACTAGGTGCACAATTCTATTAGATTTGTGCAACTAGTTAACTTAGTTTCCTATTTCTGTTAGTTTATAGTAACTAACCAAGCAGTTGCACATTTCTATCAGATTTGTGCAATTGTCTTGCTTAGTTACAGATTTATGTCAGTTTTGAGCAACTAACCAAGCAGTTGCATATTTTTATATGATTTGTGCAACTAATCAACAAGTTGCACATTTCTGAAAGTTTTGTGCAACTAGTTAGTTAGTTGCTCATTTATGTCAGATTTTGGATTCGTTCATCTAAACCAATCAGTTGCACATTTCAATTAGATTTGTGCAACTGGTTAGCTTAGTCGCCAATTTCTATCATATTTGTTCAACTTCCTTGCTTAGTTACACATTTATGTCAGTTTTGAGCAACTAACCAACCAGTTGCATATTTCTATATGATTTGTGCAACTAATCGACCAGTTGCACATTTCTCTAAGTATTGTGCAACTGGTTAGTTAGTTACTCATTTCTGTCAGATTTTGGATTTGACCATCTAAACCAATCGGTTGCACAATTCTACTAGATTTGTGCAACTGGGTTTTCGGTGAAATTTGAGCAACTAACCAACCAGTTGCACATTTCTATCAGATTTGTGCAACAAATTAGCTTAGCTGCCCAATTCTGCCAGCTTTGAGCAACTAACCAACCAGTTGCATATTTCTATCAGATGTTCAACTTGTTTGCAATACGAGTTGCACTTTTCTCAAAAATCGTGCAACTCTAAACGTTTTTCTATACAAGTTGCACTTTTCTCAAAGAAATGTGCAACTCTAACCAGTTTTCAATATGAGTTGCACTTTTCTCAAGAAATGTGTAATTCTAACAAGTTTTTTTTATATGAGTTGCACTTTTCTCAGAAACGTGCAACTCTCCAACTGGTTTTCAATACAAGTTACACATTTCTCAAGAAATGTGCAACTTAACCAATTTCCTATAAGATTTATCAAATAAACGTGTCGTAACTCTAACCGGTTTTCTATATGAGCTGCATGTTTCTCAAAGAAACGTTCGACTCTCCCACCGGTTTGCAATACGATTTGCACTTTATCAAGAATCGTGCAACTCTAAAAGATTTTCTATACGAGTTGCACTTTTTCAATGAAACGATCAACTCTCCCACCAGTTTGCAATACGATTCTTGAGAAAAGTGCAACTCTAACCGATTTTCAATATGAGTTGCACTTTTCTCAAAAAATGTTCAAGTCTCCAACTGGTTTTCAATACGAGTTTCACTTTTATCAAGAATCATGCAACTCTAAGTGGTTTCTATACGAGTTGCACTTTTCTCATAGAAGCGTGCAACTCTAACCGGTTCCTATATGATTTGCACTTTTCTCAAACAAATGTGCAACTCCCAACCGATTCTCAATATGAGTTGTACTTTTCTCAAGAAATGTGCAACTAGCATGTAATTTTCCATACGAGTTGTGTCTCTCAATAAACGTGAAACTCTAATCGGATTTCCATATGGGTTGCACTTTTTTTGAACATGCAACTCCAACCGGTTTTCAATATGATTTTCATTTATCTCAAAAAAAAAGGTGCGACTTGCAACCGAGTTTTCATACGAGTTGCACTTTCTTAAGAAATATGGAACTAACAACTAGTATTCGACATGAGTTGCACATTCACAATAAATGTCCAACTCGAATCAGTCAAATAGATTTTTATTTTTATTTTTCCTCTTCTTGTTTTTGTTTTTCATTTTTACGTTAGAAAGTTGAGGAAACAATGTGATATAGATAAAATTTAATTATTCATGAGGTTTAATTAAAATATTTATAAAATAAAATGTTATTTGTGCGGTTTACAAATTGTTTGCGGGGTTTAAGAAGATGTTCAAAATTCACGTGGTGTGGAATAATTATACAGGAAATTACAAATTAATTGTTCACTTATTATAGAATTAAAAAGATATATCAAATTATTTTCAAAAAACAAAAAGGCAACAGGAAAGAAAAAGGAAAAAAAGTAACATAAAATATGAGCAGAAAAAAAGGAAACTAGACAAAAGAAAACAAATTGAAAAAAAAACTTTTATGGCCCAAAAGATAGTCCGTTGAAGTGATGAAGTCAAATATGTACGTGTATATGGGATTGGTCCAAAAAAAAAACGGATTTGCTAATCCTCAGGCGCATGATTTTTTCTTATGTCTCAGTCACCCACAAAAATGTGCATGAGTTGCACTTTTCTGGGAGAAGTGTGCAATTGTACTTTTCTGCCAGAAAAGTGCAATTCGTTCTAGTTGCACTTTTTTTGAGCTGCAGTTGCACTTTTTCTGAGGTGATTTAGACTTAAGAAATTCTCAGGCGCCTGATTTTTTTCTTATGTCTCAGTCACCCACAAAAATGTGCATGAGTTGCACTTTTCTGTGAGAAATGTGCAATTGCACTTTTCTGCCAGAAAAGTGCAACTCGTTCGAGTTGCACTTTTTTAACTGCAGTTTCACTTTTCTAGGTGATTGAGACTTAAGAAATTCTCAGTCAACTGAGACATAGACAAACCCATTTTATTTTTCTGGGCTGTTTTAACCGAAGCAAAGTGAAAATTTTATGACGGAAAATCATCTTCTATCTCTCTGCTGACTTTGCTTATGCAGTTGTAGTGAAAGTGTGGGATCACAACATGAAATCGTGCATGTCAAACTGAAGGATGGTACAGATTGAGAATCGCTTCCGTGCTGCACTCAAGTTTTATCACAGTGTTACTACATGAATTTCCCTCATTGCAAAACTTTACACTTGCATTTACATCTATTTACTATTTACATTCCACTGCACCGCCATTCCTGCGCCGTGACGAGCATCACTTGCCCACCCCACCGCCATTCCTGCGCCGTGACGAGCTTCTCTCACCGCCGTCCGGCCTTGCTCGACCCTGCGCGCCCTATGACCACGCGTGGAGACCGCCGCCTCCCCTTTATAGGCTCGAGACTGGGCCCTGTCATTGTCGTGGGTTAGCGGGGATGCTCTCTCTTGGGAGGCGGTCCGACTGGCAGCGAGGGACCCGGTCGCGCGAGGCGTTGGTTGCGGCGCATCTGGATCGCCCGCTCAGGAAGAAAGGGGGCGAGGGAGATGGGGGGGGAGGTGGGTGGGTGCGTTGCTGGCTAAGGCTGTGTCGGTCGCCGGAGAGGCTGGCCGGCTAGGGTTGGCGTGGTGTGGCCGGCGGGGGAGGTAATGGGGATCGGCGACAGAGATGGTGTGATCTGAGAGCGACTGCGCCGGGGAGTGAACCCACAACCACTTTTCTTATTAATTTAAGCATTTACTGAATAAATTTCCCCTCCAAAATTGCACTAGAACCTTACAACTACCATAGGAACCTCCTACATAATTTTCCTCGAACATTATAAATGTGACGAGTTGTGAGGATTCAATATCGCGACGGATGTGGTAAGGCAACTCTAGGGGTGGCAGGTGATGACGGAATTGATGAGAGTGTTTCTCCCTCAACTACGCCAACAAGCACTCTTGATATCCTAAAATGAAAATAATATATGGAATAGGTTGAGCCTCCAAGTGGAGAGTATGTAGAAGTGGAAGTATTTTCCCCACGAGGGTGACTCGAGGGTTTAATATCGAACTCTCGGGGAATCAGTAGTGGGGATTTTATCTCCTTGTCCTTCTCTAGATTTCCTGCAAACAAAGTAGATTGCTTTGTGCCCTCAACCTCACCAAGTGGTTGTCAAGCACAAGGTGTGAGAATGATATTAAGATAATAATGAATGCAAAACAGTAAATAAATATGCAATGGTGGTAAGTAGTAATGCAAGGATGATAGTAATGATGATGGATAATATTTTTGGGGTTTTTAGATGTGTATGCAATGAATAAAAGTGTTTTTGTATTTTCTGATTTTAAAATGGCTGAATGTAGAAAATGCTTAAAAGTGGTTGGAAAGTTGTTTCTTATGATTAAAAATGGACCGGGGTTCATGGTTTCACACATGCACTCTCTATTTAATATAGTGTGGCAAATAAGTAGACATAGGATTAACATATGAGATTGCAAACAAGTTTAATGACATGTTACTAATTATATGGGCATCACGTCCTAACATAGAGACCTTTTGATTATTAGTCTCACTTATACTCCACCAAGATGCGAACTAAATCATAACACCTCAGTAATTAAGATGACTCAGAGTATAGCCTTAAGATTAATGACATGAAGTGAAAATAAGAACATGCTGGATCTAGTCATAGGTAGAGGCTTGTCACTCCTCAACCTCGCAACATGGTATTTTGGTTTATCCCTAGTGAGGCAACAAATTAAGGTAAACACCCAATGGATCGTGATATTAAGTTGTCAGGTTATCACATCACCACCCCCGTTACTCCAACTAATGCACACATTCCCCCTCACACGCTCTCATAAACATGCTTGATCAAAACAAGGATACAAGAACGGGGTACATAATATGCATCTACTTTCATAACTGAAATAAACATTGCAATCTCAACATATATTAACTCATAAAAAGATCCACCACAAAGGTAATACAACGATGACCGTAATCATGTTCTGCAGCTCATACAGTGTTAATTAGTGAAGCTCAAGAGAGAAAGAGATACATATGCTACTGCCACAAACCCATAGTTCAGAGGTGGACTACTTCCTCTTCATCATGGAGATGGTGGAGATGTCGATGGAGAAGAAGGAGACCTCTCCGGCAGCGCTCCGCCGGAGTTCCCCCCCTCAAATCTGCAGCCTCCTGGTCTCTGTTTCTTGTTTCTCTCGTGTGGCGGCTCTCCCTTCGAAGAACATCGGGGGGGGCTCTTTATATAGGCGTTTTTAGGTCATGAGGATGCTTCAGGGCGAAGGATTCACGCAAACGGGGCCACGAGGGCCAAAAGAGGTGGGCCCACGTGGCCCTGTTCCTGGCCGCGTGGGGCACCCCCTTTTGCCCCTCTGGCCTCCGTTCGCTTGCTTCTTTCGCTCCTAGGTCTTCCTCTTTCCAAAATAATGATCCCCGTAAATTTATAGCTCATTATGACGTCGTTAAGGCCCTGAAACAAATAAGGAAAGAAATAGGGGTTTTCTGCCTGCGCAGGATTAATTCCATAAAAAGGAGAAATCATTATTAATTACCAAAAATCATTAAATAACAGTAATATACCCCTTATATGATGCAAATATGAATGGAATACAATATTATAGTGCAAAGTTCATGTATGCATTTTACATGCATCAGCAGGCGAGTGCGACGCGGGGATACGTAACGGTTTGATGATATTAATCGACATCGGTGGATATGGGGAACAAGAGAGAGATGAGTTGTAGAGTTGGAGATTCACTAGCTAAGACACATTCGCCTTCGAAGTTTATGTGATTTCGGTGCAACTAGAGGCGGGAAGCTTGTGTTGCAATATTGGGTGTTGTAGAAGAACAAGTATGTTCATATGTAGCCCTCTGATAACCCCCAAGAGCAGGGGATCACTGTAGCACCTCTCAATGTGGAAGTAAGGTATCGATCCGCAGGAGCAAGAAGGAAAAGTTATCTATTGCCTACAACTAAAGTGTCACAAGTTTTAGTTGATTATGCACTAAACAAGTTTATAGAACAAGGTGGTTGAGTTAATGGATGGAAGTTTGATGTAACAAAATAGGAGCGTGAAAGTGTCCCAATCCTCTTCAATGCAAGAGGACAAGACAAATGTGTAAACCGTGCTTGGAAATAAGGCCTAGGGATCATACTTTCACTTGTGGACACTCTCAACAATAGTAATATAATTGAATACATAGATATTTCCTCTTCACTATGCTACCCCGAACTATCTTCTAGTTGGATAACGAATACCAATCCATTGTGTTGGGCTACAAAAAGCACACCTTAAAGTCGCATTCCACATCTAGGGAACCCCACACTGTCAACTTGAGCCCCCTAAATAGTACTAGACAAACACCACAATTTCATAGAGACATCCAACACAAATAATAACTCATGGTAAGTATTCATGTAATCTTTAGCCTAAGAGCCACACACGGTGCACACACTGTCAACTTCACACCATGGGACAAAGGTGACTCCAGAAATCACATCAATAAAACCACTTGAGTAGCATAATTCATAAGATGATGAAGAGTAACATCTATGGATTCAACTAGATTACAAAGCTCATGATCACATAAAGATCACACCATGGGAGAGAGAGATAAACCACATAGCTACCGGCGTGAGCCCTCAGCCCCGATGAAGGACTACTCCCTCCTCATCATGGAGACGGTGGAGATGATCTTGCTGTAGATGTTGATGGTGAACATGCCGGAGGGGGTGGAGCCCTCCGGAGGTGGATTCCGGCGGTGTTTCCCACCTCCGGTCTTCTCCGACGGCAGCCTTCTGCCTCTCTGTTTCTGATTTTGTGTTTCTCCGCCGCCTCCCTCTGGAAAAAACGTCGGGGGACCTTTTATATAGGCGTTTTTAGGTCACGAGGATGCTTCAGGGTGAAGGATCGACGCAAACGGGGCCACGAGGGCAGAAATAGGTGGGCCCACGTGGCCTGGTACTATAGCCGCATGGGGCCCCCTATTTTGGCCCTCCGGCCTCCGTTCGTTTGCTTCTTTCACTCCTAGGTCTTCCTCCTTCCAAAATAATGATCCCCGTAAATTTTCAGCTCATTTGGACGTCGTTTGGGTCCCTCAAACATGAAAATATACAAAATAGGGTTTTCTGCCAGTGCAGGGTTAATTCCAAATAAATGGGGAAACTGTGAATTATCCGCAAAATCATCATAAAACAATGATATAACCCTTATATGATGCAAATATGATTGAAATATGAGAATTATAATGCAAAGTTCATGTATGCATTTTACATGAATCAACATCCCCAAGCTTAACTCATGCTCGTCCTCGAGTATGAAAGTGATAAAACTAACATGAACTTTGCAATATAATAACAACATGGATATAAAAGATGATTGCTACTGCTACATAAAGTCAAATGATTCATTATTCAAAGAATTAGCAATATGCAAACAGTTTATAAAGTGATATCAAGTATTCAATGCAAGGATGTTCAATGATAGTTCACAAAGTGTAACATAAAAGATAGTAATATGGACCACATGTATGCAATATGATAAGTAAGAACATCCTACATAGGTCATAGAATGAAGATGAAAATCTAAATATAAAAGGTGGACACTTTGGAAATGATATATGAATGAGTAGAGGTAAAACATGCATAAGTTTCATCTATCCTCCAAACTATTCTACTTAAGTTATCGATTGCAATGGTAATACTTGGTGTCAAGCTCTCGTTCCCCTATCATAGCATCTTGAATGATTAAAGTTTAATGTGAAAGCAAATATGAGTAGTGGACTTGATAAAGTAAAGGTTAGATGTCTCATGCCCCTTGAATACAAGTACCTACACCATGATTACTCAACTTGGGAAACCAAGCAAGTTTAAGTTATCTATCATTGTAAGTAATAATGGTATTATCAAGAGCCTCAACTGGGGTACCTCTTGTCCCATGATATGGATCAAGCCCACATCAAAACAACAAGACAAACAAACATAATGAACAACCTCAACACTCTCTTTATTTACCACTTGATATAGCTTTTTATTGTGGGGTGTATCACAGAAAGTTCAAAATAGCATGTAAGTAAATTTGCACCATGAATGATGCATGGCTTAGATTAGCGGCCCAGGTTTCTCTCTAACCATTTATGCAAACTCATTTAAACTTACTCTATTTCCACATTATTTCACCATGATAGGCATCCATAAACAAAAGTACATGATATCAACTAAATAAATGATGGAACATGTTGAAAGCTTTGCATGTGACAGCACATATGGGCTAACTCCCAACCTTAAACATTTATCAAGCCACTATCATCATAATATTAATCACAATAGTTCATGTTTATTAAATGCTATAAAAGTAAAGTGTGCATCAAGTTCGCGAGAGCTTTTTAACCAAGTTTTCCCAATACAATACATAACATAATCATTTTCATTTAGAGGTATAGATAACACAAATAACATGATAAACATACTTGGAATAGCATAAAGCTAATAGGTAGATATGGTGGACTCACTGGAAAAACTTTGGTTGAAGGTGTTGGAAACAAGTTTTTACTTGTTGGAATTTTTAGGCTAGCAAAAGGGAGAAAGATGACCATCTAGATGCATGCATGAGTGTCCATAGAACTAACTAATTCATGTCAAACAAGGTGAAATAACATACAGCATCAAAACATGAATAAAAGATAGCTCATGATAAAGCATTTGCAAATTATTACTCATAAAGAAGCTCATGAATCATGCAACTATATGTGTCATTAAAAATCAACTTAGACATCCCTTTTCCCAATACAATAAAGGCATGCAAGATATTTCAACCCATATTTCCAGTAGCTTTCTCATATATAAATGAAAGTGTGGTGGTCTCACAAAATAAAAATCTAGACTAACATAACAAACAAATAAAAGACGCTCCAAGTTTATGCGATAAAGTGCATTGATAGAAAAACAGAATTTAGACGTGTGCAAACCGAGAGTGTGTTGGTCCAGTGGGGATGTTCTCACATCCCCAAGCTTATGCTTTTCACCATCCTTTGATAACTCATGGTGCATCTCCTCCAATCTCTGTGAAAAAACTTCAAAACACTGTTTCTCTCGTTTCTTTTCTGTGAGGTGACGTTAGTAGAGATAAATAAATAGGTTTGTTGCTGCATATAATCCATGGACTAAAATACATACGAATTTCCAGAAAGTGTATAATGTTGTATGCCTACTCATAAACTCAATTGGATAAAAGATTCAACTTAAAAGTTCAAAACAAGCATAAAACAATACGGGACAGAATCTGTCCAGAAAAACAGCAGCAGCAAAACGTATTTTTATGTCCTACTTAAACTCATCTAAAAATTCTGAAAAAATTCATTCATACAGAGGATGAAAAGTTTCAGTTACATTAAAAATCTCAGCTCATTCGGAATTACAAAATAAGAATGAAAAATCAAACTGTGCACAGACTCCGTCCAGAAATAAAATCTCGGAATAGAAATAGCAACTTTTTCAAACCAAAATGGGTATACTTGGCACTTTATTAAAAATCCCAGAAACTAAGCAAAGAAAACAATCTCTTGTTACATCAAGAGTACACAAAGAAAATAAAAACGTGCTTTCTTTATAGTCTTTTAGCTAGACATAATAGTTTTAATGATGCTCACATAGGAATAAGAATTGAAATGCAAAAGAGAGCATCAAGAGAAAAATATGAAGCACATTTAAGTCTACTCCACTTCCTATGCATTGGGATCTTGTAAGAAAATAAATCAATAAAGCACAAAGTGACTAGCATAGGAAGGCAAAGCGAGTGCGACTTCAAAATTTTCAACAAAGAGAGAGAAGACTTAATATTTTTGAGATAAATGAAATCATGTCTCCCTCTCTCATAAAAGCTTTTAGTGGCATCATTGATAAACTCAACAATATAGCTATCACATGAAACATTCTTATCATGATCCATATGCATAAAAGTATCAATATTTTCCACATAAGCAAAGTTCTTCTTATTAATAGCAATGGGAGTAGCATCATTGTAAAGAACTCAAACATGATATACAAGTTGTATATTAATTGGATGGTTTTGGGTAATCCTTCCAAAACTATGACAAGTTTCATGAGGATGATTGTAATTATTAGCATCACCATTTTCAGGATTAGTACCAAAGAGATTTTCAATATCAAAAGTACTATGCTTTTCCCAATCATGATCACTACTATAAGTAACAGGCATAGGATCATCATCAAAATCAGACTCATTAGTGATGACCACAAGTATAGGGGATCGCTGAAGTCTTCGTTGGGAAGTATTACCCCAAATTTATAGTTCGACACGATGGGAACACAAGAATATCAATAAGACTTTAGCAATTGAGGCGTCACTCTCAACCACACCTGTATATCAATAACTTGCAGCAGTAGTATTGATGGCAATAAAGGATTCAAGCGAGCAGAAATAAAATAGCAGTAGTAACAAGTATTTCCCAGTTTTCACCGGAAAAGTGAAAGTGTAACTAAGAGATTAAAAACATAGTCATGAGGTGACAGCGGGGCATTGCATGAATGAGATTGATCATATAATAAAGTAAAGCTAGCAGTGGGGCTTTTTCTCTAACTCCGATATATGTAGGTATGTGTTCCTTAAATAGTTATGCGCACTAACAAAGAGAATTTGCACAACATCTATTGCCCTACCTGCCCATTTCACCGGGGCCAACTTGGAACTACAGGTAATTAAGGTCTACCCTTTCGTGAAGACCGGGACAATGCATTAACACTCCATGAACACATAGGATCCTCAAACTAGAACATCTCCCCCTTGTTTTCCCCAAACGTTACTTTTAGGGTTCGCAGGTTCGACATAATAGCAGGTGATACACTTTGCAGGTAAATAGTAAACTCCATTATATGATGAAGCAAAAAGGTTCAGTACTGAAATCATGCCACTCGGGCCCTAGTAGCAAGCATTAAACATAGCATAAGTGCATCAACACAATACAAAAGCATCCTCAAGATAAACCCTAAGATTATCGAGCAACGGGTAGCATTACATGATCAATATCATCCAATCCCCATCCACCTCACATGCCTATAGCAAACTACTCACACATGGTGATGGTGAGGGAGCTCATGGTTGATGGAGATGAGGGCGGTGAAGATGGCGGTGAAGACGGCTTCCGGATCCCTCCACCGGAGAAGAAATCCTGGATCGATCTATCCCCCGAAACGAAGATCGTGATGGTGGCGGCGGTGTGTTTCGCGAAAGCTCCTCTCCTCCTAGGGCAAGTGTTTTTCCTCATATATGAAGGCATACGTCGAAGACCAGAGGCGAGACGGTGCCCGAGGCCCATTTGGGAGGGGCCCACGCGGCCACAGTACCAGGCCGCGTGGGGCTATCCCCTTTGGCCCTCCGGCACCCCCTCGTGTCCATCTTTTGTCCAACGAGCTTCTTTTCCATAAATATTGACGTGGTATTTTTCCCCGATTTTATTTCCTGCAAAAATAGCCAGGAGAGAGACTTTGCTAAAAACAGCGTCAGAAACAACAGTTTTATTCAAGTATGGAAGGATCTCGAAGCAAATTGTGAGGCAAAGTGCTTGGAAAAGTAGATGCATTTTGGATGCATCAGCTCCCCCAAGCTTAGCTCGTTGTTTGTCCTCAAACAACTCAAACGTAGTGCAGAAGCGATAAAAAGACTTTGACAAGAACTTTGCCTTGCATATGAAATATTGTTTAATAGCAACAAGTATTCAACGCATAATTCCTATAACAGCTAACAGAATGCTAGCAAAGGTATATCTTATCAATGTTTAAGCATCTATACATGTTGCAAGAGAAATAGCACATAGTGTTAATACCTGGATGAGTTTGCCTAACTATAGAGATAAACAAAGGTTCTTGCATCGCTTTTGGTTGAATCATGTACTGACTAGTGAACTCATTGTGCTTACCACTTTCCTCTCACTTTTATCAAAATATTTGATGTTCCCTACTATGACTCACATGCTTGACAAACTTGTAGTTAAAAGCCTCATGCCCCGTGAATACGAGTACCTACACCATGTGCTACTCAACTCGTGTAGCTAGGCAAGCTCGAGTTTTTTTTCAGTCATTGCGAGAATAAAGGCATCCTTAAGAGCGTCAACCGGGGTACCTCTTGCCCCAGGACATGGACAAGCCCATGTCCCAACAACAAGACAAACGGACAATGAACAATCTCAGCACTTCTTTTATTTACTAATGGTTTAGCTTTTTATTATCAAGTGCATCACTGAATGTTCAATGTGATATGCCGTAAATTTCCACCATGAATGATGCATGGCTTAGATTGGCGGCCCGGACGTCTCTCTAGCCAATTATTTCCACTCCTCAAACTTGCTAGTTTCCACTTTTATTTCGACATGATAGGCATCCATAGACAAAGGTACATGATATCAACTAATTTTTTTCATTTGAGTGCAATGTTAAAAGCTTTCCATGTTTCAGCACATTTAAGCTAGCTCCTAATCACTAAGCTTGTCAAGCATATGACTTCATTTTTGAACATTTGAAAATTCTTTCATTTGCTCCGTGGTTGGCAAGTTTAGTAAGCACAATGGGATGCATAGACCTTTGTTTAGAATTACAGTTGTTCAAACCATAGCCAAGTATTATCCCTAAATAATATCTCACTTGCATCATCATACATACTAAACATGGAGAAGATAAACGTTTGCTACCAGTTCCATAGATGTTAAAGAAATTAAGAAGTGCACACTTGCTGTTATTAAAAAGTCTTCATAAGCACATCTAAGCAGTGCCTGCATCTAAGGTGTCATACCCTACTACTTCATGCACATCAGCTCATCATTGTTGTTCTCCTCTCCCAACTCGAACTGCACATTAAAAACTCAAATCTGCCAGAAAATGTCACTGCATACAGTACTGTTTTTACACCACCTAAACACCTCAGAAAATTTTCATAATTTACAGGTGTGTAGGTTGTGAAAAGTTGCAGTTGTGGTTAAAATTTCAGCTCAATTGAAGTTGCATAAAAGAAATGAAAAATAAAACAGTGAGCAGATTTCAAAAATTCCTGCATCTCCACTTTTGCACCGGATTCAAGAAAACGAAAATCTTTTTGTTCTTTTCGGTCTTTAGAAGCATAAAGCAAATGAACAGAAGTAAATGAGCAAGAAGAACAAATAAAATATTTTTGTGTTTTTGCAATTTGAAAGAAAGAAACCGAAACAAAATAAGAGTGATATAAAACAATGAAATGAGAGAGAGAGAAATACTCCCCCAAGCTTGCAGTCAAGCTAATATCCTGGGTGGTAACCATATCCACCACTTCCACCTCCAGGGTAGTAACCATATGGGTAGCTTCCCATGCTTGGGTATTGTGGCATCTCTTGACGTTGGTACCCCAGCTGTGGTGGAGCTTGTTCCTCCTCCTGCGGTGGCTCCTCCCTCACGATCCACTTCCTAGTGCTCCTGTCAAAGAGGTCAGGACAAGGGAGCCTAATGGACACTTTCTGTCCATTAGTACTCAAATATGTGTAGAGATGAAACCCCCCATACGGAACACTCACTCCCATGTTGGATAACAAAGCAAAATCAAGTAATGTGGATTTCTCTACAAGGGTTCCCATATTATCATCATATCCTCTTTCGTTTTTAATGTATTTATAGATCAAAGTAGCAATAGCACCAACGTAGATAGGGGTTCCATCAGAGACATTCCTACTTACAGCATTATGCAATGATCTAGCTAGAATGACCCCCAAATTATACTCACATGCCTTGTTCTCTTTCGCACATTTTAGCAAATAAACAATAGGTCCGGTGCAAGCAGAAATGTTGTCTCTTGCAAGAAAGCCTCTTGCAAGGAACAACGCAAAGTACCTCAAACTAGGGTGTTGTATGTGACTAAATTTGCCCCTCATTAATTTATCAAGTGAACCAACAGAAACAGAGTGCCAAAAATTAACAAGTTCAGGATTTGAATCAGCACCGGTTTCTGCCCAACTTCCCGTATTTGCTACACCTATAGCATTGCAAAACTCATCTAGAGACATAACAAGATGCTCTCCCTTCATACTAAATTTGCAAACAAAAGTGGGAGAAGGTGACTTACTTTTATTCTTGTACTTGTAAGTCTCAGGCCCTTCGAATCTGAAGGTAGAGAGGAACTCTCGTGAGAGCTCCTCATATGTGTCCTGCGGGTTTTGAGCAAATGCCAGCAACCCGGTTGCTGTGGAGAAGGAGTTGAAGTCCTCTTCCATTCCCCATTCTTGAAGAACAAGGGGGTCTTGCCATCTCATGGTGTGAATTCTCAACTTCTCCCCCACAAAGAATGTGGAGTCCTCCCAAAGGTGATTGTCATCGTAGTTGAGGGAGACCTTGCGTGCTCTTCTCTTGGGCCTTGAACTCATCCCAATCAATCATTTGCCCTTGCTAAACATGGTACCTTGCTGCCCATAAATAAATTTCAACAAAACTCAAGATGTGAAACTATAATACAACAAAGTCATCCACATCTAGTTCCCATATCAATATCATGCATCAATATCAACTAGGAAACCTAAATCCATGGATTTCTCAATCATATTTAGTGACAATTAGTACATAAAAATACTCCATATATAAAGCACAAGAACAAAAACTAATTGGATGAGTGGAGGAGTCACATACCAATGAGCAATCCCACCAAACAGATTTGAAAAATCTGCCCTAAACTTGGAGATCCAAGGATAGCAGGAAGAGAGCTCGGGAAAATTTGGAAAAAAATACCTCGGGCTGGTTTTCTATCGAGGGGGAGGAGATAGGCACTGGCCACTCACCTAACTCCCTCTGTCGGCTAAGATAGAGGGTCCCACGCGGCCTGGTACTGTGGCCGCGTGGGGCACTCTCTTCTGGCCCCTGGTGGCCCTCTGGTGCTCCCCTTTTGGCAGTTAGCTCCTCTGGTAAAATAACTTACCTCCAAATTTTTCTGGAATTTTTCAAGAAAATTTTCTACGGATACTTTTAAAAACTAGATTTCTGAAATTTCTGCACTTTGAATTAAATATGCCCAAGCAAATATTTTAAGAATTCTTGAGTATATAGAATAAAAAATGCAAACAATATTTATAGGGATCAAGTTTGCATCATTTCCACATTAATAATGATGTTGATCAGGTCTCATTAATAATATGTAAAGGATATAACACATGATCTTTATTTTTTTTATATGTGAGGAAGAGATTCAAGTTACCTCATATTTCACTGGAATAGTTCCAATCATTATGGTAGCATATTTTGGTTCATTAGGTGGTAAAGGAACTTCAATACTTCCAATCATAAGAGTATTTCTTTTAATGCAATTCACCATTTGGTTTACCATTGTAACAGCTTTCTTCTTAGGGAAATAGATAGTGTGCTCCTTTCCTTTAACGTTGAATGTCACTTTGCTTTCAGTACAATCTATCACAGCCCCTGCAGTGTTTAAAAAGGGTCTACCAAGGATAATAGACAAGCTATCATCCTCAGGCATGTCTAACACAACAAAGTCTGTAGGGATTATTACATTAGCAACCGAAATGGGTACATCCTCACATATTCCAATAGGTATAGCAGTTGATTTATCAGCCATTTGTAATAAAACTTCAGTTGGAACTAATTTGTTTAAGTCAAGTTTCTTATATAAAGAGAAAGGCATGACACTAACACCAGCCCCCAAATCACATAGTGCATATCTCACATAGGTTTCTTTAATATGACAAGGAATAGTTGGAATACCAGGATCTCCACGTTTTTCAGGCACCTTCCCTTTGAAAGAGTAATCAGCAAGCATAGCAGAAATAACATCAGTAGAAATCTTCATTTTATTAGTGACGATATCTTTCATGTATTTTGAATAAGGAGGAATTTTAATAGCATCAACAAGAGAAATTTGCAAATATATAGATTTAATCAACTCAAGGAACTTCTCAAACCTAGTGTCATCCAAAGTTTTCATTACCTCTTGAGGATATGGTATGGGTCTTTGTACCCATGGATCCCTCTCTTTACCTTTTTGTGAATTTGGATGATTTTTCTTCTTGTTCTTCTCAGTTGATGGTGGAGGGTCTTCCCTCTCAGCTGCTTCAGGTTCTTCAACATTTTCAACTTCTTGTGGTTCTTCTTCAGATGAGGATGATTCCTCCTCTTCATTATTATTGTCTTCAGTCTCAGCATCAGAAATAGAGATATCATTATTTTGTTCTTCATAATCATCTTTATCTTGGTTTTCATTGGGAAATTTGCCTGTACAAAGTTTCTTCTTAAGAGCTTCTTTCTCTTTCCTCTTGGGATGGTCTTCAGGATAGTCAGGGTCCTGAGTACTTGCACCTCCCCTAGTATTAACTCCACAAACCTGCTTCTTCACATTAATCTTTTCATACAGTTGATTTTGAAGAGAAATCATTTGGTCTACTTTATTATTCATCATCTCACAATGTTTAACAATTCTTTTTACCTCTCCCACATTAACATGCAAACTTTCACGAAGAAATTTAATTTTGTGAGAGTTTTCCATGATCATCATTCTAATATTATGCTCTTCGGGATCATGAGATAAGCAAAATCATTCTCATATGGTTCTTTAGTAAAAGACATTACCTTTTCATTACCTTTTGTGGTGCTAATAACGTTGACTGGGATAGGGAAACATGGTTGATCATCAGGAAATTTGACACCTCTTTCAGATAATTCCTTGAGATGAGAGGTTTTAATTCCCTTCTCTTTAATGTCCTTTGAGGCAACTTCCATTGCCTCATCGTTCAGTTTGAGTATACCTCTTTTTTTCTCCGGAAATATCTCATCAGTGTTCCAATCATCATAATTCTTCGAGATAGTTCGCAATAGCTCAGTTGCTTCATCAACGGTCCTTTCCCTGAAAACATTACCTGCAATACTATCAAGATAGGCTCTGGTGTTTTCAGTTAGTCCATTGTAGAATATATCAATTATTTCATTCTCTTTGAGGCCATGGGTAGGACATTTCCTAACCATCTTATCATACCT
This sequence comes from Puccinellia tenuiflora, assembly GCA_012064385.1. Lineage (NCBI taxonomy): Eukaryota > Viridiplantae > Streptophyta > Magnoliopsida > Poales > Poaceae > Puccinellia > Puccinellia tenuiflora. The sequence goes on from QRDG01001409.1 coordinate 1,374,552, forward strand.
CCCCCAAGCTTGGGGTAAATCCTCCTTCTCTTTCTGTGAAAAATTAGTAATCTCAAGAATTAGACCATGAATTTTATTAGCAGGGAAGTACTTATCAAAGAACATCCGCAAACATTCTTCCTTGCTAGTAATACATCCAGGTTCTAAACAATTATACCAAGTTTTAGCACTTCCTCCCAAAGAAAAAGGAAACAGTTTCAAGAAATGGTAGCGTTGGTTAATTTCACCTTTCCCAATTAACTCAGATAATTCATGCAAATCAGCAACGTGATCGAAAGGAAACTCATCCTCTCTCCCATAAAACTTAGACTTCTCAACCCTTTCAATGTATTCAGGATCAATATTAAACTCATAGTCTTTATCATTAACTTTAATAGCTGAACCATTCATTTTATCAGTAACAGGGAAAAAGTCATCAAGAGGAGAATTTAAGTAGCTAGCAAGTTTATCCATTTCATCATAATCTGGACTCATGAAAGCCTTAATTATAGCATCCTCTTTCTCAGAAGAAGTTTCCATATCATAGCAATATTCCCTATCTTCTAATTCAGATTCCACATTTTTATTAATAGAAGATTCAGGATTCTCAGGTGTTTCAGTTAACTCAGATATTTCAGTAATTTCAGGTGTTTCAAGTGCCACTTCTTTGTCTATGTTACCACATGTTAAATCATTTTCATTACTAGTAGACATTTTAGACAATGGTGAACTAGAAACAAATTTTCCCTTTTTCTTAGGAACAACAGCAGAAGCAACATCAGGTGAAAAGTTTTTCCTACTTAGCAAGTCCTTACCTCCTCGAGTAGTGGAAGGCCTCACTTCCTTAGGAGTAGTCTTTTCCTTTCCCATAGTTAGGAACAAGCAAATGCAGCAAATGAATGATATCAAGTTGTCTTACCAATAAAGCTAGGTTCCCCGGCAACGGCGCCAGAAAACGTCTTGATGCCCACAAGTATAGGGGATCGCTGAAGTCTTCGTTGGGAAGTATTACCCCAAATTTATAGTTCGACACGATGGGAACACAAGAATATCAATAAGACTTTAGCAATTGAGGCGTCACTCTCAACCACACCTGTATATCAATAACTTGCAGCAGTAGTAGTGATGGCAGTAAAGGATTCAAGCGAGTAGAAATAAAACAGCAGTAGTAACAAGTATTTCCCAGTTTTCACCGGAAAAGTGAAAGTGTAACTCAGAGATTAAAAACGTAGGCATGAGGTGACAGCGGGGCGTTGCATGAATGAGATTGATCATATAATAAAGTAAAGCTAGCACTGGGGCTGTTTCTCTAACTCCGATATATGTAGGTATGTGTTCCTTAAATAGTTATGCGCACTAACAAAGAGAATTTGCACAACATCTATTGCCCTACCTGCCCATTTCACCGGGGCCAACTTGGAACTACAGGTAATTAAGGTCTACCCTTTCGCGAAGACCGGGACAATGCATTAACACTCCATGAACACATAGGATCCTCAAACTAGAACATCTCCCCCTTGTTTTCCCCAAACGTCACTTTTAGGGTTCGCAGGTTCGACATAACAGCAGGTGATACACTTTGCAGGTAAATACTAAACTCAATTATATGATGAAGCAAAAAGGTTCATACTGAAATCATGCCACTCGGGCCCTAGTAGCAAGCATTAAACATAGCATAAGTGCATCAACACAATACAAAAGCATCCTCAAGATAAACCCTAAGATTATCGAGCAACGGGTAGCATTACATGATCAATCTCATCCAATCCCCATCCACCTCACATGCCTACAACAAACTACTCACACATGGTGATGACGAGGGAGCTCATGGTTGATGGAGATGAGGGCGGTGAAGACGGCCTCCGGATCCCTCCACCGGAGAAGAAATCCTGGATCGATCTGTCCCCCGAAACGAAGATCGTGATGGTGGCGGCGGTGTGTTTCGCGAAAGCTCCTCTCCTCCTAGGGCAAGTGTTTTTCCTCATATATGAAGGCATACGTCGAAGACCGGAGGCGAGACGGTGCCCGAGGACCATTTGGGAGGGGCCCACGCGGCCATAGTACCAGGCCGCGTGGGGCTATCCCTTTTGGCCCTCCGGCACCCCCTCGTGTCCATCTTTTGTCCAACGAGCTTCTTTTCCATAAATATTGATGTGGTATTTTTCCCCGATTTTATTTCCAGCAAAAATAGCCAGGAGAGAGACTTTGCTAAAAACAGCGTCAGAAACAGCAGTTTTATTCAAGTATGGAAGGATCTCGGAGCAAATTGTGAGGCAAAGTGCTTGGAAAAGTAGATGCATTTTGGATGCGTCAATTAGCAACAACTATAATAGGAGCAACATGCTTAGGGGAAGATACCGTTTCCTCTATCCTTTTACTCCTCCTCTTCTTCTTCTTTCCCTTCTCAGGAGGGAGAGGCTTGCAAGGAGGCTTCTCCACATACCCTAGTTTATTGTTAGAAACAATAGAAGAAGGGGATACCTCCTTTTCATTAATAAGAGTAAGACAAACATTAGTCCTTTCATATTTTGGTAAAGCCATTCCATCTTTTATAATATTTTGAATATAAGTGTTGTCATGGCAATTATTAACACAATAGAGATAACATCCATGCAACACGCTATTCATATCAAAAGAACTCATATCTAGCGAAGAAGTTTTTCTTGATAACTCTTCACACCCCAAAAATAATGTAAGTTCATCATGCTGATTAGGAGTGATCATGTTATCACAAAAGTCTCTCGCAGTACTTATATTAGAATCTGAGCATTGGAATTTGAAATGACCCTCTTTATAGCAAAGTTCACAAATAAAAGGATAGGTGTCACAAACCTTTTTAGCAAGATCACTTAGAGCTCTGTACCATGTTGTAGTTTTTTCATTCCTATGATGAATACAATATTCCTCTTCAATTTTATTCTTTTCACAAGGTCTAAGTGCTCCACAATAATTAACATGCTTATAGGGAATAGTACTTTCAGAAGTTTGAGCATGTTTATTGCAATCATCAATAACAGTTTCGGTTTCCAAGCAAGTGTCTTTAGAAGGTTCATGATACATGTCCCAATTCTCTTTAGGAATGTAAATATGAGAAGCAAAAGTTTTACAACAATCAACAATAATTTGAGAATCAAGACCAAATTTAGCACTGAGCTCATGGAAACTAGTAGTTTTACTGAAAGACTCAATGCAATCATACTTATAGTTTATACCTGATTCTTTACCTTTGTCGTTATCCCAATCTTCAGTATTGCATTGAATTGTTTCAAGAATATCCCATTTAGCTTCAACCTTCTTGCTTGTGAAAGAACCTCCTGAACATGCATCCAGATGATCCTTATAATGACCTGAAAGCCTTGCATAAAAATTAGTAATAATTATTTCCTTAGGAAGCTCATGGTTAGGACATTTGAGTATTAATGCTTTCAGTCTTCCCCAAGCTTGAGCAATGCTTTCTCTATCATGAGGATAAAAATTGAAAATGTAACACCTATCTAGATGCACTTCATGAAGAGGATAAAACTTAGAGTAAAAGAGAGATTCAAGCTGTTTCCAATTCGAAGGGGGATCATCCAGCATCCTATACCACTTCTTTGCTTTGCCCTTAAGTGAAAATGGAAATAATTTCCTCATGACATCTTCCCTTGATAAACCTGCAACCTTAAACAGCTCACAAAGTTCTGTAAATTTCAACAAGTGATCATGTGGATGGATTGTTGCATCCCCTGCATAACATTCATCAATAATGTAACATCCCAAGAATTTCAAATTTTTGAAAATTCAGAGGGATCAAAAACTTTTTGTTGTTTAAGTTTAAAAACCCAAAATCATGCAGGGCATTCATAAGCATCATGTGTTTGTTGCATTAAAATTGCTTGAATTAGTAAAAGATTTCAAAATTTAAAATATATTTTATTAATTGACATAGAGGGTGCAAAGTAACCCTAGTCAATATTTTAAATAATTTAACCTTATTTGTTGACAAAATTAGTGCCATAATATTGTATTTTGAATAAGGTTTCCAAAAAGTATTTTTCTGAATTTTTCTGAAATGTTTTGATTCAGTTTTGAATATAAAAAAAAAGGTCCGGTCGGCCAGGCAGCCAGCCCAGCACGGCCCAAGAAGGTGGCCAGCATGGCCCAGCCAGCAAATCCCACGACCGGCCCATGTGGCCATCGCCTCCCTGGTCGGAACGACCTCCAGGAAGAATAGGAGTTCTTCACGTACCGAACCTGTTCCCGAAAAATCTCTCGATTTGTTGTGTTTGCTAAATCGTTTCGCCTCCAAACTCCGCCTATAAATACCCAGCAACCCCGCACTCCTTTTTCCCAAAAACCCCCAATTTTCCGCCGCCAGGCTGCCCAATTTTCGGCCTCCAACTCGAAACTTCGATTTTAGATCTCGTTTTCATCTTCTACTTGTCACGGTTGGAGCTTTGCTCGTATGCTGATTCTTTCTTCGCGAGAGTTGTAGATCTCGTCGAGATCTTTCCATCCCGAGAAAGATCATCACTTTTCATCAAGCACAGCCGGAGAATTTCGTGCCACAAGATTTCAGATCTGATGGAGTAATACGTCGATTACTCTTCAACCATCCAACCAAATCAGGTGAAAGTTTTACAGGAGGTAGATCTCATCAATCCCTACAACTCCTCCGAAGAAAGTTTTTCGATTTGAGTTACGCATCTTTTTCTAAAAACAGATCTATTCAAGCCAATCAGGAAGAGCCACGTGTCATCCTCGTCACCAACTCGTCAGCTACTGCGTGCCAGCCACATCAGCACACGGTCAGCGCCCAGTCACCCCTAGCCCCTGCAGTAGAATCTTTTCCGTTTTAAAATTTCCAGAAAATTGATAGATTTTGTAAATTCAATAATAAATCAACCGTAAGCCCAAATTTAACATTTAATATACCAAACGATTCAGAAAAGTAAGATTTACCAAGATCTGAAATAAAATTCAGCTTTTACCAAATAATTATTTTCTGTATTTTTAGAATTTTTTTAATTGGTATTTTAATTTATGAAAAGTTGTAAATTCCATAACTTTAAGACGGCTCGGCCAAATTTTGCAAACTTTATATTTTTGGAAAGCTTAGGACTTGTAGAAACTTTAGCATAGTTATTTTTAGGTTTTGTCGAAACTAAATTAGTTGTTTTTCAAAAGTGGTTTAAATAGTGTTTTGGCTATAACTTGAGTTTAAAAATAGATTTTTGAGCAAACTCTTTTGCTATAGTTTAGTATGCCTAAGTATTGGCCGTAGGACTACTCCATTATTTTCTTTGATTTTTGAGTAAATATTGATTAAATGCTTTTAGGTGTTATTTTAATAAATAAAATGTACTAAAAATTATTTTTATATTCGAGTTATAAAATAACTTAGTAGTATTTTGAAGACTTTAGTACTAAAAGTACTTAGAAATATTTTTGTCTCTCAAAACAAAACTATTTCTTCCTTAGAAAATATTTGATAAGTATTTTTGACAAACACCTTTCCTTAGAAAATTTTAGCTCCTCTTATGTTGTTAACTTTTTCTTAGAAATTATTTGTGACTTGTTGTTTGACCATTGGTCCTTAGTTATTTTGGATCGTCTTTCTTGTTTGCATTACTTAGAGCATTTTCGTAAGCATGGCATGCATTTTAAGTCCTTAGTATTATTTTGTACTTCTTACATGACTTCCTCCTTAGAAATTTTGAGGATGCATGTTAGCTCTTTTGAACCCTCTAGTCAAAACCACTAAGTTAGAAATTAGTGGAAACAATGAAGAACTCATGAATGACTTAGCCAAGGAAACAAGACTCCAGAAGCATCTCCAAGAAGTAAAAGTACTCAGAAGAAATCCAGAGGAAGTTCCTGAAGACCAACCCCCCCTACATGTTTCTAAGTCTTTCTTTCCTTTCTTCCTTCTCTTAGACTTCATGGTGACTAAGTTATATTCGAAGACCAACCTTGTTGATGCCAACAATCAAGGCTGCAAAACCATCAAGTCCACAACTTTTCAATGGAGTCAACACACCAAGGAGAAAGTTACAAAGAAGTTGAAGATGCTTGGAAGACCAACTACTCCATTCATTCTATGTTTTCTTCTTTCTACTTTCTATCTCTCACCTTGGACATAGATCAATGAAGACCATTGAAGATCAAATGAAGCTGCAAAGGAAGTGAAGATTATTGAAGACCAAACTTGTGAAAACCCCTACAACTCTTCAAGTTGTTGTTTTATCAAATTTTACTCAACCCTGGACTTGCCTTAGTCAAATGGGATTTTGTCATGTTATGTATTTCCTTAATTTGTTTTGCATGTCTTTCATACCATTTCTTTTCTTGTATCATTCTGCATCTCATGCATGTCATATTTTTCTAAAGTGTTGCATTTATGATTGTATGTTTATTTGTGGTTTGTTTGACTTGTTAGAAATTCCGGAGAGAGACGAAAGTGGTTGCAACTGCATCTACTGCTCCTGTTTGCCAAGGCAAGTGGCACACCTCATAAATCTCCTAAGTATTTTCTAAGCATGACTTAGTGTATTTCTTTATGCATGTGTTGGATAGTATTGCTATGCTAAAACTACTATCTCCTTTACACTAGTTGTGTCTAGAATCCTATTAATAACTTAGTAGATATATTGATGCTATGCAAAAGTGTTTTATTGAAAAGCTTAATTCTACTAAGTTAATTTATCACCTGGGTGGATTTGGGCTTGAATGGTTGTATGAGTTGAGTGTTGTCCCTAGGGGTTTTACCGATGGGATATTCACTTGTGGATTGCCACCCAGGAGCAAAGGGACCAAAGTTTTCTCTAAGTGAAGATGCTTCCCGTGCAGCCATTAGTCATATGGGCTCTGGCTAGATGAATTAAGTTGCGTGGACTCCTCCGGGCTTGACAAGCAGATGTAGAGGATGTAGGTGGAACGGGTCAAGCCAGTACGGAAGGAGAAAATGCTTCTGAAAAGTCTCGTCTCAACTCTCTCCTTTTCCTTAACACAAATTGAGTGCTTGAGGATAGTTTGGGTTTGTTGGGTCTAATGGTGAAAGTGCACAACCTCTGCAGAGTTAAAAACTAAGTACTTAGCCGTGTCCCCGGTTACGGACAATTCAAGCAGCTGATCAAGGATGGCAACGGAGGCTCCCAACATCTTATTTCTCTAAGTAAAATTTGATGGGTAAACAAGGGTAGACGAGACTATGGATTTCATACCATACATGTCTCAATTTTAAGGAAAAGATTTTACAAAAGTGTTAGGCAAAATTGGCTTTATGCAAAATAGCCTTGAAACTCCACCAGCCAAATATGCATACAGGTTATAGAGTTATTCCACTAAGTGTCCACATAGTGTCACTTGCCAGTTCCATTTCATATGGTTCTGACCCACCCTGTTGAATTCTTTTATCAGGTTATTCTGACGAAGAGTGAGGTTTCGTTAAGGGTTTCGAGTCTGCAACCAACATGTTCGCCTGTGGCACATGAAGATGATGGAGACTCATTGCTAATTTTATTTCCGCTGTGCTGATCTCTGTAAAAGGCTAGCCTTGAGCTATGCAAGTTGTAATGGATAGTTGTAAATTCTGGATTATTCGTGTAATAACTTGATACAATGTTAAGGTATTCATCGTAAACTGTGTGTGCTAGCGATTCGATCCAGGGACTAGCACTATACACAGGGATCTTGCCATATTTCTAAGTGCAGGTCCGCTACAAATAACCATTTTAATATATTCTGTAGGTATTTCAAAAGGAATACTTTCAGTAGGTGGTTTTAGAATATCACAAGTATCCTTAGAATTATCACATATAGGAGACAAAGTATTATCAAGGTAAATTTTTTTCTCCAAAGCTGGGGAACTAAAAAGATCATTTTCATATAAACTAGCTTCCCCAAGCTTAGACTTTTCCATAGCATTAGGAATAATGGTGTTCAAAGAATTCATGCTAATAGCATTGCCATCACTATTATGCGAACAAACTCCCATTGGTTTAATTATCTCTTCAAAAGCATCATCAGAATCATAAAAGCAAAGTTTATCATCAGCCAAATTTTGAGTGTTACCCTCATCCATAGGTGGTGAAGGTGGATGTTTCCTCTCTTCAGTCTCTAGTTGTTCATCATCTTCTTGCTCTTCATTGTCCTCCCCTTGGGGCTGCATGGGCATCCCCAAGCTTAGGCTTTTGTCATCTTCTTCCTGCAAAACATTAGATATTCCTTGGGCATATCTCTTCCTTGTGTCAACAACATAGATATTTTCATCAAATACATCTATGAATTTATTAAGGAGATTAGTGATAGTAACTTTACATTTAGAAGCTATAGGGCAGGTTTCATGTTCATCAATGAAGGTGTTTAATTCATATGCCCCCGTGAAAAGAACGAATTGCTCTACTTCTTTCATCCCTAAGTGAGCATAATTTCCTGTATGATAAGTTGCAATAACAGGTTCAACTTTATTGGAAGGGCATTGGAATTCAAAGTGTCTACGGTATTCAGAGCAACAAGTTTCTTCCTTATGACAATTAAGCAGTTTACTAGCAATTATATCTAGAACCCCCATGAACATTCCCAATCTTTTCCCTTCATATGATTCTCTAAATCGAGCAACTTTTTAGGCATTTTTAGAATAGTTTTCCATTTTTTATTTTTTTTGGTTTTTTGATAAATGCAAAACTGAAAGTAAAACTAAACTAAATGCAAAACTGAAAGTAAACTAGAGTATATGCAAAACTGAAAATAAATATCTAGTGCAAACAAGAATAGAAACTTAAGCGCTACGCTCCCCGGCAACGGCGCCATAAAAGTACTTGATAACCCCCAAGTGCAGGGGATCACTGTAGCACCTCTCAATGTGGAAGTAAGGTATCGAATTATCGATCCGCAGGAGCAAGAAGGAAAAGTTATCTATTGCCTACAACAAAAGTGTCACAAGTTTCAGTTGATTATGCACTAAACAAGTTTATAGAACAAGGTGGTTGAGTTAATGGATGGAAGTTTGATGTAACAAAACAGGAGCGTGAAAGTGTCCCAATCCTCTTCAATGCAAGAGGACAAGACAAATGTGTAAAAGGTGCTTGGAAATAAGGCCTAGGGATCATATTTTCACTTGTGGACACTCTCAACAATAGTAATATAATTGAATACATAGATATTTCCTCTTCACTATGCTACCCCGAACTATCTTCTAGTTGGATAACGAATACCAATCCATTGTGTTGGGCTACAAAAAGCACACCTTAAAGTCGCATTCCACATCTAGGGAACCCCACACTGTCAACTTGAGCCCCCTAAATAGTACTAGACAAACACCACAATTTCATAGAGACATCCAACACAAATAATAACTCATGGTAAGTATTCATGTAATCTTTAGCCTAAGAACCACACACAATGCACACTGTCAACTTCACACCATGGGACAAAGGTGACTCCAAAAATCACATCAATAAAACCACTTGAGTAGCATAATTCATAAGATGATGAAGAGTAACATCTATGGATTCAACTAGATTACAAAGCTCATGATCACATAAAGATCACACCATGGGAGAGAGATAAACCACATAGCTACTGGCGTGAGCCCTCAGCCCCGATGAAGGACTACTCCCTCCTCACCATGGAGACAGTGGAAATGATCTTGCTGTAAATGTTGATGATGAACACGCCGGAGGGGGTGGAGCCCTCCGGAGGTGGATTCCGGTGGCGTTTCCCCCCTCCGATCTTCTCCGGCGGCAGCCTTCTGCCTCTCTGTTTCTGGTTTTGTGTTTCTCCGTCGCCTCCCTCTGGAAAACGTCGGGGGACCTTTTATATAGGCGTTTTTAGGTCACGAGGATGCTTCAGGGCGAAGGATCAACGCAAACGGGGCCACGAGGGCAGAAATAGGTGGGCCCACGCGGCCTGGTACTGTAGCCGCGTGGGGCCCCCTATTTTGGCCCTCTGGCCTCCGTTCGTTTGCTTCTTTCGCTCCTAGGTCTTCCTCCTTCCAAAATAATGATCCCCGTAAATTTTCAGCTCATTTGGACGTCGTTTGGGTCCCTGAAACATCAAAATATAGAAAATAGGGTTTTCTGCCAGTGCAGGGTTAATTCCAAATAAATGGGGAAACTGTAAATTATCCCCAAAATCACTATAAAACAATGATATAACCCTTATATGATGCAAATATGATTGAAATATGAGAATTATAATGCAAAGTTCATGTATGCATTTTACATGCACCACCCTCTCGCGTTAGAGCGTGGATCTAGGGTCGTAAGTCCTAGAGTTTATGTGGGTGGCACCGACTGTGGAGCTTAGCAACGGCTTAGATAGACTCACCGAAGGTGGGTAGAGCTCCACGGTCAATCGGTGGGCACCGTGGGTAGTGGGAGGGTTCGTCCACATCAGAATTTTTCATGATGAAATAAAAAACGACTATGGAATATCATATCGTCATCATGAGAACAAGAAGAAATATATTTATAAATAAGAAGCTTAATGGTTACCTTCTTAGCTTCCGTGAGGGGTCCCCAACCCTTGATCATGTTGTTCTACCCGGAGGCTGAATGAAAGTGAACTGCCTCTTCACCTAGCACCATAGAAACAGTAATGTCACATGTTTGGCTGGGAACTTGAAGAGGACAGTTTTATCTGCTCAAAACATTTGGTCGCAGAGGTGAAGCCTCTATGTGCCGCATAACTCAGGAAATGTGTGCTCCCTGTCTTGCCAGATAACAAAGTGAGCTCCCCGGGACAACATACTTCTCAAACAAATTGCGCGGACAGAAGACCGCAATGAAGTAAAATTAATATGTCACACATTGTAGGTTTATGAAATTTACTCAAATGATCACATGTATAAACTCACATCTAGAAGTCCAGAGCAGAGCAACTCACAATGCTGTTAGGATGTAGTGCTTTGTAATCCAAATAAGCTACTTGTTTGCTTTTCTACGGTTGGTATCAGACTTATCAGGGAACATTTCCTTCGGAGCTGCGGAAGCAAACTTGCAGTGTACAGATAGAGAGCCAAATAAACAACGGAGAAGAATCTGCAGCCTTAGAGGGTATAGCCAAGCTACTTGGATCTCTCTTAACACTAAATTAAGAAAAATCTGAGAGAGGTGTTTTGTCTCCCGAACTCTGGTACTCTCGGTATTTAAAAAAGATTCGAAAATGGTATTTTGAAGTTTAAAATATTAAGAAAATCATGTGATACATACACATGTTATCGACGTATATACAGAGTTTTGCTAGATAATACGTTGTTTTGCAGGCTACACAAAAAACACAAAATGATGTGTCGAAAGAGGCAAAAACAAATAAATCATGCAGGGCACGTATAATTAATTATTTTAGATACGCAGCATACGCCTTCTCCGTTGGACATGATTGCTCCGTTGCTGGAGTTTTTTTTAAATATTATTATTTTTAACCTTAATTCGAAATATATTACGCGGATTCAAGAAATTGCAAAAATATTGCACCGTCGGCGAACTGCCGGCCGAAACGAGAGTTTCGGCTCTCTGACAGCCGAAAGGAGTGTTTCGGCCAGCTGCGGGCCGAAACCTCCCCAGGCAAGGCCGGCGTCAGAGCGTGCACCTTTTCGCGTGGACGGCGCGCCGATACGTACGTGTTTCGGCCCGCAGCCAGCCGAAACGCTGTTTTTTTTACATTTTGGTCCTCTATTTTTTTTGGTCGCAATATATTCAACCCGCCCAATTTTGCCGCCAAAAATTACCGCGCAACATGTCCCGCCCAATTTTCCCGCCATAAATTCACCGCGCAACATCTCCCGCTCAAATTTCCCGGGCTATGAAAAATCGTCTTTGCCATTTTCTCCCGCCAGTTCTCTTCCCGCCATTTTTCTATTCCCGGCCTATAAATTCCGCTGCTCACTCAGGTAGCGTACTCACTGGAGGATGTCTAGTTGGCCTCATGACAGTAGCTGGGATCCCAACTTCTCTGAGCGCCTTGTCAAGGGTGCCGCCAACTTTAGGGTAGACAATAGATTAGTTTCATGGGAGGAACTCCTTAGTAGTGATAGTCTTCTTGTTGAGTTAGGCGAGTCATTGAGGAGGAAAGGTACTTGGCCTTGTTGGCCTCGTAGGACACCCCAGGAAATGCGACAGGAACTTCTCAGGATGCATGAAAGGTGGAAGAAGGTGAAGCCAAGATTAAGGAGTGAATCTGACATCAACTGGTTCGCAGATAGAACTTCCTTATGGGCGGAGGATACCGAGGACGATGATGATGTCTTCATGCCTAGCAGCACGGCCAAGAGAGCTGCATCGTCGAAGGGCAAGAGAGCGGCAAAGTCGAATGGCAAGAGTGTTCCATCGACAAAGAGCGACGACGATGATGATTCCTTCATGCCTAGCAGCACTAGCAAGAGAGTTGCAGCGTCGAAGGGCAAGAGAGCGGCAACATCGAAGAGCAAAAGTCGGAGGCATCCCCATCTGGTACTAAGTAGGCATCCCGTACGAAAACTGAGGTGGTATCCCCATCTGGGACATACCGTACTGCGACTGGGGTGCCTGCCAGGACGAACTACCAGGCTGAGAAGCATCTGGTGGCGTCGGCTGAACGTGAGGTGGAGACGGATGCTGCGACGAATTACTAGGCTGAAAAGTATGTGTAGTAGGCTGCTGCGACGAACTACCAGGCTGTCCAGTAGGTGGTGGACAGGGAGTCTGTTGTGGTGTAAGCAGTCTAGTATGTGATGAACGAGCAGTCTCCTGTCGTGAAAAACGTGGACGCGGAGCTTCATGACGGGGCACAACGTCTGTATGGCGGCTGCAAGTAAGAACATTATACACACCTCGCAGCTTATCCTCGAGACGCCTGAACCAAGACGCATGTTGTGGCTGCGGCGTGAACCCAGCTACGTCCATCTGAATGTCGGCTACCAACTCAGACTGTAGTTGGAAAAAAATATGTTATGTACGATCAATCAAAAACCATACATACGTAACGAATAATATAGTACTAACCGCGTAGTTTCTAGAACACGCAATAGCCTCCAATGGGTACATGTCCGTAATATAAGGGGGCTGCATCTGAGAAGTCTGAGTCGTCTACGTCAATCGGAGTCGTGTAGACTGTCTATACCTCCGTAGATATTCGTCAAAAGCATCCTGTTGAAAGGGGTAATCAGCCTGCCATAGTGTAGTCGTCGCAATTGCCCATTCGTTTATGAATGGCTATAAGGTCTGAAGCCTGATGACCAAAGGTTTTTCGCCTCCTTGGCGGCCAAGTCTGAAAATTAGTATTAGAAAATTAATTATTAGAAATAAATATATACCGAATATAACTAATAGACTGAATAGATAGTTTTATTCATATTAGAAATAAATATATACAAAATAGAACTAATAGACTGAATAGATAGTTTTATTCATATTAGAAAATAAATATATACAGAATAGAACTAATAGACTGAAAATTAACTTACCGGTGGATTTCTGGTCGTAGGCGTGGCTGTCTGACGGGAGGGTCCGGTAATTGTCGTCGTCCAAGCTGTCTCATCACCCTCAGCTGGGACATCTCCTCGACCATGACATAAAAAATAATACGAGCCTGAGTCAACCAGTATAGCTGATCTCTCGTGCATAACTGAGATATGCCGAAGGGGTATCTCGCAACGATTCTCTGGTTATTATATGGCTCCCATATGACCTAGTGCTCGCGCAACTGATCAAACTGCATAGTGAATGATGGATAGTAATTCCTCACTTGATCTTGCGCGTACCGTCTCTGCAATTTAAACTAATTAATTAGTCTGATGAAATAAGAAATGATGCGTAAGTAAACTAAGTACGGCAGTGCAAAATTTACCTCTCTACGTGTCCACACGCTGCCAACTGTAGGAAAGTCGACCACATTTGGACCAACGAGTCTGTAATTCCAAGGCCTCGGAGCGTCGACGTCCGGTCTACCAATATTGAACCTCTCCCACGAACATAGGTGTAACAGTAGTGGACAACCAAGCAACGAAGATGACGGCTTATTTTTCGTGCAAACATTGCACAATGCTCTGTAAGTAGCAGGTAACACATCCGAACCAAAACTCCTGGGCACTATATCTTCTGTTGTATGTGCATCGGCTATCTCACGGGCAAGAGATATATAGCGCGCACTAATGGTGTCGACGTGAGTCTCAGTGAACATCCACTTACCGAACAACCAAAGTATGTACGCCTCCAGACATCTAATAATCAGCGGCGCATCCATAACGGCAGCAGGATATCCCAAATTACGAATCTGCATAGCACGGAGAAATGAATAAGTATACAATAATTCATAATGGAAATATTAAAACTATTGTACAAATAAATTACCTCGAAATGTGTCAACCAAGAAACACGAGGTCCGTGTGCGTGGTCCGGTAAGTGCGGAACTCCTGGTAGCGCAGCGGCAAATCGTGCTTGCATCTCGTCACGCCAATATTCTGAAGACTCCAAAGGACCAATGGCCGTGCCTGCCAAAGGGAGACCTAACAAATATGACACATCCTGTAGAGTAGGAGCCATCTCTCCGCAGGGGAAGTGAAAGGTGTGGGTCTCAGGCCTCTATCTGTCCACAGCAGTGATTTGTCCTGTAATACACGTTTAGATTTTTCCTGGTGCATATCACGGTCAGCACCACTGATGGGGGATACTTTATAGGTAGGCCCATGGACCCGGAAAGTAGACCCGCCAAGACCAAGAAGGCCAACGCCGAGTCACAAGACAAGTCACATGGGCTGGGCTGGAGACAAGCCGACCAAGGCCCGTGTGGAGAAAGAGGCTCGTCCAAAGAGAGAGTCCAAGTACAACCCGGAGTCTAACTTGGAAGACCAAGGCGTAGAGTAGGACTCCGTGTTCTAGTGTGACTCGGTGTAAGTTGTAAGTCCAGGGACCCGGCAGCCTTTATAAGCAGGGTCCTGGACCTTAGATCGATGAGTTCAATCAGTAGAGAGAAACCCTAGCCACCAGAGAGAAGTCGCCGGCTCCTGAATTGTGGGAGCCGGGTCCTTGTAATCGAGATATAGTCAAGAGCAATAACATAGAAGCAGGAAGTAGGTCTTTACCTCGAATCAGAGGGGCCGAACCTGGGTAAATCCTTGTTCCTTGGCGAGATTAACCGTTCCTACGTACTTCAGTCATCAATGGCCCCGGAACTCATCTTCCCTGAGGAAGAACTTGCCGTGACAACCCCACGACAGTTGGCGCCCACCGTGGGGCCTACGGTGACGAAAGGAGTTGAGATCGTTGGAGCTGCTCGTCGGGCCATGGAGAAACTTGCCATCGGGCGAGTCTACACTGATGAGCATGGAGAAACAGAGATCGATGACTCAGGCTGGACCTCGGAGATGAACGAAGTCGACGAGGGTTATCAGCTTGTCTTTGGAGGAATCAACGTGTTCGTCGGGATGGTTTGCACGTCGGGTCTTCGCGCGAACTCGGCGGAATCAGTACCAGAACCAACCGTTGTCGTCGAGTCCGACGGCGAGGAGTCGGTCGGAACTTCAGAGGTCGGCATCATCGCCGAGTCTGAGGAACCCCTAGCTGAGGAACCAGAGATGCTTCAAGAGTCAGATTCAGATTATGATGCAGATTCAGAATCCATCCTACCCTTGTTTGAAGATCGGCTTGGGTATGGGATAGAGGAAGAGAATTATGAGGAGTTGCCAGTACGCGCTCATGTTGTGGGAGTCTACATGTCTAGAAACACTGGGAATCAGTTTGATCCGACTCTATTGACAAAGGAAATTAATGCAAGTAATGCCGCTGAGAGGGCGGCCGAGTTAACCAACGCTCGTGCTGCGTTGGAGAAGCAACTAGCTGATATCACGGAGGCAAACCGTAGACTAGCCGCAGAACAGGCCCGAGTCCAAGATGAAGCTCAGGTCGTGCGGAGGCGCCGCGAGGAGCTTACTTCAATTCAACACCGCAGAGCCAGGAGTCGCTTGCATGATGGAGTCCACATCAATCCAACCAACTTATTCACCACACCTAATGGTCCAGGCAGAGGAGCCGGACTAGGAGGCTCAGCGGCAGCAGGAGGCGCCGCAGGAGGAGCCGGAGGAGCACCACCACCACCACCACCACCACCACCCCCAGAAGGATCGGGAGGCAGCCGTACCAACGGACCACCGCCTGAAGGAGGAGTCGGAGGAGGAGCACCTGGTGGCTTAGGGTCTCAGCCTAACAGATTTCATACTCCAGAGGGACATTACTCTAATCCCATGGACAACGTTCACGCGGCGACTCTGAGATTGGAGAATATTGTGGTACCAGAGGGACCAGCGGGACAGGAGACTCGTGAGGCTATCGAGTTACTGAAAACAGCTTTGACTCAGCAAGCTTTGTATCCAACCTTTCCAGATGCAAGTAGACTACATTCAACACCCTTTAACTCAGGTACGAGGAGTCGGCACGGTGAGTCCAACCCGGCCAACTCTACGAGTGCAAGGCGTCGCGAACTAGTGAGGAATCGTGCAAACATGCCAACTACTTCACAGGCTCAGCTAGTGGTTGATGAAGCAAGGCAACGACAAGAAAGAGAAGCAGCAAGAGCTCGGGAGGCAGAGAGGGACAGAGCGTTAGTGGGTGCAGCCAACCCGCCTCAGCCAACCCGGGTGCACGAGGAGGTGACTTCTCCTGGTGCTTCCCCAGCATTAATAAGACCAGAGTGTTTGTCTGATGCCATCAGGTCCGAGTCCTTCCCCAGCAGTTTCAAGGAGCCGCGCAAGGTTCCAAATTATGAGCCCAACATGGACCCGACCTCTTGGTTGGGTACATACGAGATGGCAATGAGTATTCGCAATGCCACAGGTAATCTGTGTGCCAAATTCATGTATCTTATGATGGAGGGAGCAGCCAAGGTTTGGATGCGCAACTTGCCTCCTAGGTCAATCAACTCTTGGAGCAATTGAAGGCAGCTTTTATTCAGAACTTCCAGGGCACATGCAAAAAGCTCAGCACCATCGAGGACCTGGAGCGGTGTGTCCAGAGGAAGGGCGAGTCAGCAAGGCACTGGATGAAGCGAGTCTCAGAGATCATTAACTCCTCACAAGGACTCCCACCAGTTTCAGTGTTAATGGCGATGGAGAGAAATTGCAGTTACAATCCCTTGAGTTGGAAGCTAGGTCGTATGAAGGAGAGCCTGAATCAAGGTATTCCCCTTACGATTGGTGAGATCATGGCAGGTGCTAATAAGCACGCTGCCACAGACAAAACAAAGGATCAGGAGGAAGGGACCAAAGGACAAGGTGGCAATGGCCAGAATCAGAACCAGAATCAAAACCAGAATCAAGGTGGTGGCAAGAGGCCGTATGGAGACAACTCTGACCTAGTGGCCAACACAAACACTGGAGTCAGACGCAAGGACAATAATTCAGGTGGATACCAAGGCCGTACTCCAAGCACAGAGGAGGTCTTGAGAATTCCATGCCCTAAACACGCCAAGAACGGTAGATGCGGTCATACCTTGGGACAGTGCGTAGATTTGCAACGCGCCAGGTTCCAAGGGCCAGGAGGAGGTAACAACAATGGTGGTTATAGAGGAAACAATGGAGCCGGAGGACCCGGCAATAACGGTGGAGGAGCCGGCAATAACCCAAACCAACCCCAAGGAGGAGGTAACCAGCAGGGCGGGTTCCAGCAGAACCCGAAGCAGCTCAATGATGGCAATGGTCAGTATTATGTCACAACTCGGCAGCAAAACCCGAGTCGTGGCAGCTACCATGTCTTCACAACTAGTACGTCCAAGCGTTCCAAGAAGTTGAAGGTTAGAGCAGTTAATGCAGTAGAGCCGGCCCTTCCACAGTGGCTCAGGTGGTCAGAGCAAACCATCACATGGAGTCGGGCAGATCATCCTCCAAGAGTCGATGACCCAGGGCAGCTAGCCTTGGTAGTGGCACCCCAAGTTGGGGGCTATACATTAAACAAAGTGCTTATGGATGGTGGAAGTAGTATCAACATCTTATATTATGACACATTAAAGAGGATACAGCTGCAAGATAGACAGCTAATTCCAACAGAGACAGTGTTCCATGGGATAGTATCAGGGAAGTCGGCCAAGCCCATTGGTAAGATTTATCTTGAGGTTGCTTTTGGCACAGTGGAGAATTTTCGTTCAGAGATTATGCCCTTTGAGGTAGTGGATCTTAAGAGCCCATATCATGCTCTTTTGGTCGACCTGCATATTTTAAGTTTATGGCCAGACCATGCTATGTTTACTTGAAGCTCAAGATGCCAGGTCCAGCAGGAGTCATTACAGTTAATGGCAGCAGACAGATGGCATTGGAGTGTGAGTTAGGTGATGCAGCTATGGCTGAGACAGCTTGTGCTCAAGAAGAGCTGAAGTTTTACAAGGCAAACGTGGACCCGGAGGACAACTCGGTCCTTAAGAAACCAGCCACAGAGGAGAAGATGAAATTCAAATCAGCTCAAGACACAAAGCAAGTCGACTTTACCCCTGGTGATTCTTCCAAGCAGTTCACCATTGGGGCACACCTCTCTGACAAATAGGAAAGCGCGCTCGTCGAGTTCATCCGTGAGAATCGGGATGTTTTTGCATGGAAGCCATCTGACATGCCAGGAGTCCCGAGAGAACTCGCCGAGCACAGCTTACATGTTAATCCTAATGCAAGACCAGTTAAGCAGGGTCTGCGCAAGTTTCATGATGACAGGAGGAAAGCCATAGGAGAAGAGGTGGCTCGGCTCCTCGCAGCCGAGTTCATCAAGGAGGTCTTTCACCCAGAGTGGGTGGCCAATCCAGTGTTAGTGCCAAAGAAAACAGGAGAGTTGCGTATGTGCATCGACTTCACGGGCCTAAACAAGCATTGCCCTAAGGACCCGTTTGCACTACCCTCGCATAGACCAGATCATTGACTCCACAGCGGGGTCAGAGTTGCTTTGTTTCTTGGATGCCTATTCAGGGTACCATCAGATCAGACTCAACATAGAGGATGAGCTGAAGACGTCCTTCATTACACCCTTTGGAGCATTTTGTTACACAACAATGCCCTTTGGGCTCAAGAACGCAGGAGCTACATATCAGAGATGTATCCAAAATTGTTTCAAGAAACAGATTGGAAGGAATATTCATGCTTATGTGGATGATGTAGTGGTCAAGTCTCAGAAGGCCGACTCTCTGATATCAGACCTGACAGAAACCTTTGAGAACCTACGCAAGTACAAGATGAAGCTCAACCCGACCAAGTGTGTTTTTGGAGTCCCTGCGGGCAAACTCCTAGGCTTCATCGTTTCAGAGAGAGGCATTGAGGCAAATCCAGAGAAAATCAAGGCTATCCATAACTTGCAGAAACCGACTTGTCTGAAGGACGTTCAAAAGCTCACTGGATGTGTGGCCGCCTCTAAGAAGGTTTATTTCAAGACTCGGGGAGAAGGCGGGTCCTCTCTACCGACTCCTGAAGAAGTAGATAAAATTCCTATGGATGAAGAAGCTGACCGTGCTTTTGAGGAGTTGAAGAAAACTTTGTCAACAGCACCAGTGCTTTGCAGCTCCTACAGATAAGGAGCCCATGCTATTATATGTAGCTGCCAACGAGGAGAGTTGTCAGTGCAGTAGTAGTTGTGGAGCGTGCAGAGGAAGGAAAGGAGTACCCAGTGCAGAGACCTGTCTACTACTACATCAGTGAAGTCCTCACAGAGTCAAAGCAAAGGTACCCCACAGTGGCAGAAGCTGGTCTATGAGTTTTTCTTGCAAGTAGAAAACTCAAGCATTATTTCCAAGAGCATCCAATTAAGGTGGTGAGTTCAGCACCGCTGGCATATATTATACGCAATAGAGAGGCAACAGGGCGAGTCGCCAAGTGGGCAATTGAGTTGAGTCCTTATCAATATCACATATGAGCCTAGGACAGCGATCAAATCTCAAGATTTGGTTGATTTTGTCAATGATTGGGACAGGTTTTACATCTTCACCAATTACCCCTTGCACCAAGTATTGGACAATGCACTTTGATGGGTCCAGGACAGTTAGAAGGCTCAGGAGCCGGCGTGGTGTTAACCTCACCTAAAGGAGATAAGTTGGCATATGTCCTTCAGTTACACTTTGATTGTACCAACAATATGGCAGAGTATGAGGCTCTGCTACATGGCCTGCGTTTGGCCAAAGAGATGAACATCAAGCGTATCAGGTGCTTTGGAGACTCGGATCTCGTAGCTCAGCAAGTGTCTGGAACTTGGGACTCAAAGGATGCAAACATGGCGGCTTATAGAAGAGCAGTCGAACAGATAGCCGGGTTCTTTTCTGGTTATCAAGTGGAGCATATTGACAGGCGCAAGAACGAGGCCGCTGATGCGTTTATCACGACTCGGCTCTCGTCGAGAGAAAGTACCACCCAAATGTGTTCTTGGATGAACTCCATCACCCTTCAGTCAAGTTGCCCACAGAGGAGGAGTTAGCTTTTCCAGACCCAGAGTCGGCACTTGTTGCAGCAGTACGAACAATCCCAACGTGGACAGAGCCCTACCTAGCGTATCTCCTGCGGGGTGAACTCCCAAAGGATGAAGTCAAGCAAAAGCAAACTCATCAGGCGATGCAAGTCCTACACAGTCATTGACGGCGAGTTGTATAGAAGGAGTGTTACTGGAGTCTACCAGATATGTGTGTCTCCAGGAGGAGGGCAAGCAAATATTGCAAGAGATCCATGCAGGAGATTGTGGTCATCATGCATCCACCTAGATCCTTGGTGTCAAAAGCTTTCAGACACGGGTTCTTTTGGTTGACAACACATTAGATGCAGAGAGGATAGTTCGAGTCTGTGATGGATGTCAAAGGTACGCAAGGCAAGACCACGTGCCAGCTCAAGAACTCAGAAACCATCCCTATCACTTGGCCATTTGCAGTTTGGGACTCGAACATGTAGGCCCTTTCTCAAAGTCGCCTTGTCAGAAGACCCATCTGCTAGTAGCAGTTGACAAGTTCACCAAGTGGGTGGAGGTGGAACCCGTCAGCAGAGTCGACGGTGCATCAGCTGGAGATTCTTCAAGAAAATAGCAACACGATTTGGATACCTCATAGCATCATTACAGACAATGGTACCAACTTATCAGTTGGGGAGATGGCCAAGTTTTGTGGTGAGAACAACATCAGACTAGACCTAGCCTCAGTGGCACATCCCACAGTCCAATGGACAAGCAGAGAGGGCAAATCAGGAGTTGTGAAGGGAATTAAGCCTCGGCTCCGAGTCCCTTTGCTAAGAGCCGCCGGGTCTTGGGTTGAGGAGTTACCAGCAGTACTTTGGAGCATCAGGACGACTCCTAACAGATCCACTGGCTTCACACCTTTCTTCATGGTGTATGGAGCAGAAGCTGTCTTGCCAAGCGACTTGTTGCATGACTCGCCACGAGTCGCCAATTACGTTGAGACAGAAAACGAACTCGCCCGCCAGGACTCGGTCGATGCACTTGAGGAAGCAAGGGAGTTAGCCCTTGAGAGATCAGCAGTTTCAGCAGGACTTGCGGCGATATCACGCACGCAGAGTCAAGACCCGGACTTTCCAGGAAGGAGACTTAGTGCTTCGCCTTGTCCAGAATAAGGAAGGGATGCACAAGTTATCTCCACCATGGGAAGGACCGTTCGTCATAAGCAAGAATCTGAACAACGGGTCGTACTATCTAATGGATGTGCGAGAGCCGGCAAGTGTAGGCAAAGGAGCTGATACAGCTCATACTCTAGATCCTTATGCAGAGGCAAAGAGGCCTTGGAACATAGCTCAGTCCATTATTATACTTAAGTTGTAAGATTCATGAGTTGAAGGCAAAGAGCC